>CM039723.1:78925583-79525583 GCA_022539455.1 Dendrobium nobile
TGGATGAGAAAGCATCTCTACAGACATTCTTCCAAAACTTGGAGGCTTTGGAGATAGGATCCTTCCAAGGAGAAATGTAAGCCTTAAAAAGCCAAATACTCAAAGGACTATGAGTATTGTAAATTCTAGTAATAAGAGAGCAATTAAAGCTAAATTGAAGTGATTGCAAAGATGGTAAGCCAATACCCCCCAAAACTTTAGGCTTACAAGTATTTCTCCAAGAGATTAAGTGCAATTTTTTCGCCATGGTGTCTCCAAAATAGAGGAATTTAGCACATAAACGATCTATTTGCTTGATAATAGTTTTAGGTATAATACCACCACGTATCCAGTAAGCAATCGTGTTCCATATCGTATACCTAAGAAACTGAAGCCTACCAGCAAAGGATAAAGCTTTGGCCTTCCACCCAGATAGTTTATTAATGATACTCTCCATAAGTAAAGAAAAATTAGCAATTTTCGGGTTATATGGAGACAAAGGCAGCCCAAGATAGGTCATAAAAGCGGAAGTCTTATAGATATTAAAGACACATAATTTTCTATTAGCACAGTTTTTAAAGCAATAAAATAGACTTTTGCTTGGTTATTATTATAGTTAAAGACCAGAACGCTTTGTAGAAATCATTAAGAGCTTGAGCAAGTCTAACACAATTAGTAAGATCAGACTTACCAAAGAGAATCAAATCATCCGTGTACAACAGATGAGAGATCCGATAATTACCAATAGACAGTGCCTCAAAGCTGTTATCATATAGATTAAAGTCTAGCAAGCACGAGAGAGCATCCATCACAATGCTAAAGAGGTAGGGACTAAGGGGGCAACCCTGTCTTAGCCCATTAGTAGATGAAAAAACCCTTCCAAAGCGCCATCTATGCATAAAGAAAACCTGACATCTTTTATGCAAGCATCAATCCAATCCACAAACTTATTAGGAAAGCCTTTTTGAAACATTCTAGATTTAAGAAAATCCCTGGAAACACTGTCAAATGCTTTTTTAATGTCAAGCTTAACACACATAAGCTAAAAATTTGATGTTTTCCTGGAGTGTTGGAGAATTTCATTTGCCAGGATCACATTATCAGTGGATATTCTGTGTTGAATGAAACCAGCTTGGTTATCTTGAATAATTTGATTCATTAGAGGCTTCATCCTAGAAGCCAAGACTTTTGCAATGATTTTGTAGGAAGTATTACATAGAGCTATAGGATGGAAATCCGAAATACCCTCAGCACGATTCGATTTAGGAATTAAAGTGATGGCTGTGGCTTTGATAGAGTGTGGCATGTAAGCATTACTATAAAAACACTTAACAGCATTACAGACCGTAGGTCCAGTAACCAACCAAGTGGCTTTAAAGAACTCAAAGCTAAAACCATCCGGGCCCGGGGATGAATCAGAAGCTCCAGAGAAAACAGCTTGCTTGACATCAGTGTCTGTAAATGGAGCAATAAGAGAACCAATGCATTCGGAAGGAATGATTTTCACAGCAGGAAAAAGATTTATATCATAATCCAGATTCCTATTAGCATTAAAAAGCATTTGAAAGTAAGATATTGAATCAAGAATAGCATATCTCATAGAGGCATTTTGGTTAGACATAGCTAAAGTGATGGCAGTGTTCTTATAATTCCCCCTCATATGAATTCTAGCATACATAAATTTAAGATCGTCCTCTCCTTGAGCTAACCATTTAGATTTAGCCCTCTGTTTAATCCAGGAAAACCACATTGAGGAGGCAGTCCCCAATTGATGGTTAATATTTTTCAGATCCACAGAAGATTGGATAATATTATCCCCAGATTCCAATCTCTTAATACAAGCAAGTTGTTTCTCTTGAAGCCCTTTAATATGCTCAGCCATTCTGTTAGAAGAAGCCCATGAATTACCTTTAATAGCCACTTTCATATTTTTGAGTTTAGCACACAAGTCTACTAGAGGATTGTTATTGACCTTAAATGCAAAAATGTCAAATAACAGATGCCAGAAATGCTCATACTTTATCCAGAAATTTTTGAATAAGAAACGGTCCATACTTTTAGACTTTTCCCTTGATTGGAGGATAATAGGACAGTGATCGGATCCAGCTGGACTTTTAATCATGTAGTAGGAGTCGGGAAAGCAGGACAACCAATGATCGTTCACCAGCATACGATCAAGCTTGATATGAATGGGTCTATCAGATTGTTGATTAAACCAAGTGTAGGAAGGACCAATAGCAGCCAAGTCTTTGATATTAGTGTCAAAGATAACACTATTGAAATCAAAGAGTTGATTATGATGAAGAGTGTTCCCCCCAAGCTTCTCGGAAGGAAACCGGCAGCAGTTATAATCCCCCATCAGAATCCAAAGAATATCCCCAGAAGGATTAATATTCCTAAGATCTTCCCAAATAGCATTTCTTTCTACCTAATTGTTAGAAGCATAGATCACAAAATGAAGAAAAGGAGTACTCGAGCCGTAGGAAACCATACCAGCAATCATTTGAGAGGAGAAGAAGCAGGGTTGGAAGGATAATTTATCTGGACACCACTTAATCCAGATCCTACCCGAGTTGGAGCAGTGAAAATTGTTGCAACTAGTTTCATAGTCATACACAAGATGACTGTTGAAGAAGCTCTGATCAGCAAGGCTAGCAAACTGTATTCTATTTTCAAGAATACAAATCATGTCCAGTCGAAAAGACTGAACTAACATTTTGCAGAAAGAAACCTTATTAGAGGAAGTGAAACCTCTAATATTCCAAGCAGCTATAGACGGATAGATCATTTACGTTTGGAGGAGGAAGCTGGAGGCTTTTTAGAACCCTTCTCTTTGGCACTTTTGGGATTAGAAACCTTAGGTTTTTTCCCCCCACTCAAATTTGAGATCGGCTCCGAAAAGGAAGAGCACTCATTTTGAGAACCCGATAAAATAGGATCCTCATTACCTTGAAGAGATGAATACTTATTGCTCATCTTAACTATAGGAGGGATTAAAGTAGAAATTTGACCAATTTCATTATCCCCTATACCTTCCTCAGTAGGAGAGTTAAGATTTGGTAGGTTATCATATCAGTAGCAGCTAGATTGCTGGTAGGAGATACAGTCTTAACCGGACTATTACTAGGAGGCTTAGAACTAAGTCCTACATTGGAGATTCCGGCAGCATCAGAATTCCCATTAATTTCCACGACCTCTGGTTCTTTTGGCATCCAAATAACCTGAGAGGGCACAAGAGCAAGCTTGGAGGTGGAGGCTGCTTTGTTAAGAGTGGGGGTATTTTGGGTAGCAGAATTGGTAGCAACTTCTTTCCCTTTTCTGTGTTGAGTAGACGACGGATCTTATTCAGACACTTCTTGCGAGGAAACATGAGGGATCACCATCACCTGCGAGGGCTAAGAGCCTGTCTGCCCGCCGTCCGAAGATTAACGCACTGCCCCCCTCCTGCCCCACGTCACGCACCCCTTGCTCGCGATTCGGCGCGCACCATAAAGCACGCCCGCTCATGCCACGTGAGCCCCCTACTTCACTACAGATCTGCCCACATCTTTCTCCTCCTTTTCTTACCCCTAATATCGCCTCAAGTTTTTAAACATCTTTACGCCCCCCTTCAACGCCTCTCCTTACCCACAATCCCGCCTAAGTATCATAACTAAATCCTCGCTAATCTCCCTTCACCCCAAATCCCCACTTATGGCCTCCCCTCCCCCCGCGCCAGCTGGCCACCCTCCCGAGCCCCTCCCGTCTCCTACCCACGCCCTCTGGCACGCACGCTGAGCCTCTTATACACCGCCCCCCCCTCCTGCTTCCATTATAATGAGTCGTGCTTGATATAAGCCCAAGAACGTTGACTCGTTACAGTCCTCCTAGATCCTCACATTCCTTCTCAGTTCTTAGGAGTTTCATCTTTCTCCTTTTATTTACATCAATGGCCATTCATTCTTGTAGTCATTTGTATTCTGAATTATTTTGTGGCATTTAAGAGGTCTCGTAACGCACCTGTCGCAGGTTTATGATGTGATGTAAAGTGTGTGTGTTTAAAAACAAAAAAAAAAAAATGTATCTATGGAAGGGTGGGAAGCGATGAGGTTTCTGCTTGTGTTGTAGTTCCTTCAGTTCTTACCCCGGTGACGCCTACTGTTCAATTATATGTCCGTCTTGTTGAGGTTCTTGTTAATGTAATTTCACCTAAGGCTTTTGTTTCACATGTGGGTGTCAGCTCGGGGGAGAGTGTTAGGATGCAAATAGATTGGCTCGAATGCTCGTCCGCTTCCTTTTCGGAGGTTGATGAAATTGAATGTTTTTTATTAGCAAGATGAGCGAGTTGGAAAAGGGTTTGGTAAACGTAGAAAGCAGAAATCCAAGAAATAGATAGTTTGTTATTTTTGTTTTTTCATTGTGTCCCTTGTTGTCTTATTATCTGTTGTTGGCTAGATTTTATATGTTATATTTGGGCGATGATGTGGCTGGGGCTCACCACTCCGGATTCGTGGTTCGTTGGCAACCTTCGGTGGTGTTTTTTGGATCTCTCCATGCTGTGGTGATTTGGCTTGTTGACGGTGTTATGCTATTTCCCTCCTTTGGATGGTCCATACCTGCCTTCGAAGTGGTTGGAAGTCTTTGCTAATTACTGAGCCCATTGGCCTTTGTTGCATGGTTTAGCCTTTCAACCTTTTTAATTGTTATCTCTCACTATATCGGGCTTTTGTTTCTTTCAGCCAATGATTGTAATCGTCCTTTTTTGTTGGAATAAAAATTTATTTAAAAAAAAATGTTAAAAGGATAATTTAAAATTAAAAAAATGCTCATCTTGGAGTTATATATATTTATATTTCATCTCAACCACTTAGCCAATTAAGTGTAATTTAGCTTTCTTGATCAACATCTTATATCATCTCCAAATGAACTGTCATTCGTTATATTTGAACGCTAAATTGCACGTCAAAATTCGGTAGGAGAACAGTGTGACACCAACTGTTCACCTACGCCAATTTTTTATGTTACGGGATTTGTCGAAGAAATGTGCAAAAAAGGAGGAAGATGAATTACTGCATTTTGAAGTGAAAAATGAGTTTTTTCGGTTGGAGATGCCCTTAGAGGAGCTCAGGAGCTATATCTCTTTAGGCGTTTTAGATGTTTCAGGCTCCACGATCATTATATCGATTAATTGTATGTATTTTAGGATATAGAATAAGCCCTACAATATGATAGCATTACAATGCGTCATGATTATCTAAAGAAACTTGTGATTAAAATCAATGACTCATGAGCCCCACATTTGAATGAGAATCCTGATGCACTATCTGGTTGTACCTCATAAGATTCATTTCATGTTGAGTTAACACTCAAAGTGGTCTTTAATGACTAATCATTATTTCAACATTAAAAGAATCAATCCACACTCTTTCTCAATGCCATCAATAAAGCATTTGATACACCCACCGAGACTTACGGTGGTTGGTGGACGAGCACGGTTCAGAACCTCCCATCCCGGGTTCGAATCCCCTCTATTACTGTCTCATCTCTTCAGTGTGGCAAAGTAAGTGTTGGCCTGATGTCGGTGGGTGGTCTTGCTAGGTTCCACCGATGAATTAGTTACGCTGTCATGTGCTACGTTTGAAGTGACAGTGGGTAGATATCCCGTTCCCACTAGAAAAAAAAAACATTTTGATACAAAGACTCAAATTTTTTTGTGTCTCCTTCATCTTTGTTTGTCACTCTCTCCTTCAAAAAAGATATGGTGTCATATCAAGGATGATATCAAACAAATTAAATATCTCTCTTTTACACCTATCATTTAAGATTACTCTATAAAAAAGTTGATGGTCATCCATATCTATGTATAATATATTTTTCTATGCTTAAGCATTCCTTAAAGTAAACGGCGGTGGAAATTTAATATCTAATATATGAAATAATTCTATAATTCCAATTATTTTAATCTGCTCAATGCATAAATAAATTATAATAAAAATTGTTTTAAATCTTATAATTATTCAAAATAATTGAATGAAATTTAGTAAAGTTAATCTCACATGATATATCGATAGGTCGATTATTTGGTCAATCACGAGTGTTAATATTGACACAACCCGAAAATTCGACTTGAACTCGACAAAAAAAATTTCGATTTGGGTGGGCCCGGATCCGAAACCGGTCGGGTTAGGCTTCAACAAATCAACATGATTTAAAATTGGGTCAGGTTCGAGTTGACCGGGAAACCCAAGAATGACCAGGAAAAATGTGTTTGCCTGCTCTGACCGCCCTGTCTGCGTCTGCCCGCATCGTTGCACGAGTCACCTGCCCGCTGTCGTGTCTGTCCGTCTGCTTGATGTCGCGTCGCCGCTTGCCTGCTGCCGCTGCCATGCCGGCGGCGTCTGCCGGTTGCCGCTGCTGGAGGATCATATCGGTGAAGTTACGAGATTTGCTCAATAACCGTCTGAGTTACGGGAATGAGGTTTAAGACTTACAGGTCAAGTTGGGTTGATCCGAACCCAAAGCGTGTCAGGTTCGGGTCGAAAAAATTGATCCGTTTTCAAAAACGGGTCGGGTTAGGGTTGACCCGAATAGTGCCGGTCATTTTCGAGTTGGATCTGAACTCGTCTCGTGACCCGATTTTGACAGCCCTAGGTACAATCAGCTAAATAAAATAAAATTATAAATATGTAAGTATATTTGCGAGCTTAGCTTTTTCTTAGATTTTTTTTTTTTTTCATCACATGTAAATCAAAAAGCTATCAACTGCATAACATTACAATATGTTGAACACATTATATAACATCACTTCGAATGCATTCAAACATATACAAAATTACAAGCACATAATCATAACATAATTTTATATTATCAAATTAAATGTAATCCAAAATTCAAAAAATATATATAATTTTTTACTTAAAAAGGGTGTCCCCATCAAAGGGTCATATTATGATTATTATCAAATATAATTGTCCCCTTTGCCTTCTAAATTATTGAATGAGTTCCGTGATCAGATAAATGTTTATGGGCATTTTAAATCATATCACGCACTCCACCTGCATTAATTATCGTCGTAATATTGGTGGGTGGTGGAATTGAGATTACTCTCATTCTCATACTTTTCAATGCTGAGCGACATAATAATCCACTTGTACATGATTGAAGATTAATGTTTTATTTAAGATAATTTTTTTAATATTTTTAAACTATTTTTCAAGCAAAACCTAAGCTTCATTTGGGATGACTTTCTTACTGCTGCTTAAATCAATTTTTTAGTACAAAAATTAAAATTTATATACTAAAAAGTTGTTTTAAACAATAGTTAAAAAGTCGTCCCAAACGAAGCCTAAATCTATATTTATACTATTTTTATCTGCAGTACAGTAGAATTGTAACGTTCAATGTTTAATAGTTTAGGTCATACTGATATTTTGCTTGAGCGGTCATCAACAATATTATGCCATTGAGTCAGTGGGTGTTTATGGATGAATCAGATCGGCTAGTCATACCATATCAACAAGTGATGAAAAAGAAGGATTTACTGTCGCGCCTCTCTCATCCCATCAAGCAATTCTTGTAATACGATGGCTCTAGCTAGGCCGGTATGATTCATCAAGCTATCATCATGATCGAGATTCAGGGTGTCAATATTTGACACGACTCGAAAATTCCGTATTATGGTGAATGCATTTGAGAAATGGGTCGAATTCGAGTTCAGAATTCCGACTCATTTGTAAAATCAGGTCGGGTTCGAGTGACCTAAAAATCCGAAACTAACTCGGTTGACACGGGAACATCACGTGAGTGTGTGACCGTGTATGAAGTCTCGTCGACGTCCAACTTGCCGAGTTGACCTCATCTCATTGTGCATGACCGTCTGCGCTGGGCTGACTTTCAACGATGTCCCAACTCCCGCTAGCGCTGGTGAGGTCAATGGCGGGAACGTCATCCCGTGCAGTCGTCTGTCCGCGCTGGCAGACCCGTCTGGTGTCGTCATCCGCGTCGACGTCACTCGTCAACATTGTCCCGTCCCATTGGACCTGTCTAGATGTTCGGTAGCACGTGCGAATGTGCGTGATCTTAACCAGTGCAGGTCCAGTCAGGTCAACCCGGTAACCCACACAAGTCGGGTCCGGGTTGACAATCCTAACCCTTTTGTAAAACCGGGTTGAGTTAGGGTCTACCCGTTTGGACCAGAGTCAACTCGGTTTGGTCCCGAATTTGACCCGTCAACCCTTTTTAAAACCCCTAATTGAGATGCAAGTGGCCATATATTTAAGATCATGCGATCGATGCAAGCACCTAAGATTTCCATTGTTGCGCATTTGATGCATGATAGTATACTCATCTGATTTAAAATATGTACGTGTAATGTTATAGCATTCTGTTTCACTGCATCTAACCCATCGGACTCATCGGATCGAACTAGATATGATTTCAATGCAATTTTAAATTAAAAAAAACTAATAATTTGATTACAGAATATATAACTAATACCATTATGAAAACTATCACACTCACCTCACCCTAATGTACTCTCCTATTCTCTTCTTCTAATCTAATGAATCTCCCTCCATGCGTCCATTTAAGCCAACTGATCTGCAAGCCATTCTTTCATATGCAGAACCTGCTCCAGCACCTCTTCACCACACCACCTCACCCTGACCCGACAGGCGACAACAATTCCATTCTTTCATATGCAAATATATCTCTTGCTGAAATCAGTCTGCAGTATTCTACCTTCTCTTCTAGTCATTATTCTGTTGCAATGGCATTGTCTTCATCCTAACCATGCACGTTAAATTTTTTTTTTCTTTGAAAAATGGGGTATCGACCCGCCGCCACCTCAGCTTATAAGGCACTTGGCGGCATCACTAGTCCTTGGGCTGACTTAGAGATGGTAACCACACCCATGAATCACCTGGCCCACGCTTAACAGGTCCCCACTTAATGTGCGTTGCCGGCTACTGCCCGAGCGAATCGAGCATGGGTTAGCTAGGAAGCTCCTAACCTCACTCGCCCACCAACCGAGCTAAACACCGATGAATTTTTTTTCATTTCTTATAATACTTCAACATGGGTGGGTGGCAGTTGACATTTATATTTCACTCTTTATGAGACTCAGAAGAATTTCATGTTAATAGGTATAGTACATACTAATCATCACAATATAAATCTTAAAAAAAAAAAATTTTTTGAAGTTAGTGCATGCATACAATAACATTTTTTTTATGACAATAAAAAATTATTTCAGATATTTTAATTAATAATAAAACAAGTAGAAAAGTCAATTACAATTTTGTTCCATGTGATCAGAAATAGATTTCATTAAAAAAACGTTTTATATCACAACTGTGCTCAGATCTCAAATAAAAATATTTGCCATAATCTTAGCCAAAAATTCTCCAATAAGATATGCAGTACCATATAATCATATTATTTTGACTCGTTTTGTCTGTAGAGTTCCTCCATAAAAGTACACGTTTAATATAATTAATGCATCCGACAAGTAGTTGGGAATGTACATGTGAAAATTTAAGGCACCTCTCTCCCATTTCGTCAGGTTTGAGAGCTTGAATTTTCATTATCTTCCATCTCGATCAGATTGAAATATTTAATTATTAATTGGCGATGTAGTTATGATTGTTGAAAAATTTAAGATCAGATCCAGTAAAACTCCTCAATTTATGGAAGCCCATAACATCATCTCATGTGATGTTGAAGAGGAGGAGAAGGAGGTGTCTTACTTTAAATTTTATCAAACTTTTAGGTTGTTAGATGTTATGGCACAAGTGTCAAGAGGAGATGTGCCTTGTCATGCATTCATTAATTTCTTCATCTTCGTAAAATAAAAAATCACTTATGTATTAGAAATGGGGGTGTAAATTTGGAGAAATTATTCTGTGGAGTCTGGACGGAAAGAACTGTCTGAATTATGAATGTACACACCGTGTACAAAAAGTTAATACACACTGTATACAAATTTATACACAATGTGTACACTTACATGTCGGAACAGTTCTTCTCCTCCGGATTGGACTCCACACGGAATAATTTCTCGTAAATTTGAGATGAGAAAAATTAAGTAGAAGAAGAGCTTTTTTGCTTAAGAATTTTAGCGACAATTTTAGGCTTCATTTGAGATGGCTTTCTTATTGATTTTTAGTATATTTTTTTTAAATAGAAAAAAAAAAAACACACTGTGGTCAAACGCTATCCAAAATGAAGTCTTAATCATTGTAGATAAAGATTTTAAAATCAATTAATGCTATCTTCTAGAAAGCCTTTTGCAATTATTTTCCAACCGTTGGTGAAATTATTTCAAAGCATTTTCTTTGTTATAAGGGTGTTGTTTATACAATCCATTAAAACACCTTTTTATAATGGTTTTTCAACAACTAGTAAAGAGAGTTCATAGCATTTTTTTGCAGCGGTTCAAATTGTTGCGATAAGTACAGGTAGTTCAAACTATTGCAAATGCAAAGCTCATTTAATTTATTAATTCGAATGAGATTCAAACTTCATTTAAGCATGGTTTGATCCTCATTTTTGACATTCAAACTTTATTCAAACATTGCTTGAAACCTACTTACACATCTAATGGTTGAGTCTTAAGTTTTAAATGGGTGTTTAAGCTTTATTAGAACAAGAGTCGAATATTGAATATAGTATTCAAATCTTATGGAAGCCCATAACATCATCTCATGTGATGTTGAAGAGGAGGAGAAGGAGGTGTCTTACTTTAAATTTTATCAAACTTTTAGGTTGTTAGATGTTATGGCACAAGTGTCAAGAGGAGATGTGCCTTGTCATGCATTCATTAATTTCTTCATCTTCGTAAAATAGAGAACCACTTATGTATTAGAAATGGGGGTGTAAATTTGGAGAAATTATTATGTACGGAGTCCGGACGGAAAGAACTGTCCTAACTGTGAATGTACACACTGTGTACAAAAAATTTATACACATTGTATATAAATTTATACACCGTGTGTACACTTACATGTCCGAACAGTTCTTCCCCTCCGGACTCCACACGGAATAATTTCTCGTAAATTTGAGATGAGAAAAATTAAGTAGAAGTAGTGCCTATTTGCTTAAGAGTTTTAGCGACAGTTTTAGGCTTCAATTGAGACAGCTTTCTTATTGATTTCTAGTATATCTTTTTTAAGTAGCAAAAAAAAAAAAACATAATGATCAAAAGCTATCCAAAATGAAGTCGTAATCATTGTAGATAAAGATTTTAAAATCAATGAATGCAATCTTCTAGAAAGCCTTTTGCAATTATTTTCCAACCGTTGGTGAAATTATTTCAAAGCATTTTCTTTGTTATAAGGGTGTTGTTTATACAATCCTTTAAAACACCTTTTTATAATGGTTTTTCAACAACTAGTACAGAGAGTTCATAGCATTTTTTTTGCAGCGGTTCAAATTGTTGCGATAAGTACCAGTAGTTCAAACTATTGCAAATGCAAAGCTCATTTAATTCATTAATTCGAATGAGATTCAAACTTCATTTAAGCATGGTTTGATCCTCACTCTTGACATTCAAACTTTATTCAAACATTGCTCGAAACCTACTTACACATCTAATGATTGAGTCCTAAGTTTTAAATAGGTGTTTAATCTTTATTAGAACAAGAGTCGAATATTGAATATAGTATTCAAATCTTATTTGTATTTTGACCTAAAACTCTCCAACTATATCCTTTCTATTATAAAATATTGCATGACAACAGTCTTTTCGACCTTCATTGCCCGCCGACTACGGTCCTTCTGACCTATGTCGCCATATAACAGTCTTTACGACCTCTGTCGCCTGCCGACTATAGTCCTTCCGATCTCCATTGCCTAACATTGGTCTTTCCGATCTCCATCGCCCGCCAACTATGATACGTCCTTCCGACCACCGTCACCCGAATATGGTCCTTCCGACCACCTTTGCCAGTCGAATATGATCCTGCCAACCAAACGAACATATTAATTGTAATTCTTCCCCTTTCAACCATTTTTTTTTCTTCCCATTTCAACCATGTAATGCATCATGTATGATGTATATATGTTACATCAAACCAAAGCATTCCCCCAAGTAAGGGCATCATTTGTAATCAATAACAAATATTATTATATTCATTCAAATTGGACTAGATCATATAGTTTTTTCCTTTTTTCAAGATTTTCCGTGTAAAAATTATGATCTCTTATAAATGTTGCACCCTCTACTTTATTTGATTGTGTTCTAGAACTTCATACAAAATTAAGACGTTAAATTATATATTTCTCTATCGCTGCAAATATTTCAAGAAGCAACACATTATTTCTCCAATCAATTAAATATAAAAGTTCTTATTTGACCAAATTACATAAATTATAAGGCTTCTAAAGACAAATTTCTCATATAAAATCACTTGAAATTTGTAACTTTTCTTTTATTTTTTTAATATAAATATGTGAATATTTTTTTTAGAATTTTGCGCGCGCGCTCGCGCTCTCTCTCTCTCTTTACTTTTTTTTAGTACTATTGTATAGTAATTTTATTCTTTATTCTTCATTGGCAAGTAAATGCTAACTCCCCTCAACAGTTTCAAAAAAAATTGCTGGCCCAACCAACTCAGGAGGTTGCAGAGTGCTGCCGACGGGACTGTAAGATTCCCCCGACCTCTATTCCTCTATTAACTAGGGGTAAATTTTTCAAAAGGTCATCCTTGATACTTAAATTAGAAAAAAGATCATCTAAAAAATAAAATTTTAAAAGGATCATACATGCAATCAGAAATTACGTTTTTATATGAGACTCAATTATTAATTGCTTTTTCTACTAACATCCATTTTGTTATTGCGTTTTTCATTAAAACACATTTTAAAATTGCGCTTTATATGCAAAGGAATTTTTTTGTTTTATTAACGACGATAAAGAGAGAGTCGGAAAGATAAGGTGAAAATGAAAGTGAGAGAGAAAGATATAAAAGAGAGATAAAAGATGGTAGAGAGAGGAGGGAAAGAGAGAAGCGGGGAGAGGCGAAATTATTCTGTGCGAACGCCGTCTGAAGATCAACCAGAATGCGCTACGTCACCCCCAACTCGGCACCCGGCTCAGTACTACTCGGTACCTGACTCAATACCGCTGGCGTAGCGTATTTTGATTAGTCTCCGGACGGTGAATTGGGTTCGACATCCGCATAGAATAATCTCTCATGAGAGACCATAGAGAGAGACAAAATGGAGAGATGGGAATTCAATCATTTAAATTTAAATAATGTAAAATTATATTTTAATATTTATTCTAATTTTCATTAATTTAAAATTTTTTTAAATAACTTTTAAATTATATTTTAAATATTTAATTAAATTAATTTGAAATATTATAACTATTATATTTATTTTAAGACATAATTTTTAGTAAACTTAAATGTAAATATAATTTAAAATGAATTTATTAATTATAATTATAATATTTAAATTTAATAATAATAAATATTAAAATTTTCAAAATTTAAAGTTATAAAAAATACATATTAAACACTTTTCAGTTATAATTATTAAATTTAAAATTTTCATATTTAATAATTAATAATTATAACTATTAAATTTATATAACTTTAAAAGTTGAAAAAATTTTAATATATATATTTTAGTAATTTTCAAATTTTTTAAAATTTAAAAGTCTAAAAGTTATAATTATTAAATTTAAATGTTATTATTATGATTAATAAACTAATTTTAAATTATACTTTTATTTAAGTTAACTAAAAATTATTAAAATGAATATCATAGTTATAATATTTCAAATCAATTTTATTAAATATTTAAAATAGAATTAAAAAGTTACTTAAACTATTAAAATTAATTAAAATTAGATTAAATATAAAAATAATAATTATACAGTATCTAAAGTTAAATGATTGAATTCCCCTTGCTCTCCCGTTCTCTCTTTCGGTCTTTCCCATCTCTCTCTACTACCTTTTATCTCTCTCTTATTTCTCGTTCTCCCACTTTCTATTTTCACTTCTCTCAGGTAATAAAAAAAAATCATTTGCATATAAGACGCAATTTTGAATTTTATATGATCATTTTTAAATTTTATATATGATCATTTTCATATATGATCACTATCCTTCTCTTAAAAAATTTCATATATGATCATTTTTAAATTTTATTTTTAGGTGCTGATTGTCCTTTTTAAAATTTAAATTTTATTTTTAGATGATGATTGTCCTTTTTAAAATTTGCCCTATGAACTACTGTGGAACAAAATAATCAGTAGGTGCCGAAATTTAAGTTCTGAATTCTGAGCTCTTTATCAGTTTATCACTGACCCCTCATAAATATACTTTTATCAAACGATAGGACAGTTTACCCAAAAAAATATCAAATGATAGGACACAAACGACAAATAAGTTTTAAGTAGTCAAATCTCACGTACAGTGTGGCTGTGCTATAAAAAGTTTTTGGTGTTGTTATAATTAACATAAATTTGCCCTATTAACAAATAATTATTTATAACTGTTTTTGTTTTTCTTAGTAACAAATAATTATTTATAACTGTTTTTGTTTTTCTTAGAAACAAATAATTATTTATAACTGTTTTTGTTTTTGTGTTTAAAAAATATTTAGATTCTTTACAACCGAAATAATGCAATATTCCTATCTTCTGAACTATTAAGAAATTTAAATTGAAAAGAATCCAATGAAAACAGAACGGTCAAATTTTACTATTTATTTATATAATCAAATATCTTTTACCAAAATATGATTAGTTTATTTAAAATAAACTATAATGTTTTTCATGTAAATTAGATGCTAAAAGGATATATATAATTGTTGCGTCCTGGAGTATTCGCGGCGGTAGAGAAATATATAGTTTAACGTCTTAACATTGTACGAAGATCCAGCACACAATCAGATAAGTGAGAGGGTGTAGCATTCATAAGAGATACTAGAGTTTTTACGTGGAAACCCCTGAAAAGGGGAAAAAACCACGGGGCCTAGCCCAGTTTGAATGAATCCACTAGCATTTGTAGTAGATTACAAATGAGGCCCTTCCTTGGGAGATGGCCTTGGCTTGATGTCACCAATGTACATCATATAGAGTGCATTATATAGTGAGAGTTACAATAATCAACATAGATGTGTTTGTTTTGTCGGCACGACCATAGTCGATAGGATGAAGGTCGGAAAGATCGTTGTCCAGTGATGGAGGTCAGAAGGACCATAGTAGGCGACGAAGGTCAGAAGGATCGTAGTCGACATGAGACCGGGGTCAAAAAGACCGTTGTCTGTTGATGGAGGTTGGAAGGACCATAGTAGGCGACGAAGGTCTGAAGGACCGTAGACGGCAGGAAACTGAGGTCTGAAAGACCGTTATCTGGTGATGGAGGTAGGAAGGACCATAGTAGACGACTATTGTCTGAAGGACCGTAGTCGACATGAGACTGGGGTCAGAAAGACTGTTGTTTGTTGATGGAGGTCGGAAGGACCATAGTAGGCGACGAAAGTCTGAAGAACCGTAGTCGGCAGGAGACTGAGGTCTGAAAGACCGTTGTCTTATGATGAAGGTTAGCAGTATTCTGAGAGAACTATGGGCATCAAGTGGTGGCCTGGTGAAGCTCAAGGCCTCAAGTAGTGGTCCGGCGGAAGTCTGGGCCTCAGGTGATGTTCTGGTGGAGCACACAGCCTCAAGTGGTAGTCTGACAAAGGTGATGGCCTCAAGTGGTGGTCCGGCGGAGCAACGCCGTCAAGCGGTGGTCCGGCGGAGGTGAGGGCCTCAAGTGGTGGTCCCGCGGAGCAACAGCGTCAAGCGGTGGTCCGGGGGAGGTGAGGGCCTCTGACGAAGGTGAGGGCCTCTGGCGAAGGTGAGGGCCTTTGACGAATGTGAGGGCCTCTAGCGAAGGTGAGGGCCTCTGGCGAAGGTGAGGGCCTTTGACGAATGTGAGGGCCTCTAGCGAAGGTGAGGGCCTCTGGCGAAGGTGAGGGCCTCTAACGAAGGTGATGGCCTCTCGCAAAGGTGAGGGCCTCTGGAGAAGGTGAGAGCCTCAGGTGGTGGTCCGGCGAAGCTCCGGTGGTTGTCCGATGAGGCTCCAACGGTGGTCCGGCGAGGGTGAGGGCCTCAGGTGGTGGTCCGCCAAGGGTGAGGGCCTCAGGTGGTGGTCCGGCGAGGCTCCAGCAGTGGTTCGACGAGGCTCCGGCGGTGGTCCGGCGAGGCTCCTACGATGGTCCGGCGAGGTTCCGGCGGTGGTCGAGGAGGGTCTATTTATAGATTTTCTAGAGTGGCATGGCCCGTAAATAGGTGAGAGATCAAGGATAAATGAGGAGTGGTTGGATGGACGGCCGATATTGAATCCCTTGGTAATGCACCGTTCGTCAAACATTTGAAGGCCTTAATGATGTTGGAATTCGGCGATCTTGGGCTCGTTGGATTTTTCTCGTCGAGCCGCTCGATTCGACTATAAGAAAGTAATTTTTGAAAATCGTTTGGTAACCTAAATTGTGGTTTGAACCTTCCAACGGCGCTTCGGGTCCTTGATTTGGGCTCGGATTGAGTCGAATTTGGTGTCGTTGGGTTCGTATTTCCGATACGCTCAGCTCGACTATAAGTTTGCTGAAATCGGAGTTCAGATGCTCCCAATTTTAATTTTGAAAGTTTCCAATTTGATTTTGCATCGAGATTCGTGTCCTCTCAAGATAATTTTTGGAGGACGTATCAATAATGATATAAGTATTATATATGCAAATGTAAATATACTCGGAACAAAAAATAAAAGTGATCACAAGGAAACCCTAATTAAGAAGCTTAAAAGCTTTTTCTTATCCTCTATGCTATTTTTGGCAATAGATTCATTTGAAATATTCTCCTCCTATAATTTCCGTTTAGACCCACTAAAGAGTTGTAATTTGCACAAACTGTGACAATGAAAACAACATATGACCTAAAGTTCATTGCTCTCATTCCATAACTTCCTGTCTGAAATAATGAAAATAAATTATGATCGAGATATAAAAGGCTTAAACACATAAAATAAATACTGAAAATTATTAAATTTATAAATAGAAATAAAAATTAATATCATCAATTAATTTTGTCTTACCAAAAAATTTAAATAGATTTTATTACTTTCTCTTTTATTTTGACGTGAAAATTTTATTATGAAATCAATGCAAATATATATATATATATATATATATATATATATATATATATATATATATATATATATATATATATTGGCAACATCTTGTTTTGGCCATCTGAATCTTCACTCCACAGAAGTCATTCATTCTATAGACTTTAAAGTTTTGTTTGGGACATCTTTCATATTACTTTATAAAATATATTTTTTTTATATAAAAAAATTCTAAAAAGAAAATTTTTTAATTAAAAATTACTTTAAAAAGTAGTAAAAAAGATGTCTCAAATGAAGCCTGTGACGACTTTCTTACTGTTTCTTAAAGCAATTTTTTAGTATAAAATTTTTATTTGTTGTACTAAAAACTGTTTTAAGAAGCATTAAGAATGCTATCCCAAACTAATTGTAATGGTAGCTTGTCGTGTGGGGTTGTTGTGCGTGCTCCGACTAACCAGTATGTGGATTCTGTTGAACCTTTGGTTGTTGCCTGTGAGGTGTCTTATCTTATCTTTTCTCCTATGCATTTGAGTTTGGGGGATGTTTCGGCCCCTTCCGCCCCTCGACTGTCGTCCAATGAACCTTCCAACCACTCTTATTTCTGGTGAAGAATTGAAATGCCTTTTCAAGTTTACATTGAATGGTTCTTGTCTTAAGCAAATTGATTGGTTGGAGGGTTCAGACAGTTCTAATGGTGATGAAGAACTTGGAAATGATTTTGCGTTACAGATTGTTCCTCCTGTTAAGCCAGTTACCTCTTGTGGTAGGGGTAGGGGCAGGGGTTGACGTGGCAGAAAATAATTTTGTACTTGGGGCTAGTTTCAGTTTATCTTTTTGGTTTGCAATTGTTGGCTGCTTTGAGGGTTGGTTTTGTCCCTTTTGATGTTAGTTGTTGTGGTTTGGAGGTTGTGGGCAATGTGTGTTACCCTTTTCAATTGGTTTCGCTATGGACGATGAGGAAGCAGCTCTGCTGCGAGCATCATGGATGGCCGGGGCTGATTGGCAGCCTGGGTGGCTCGTTGTACTGTTTTGGAAGCTTCTAGATTTCGTTTTTTTTCTCTTCAATGGATGGCCCCTCCCTGGCAACCCGATGATGGTCTGACTTCGCGTAGCATTTTTGACTCTCACGCTTATTTTAATTTATTGCTTCTTGTTTTATTACTTGTAATCTATTGATGTGAACCTGTGGAGTCTTTGGTTGTATCATTTCTTTTTTAATGTATTTTTTTTTTCATGAAAAAAAAGATATCCCAAACGAAGCCTAAATCTCCATAACGTTAGCAAGCTATATTGATTTCAATCAAAACTGATAATAAACTCATTAATAGATATTTAACAAATTTTACTTTAGTTTCGATGAAGTTTCGAACGATAGTCCAATATTTCACCTAAAACATATATTTTTATCGAAAGTTTGCCCAAATTTTTGAGATCTGAAAGTTCCATAAAAATTCTATTGTTAAGAACCTAAGATCTCATTAAATTTATTACGCCTCATAACTTTAATCACAATTAAATCATTCTATTTATTTGATGACTTGAATATGGTTCTTATAAATCATCACTTTTCTATGGGTTTATTTAAGATGGGTGTCGTCTATTTAGTTGTGAAGTTGATATGAAGAAAGCAACTTCGTCATTATGATTGCAGAAAAGTACTTTTCGCTATTATGAGAAATCAACAAGAAAATATTAGCAAAATAAATTTCTAATTGTTATCTGAAAAATAAAATAGTTAGAAAGTTGTTCTAAACAGATCCTGAATCTCAAAATAGAATAATTAATGGGTTAATTATTCTGTGTGGACACTGAACGCTGTCCGAAGACCAATCAGAATGTGCCACATCACCCCTTTCTGTGTACCGCGGCATGATATTGCTCCGTACCTTTGACGTGGCTGCACTTATTTCACCTCCAAACATAAAACTACATCCGGCCTCCACACAAAATAATTTCTCCTATTTAGGACAAATCAAGATTAAAAAAAAAGAATATTAAAAGTTTAAAACCTTAAGCTGGAGTACTGCTTTGGAAAATAAATTAATCTCTTTCATTGTACTCTCTTCCTCTGCTCTTTTTCTGCAACTATAGGCCAAACATTAAAGAGATCATTAAATAGGAAGACCAAACTGAATGAGGAATAATACTATACTATTTCAGTCATAGTGCGAAAAAAAAAATTCTTGTTTTTTTATGTATTTGCTTGCTTGCTTTGCAAAAAAAAATTATGTGCAAAATAATTAAGTTATATTTGATAATATTGTTTACTGAATAATTTGGAAACACGGATTTGTGTGACATTGCCTTGAGATGCATGCGGATTTCACCGGACAATCTTAATTGAACCAATTAATAGTCATTCTTAGTTATTAACGGCGCTCTGAACGCAATGATTAAATCCGTTTTAAGATCAGATGTTGTTTCGGTGATGTCACGCCTCATTTTTCGGGTGTTGGTCGTTCCTTTCGACCGATCTTGTTTGATTTGATTAGAAGGGTGTACTCTTAGGCAAATTCAACATCCTGACTGCAATGGTGTAGTCCATTTGACAATCGGAGGTCATTTGGCCTCTCAAGTAATGTGCTGCTTCGACACGTGCTTTACTTAAATCTCTGTTTTTGCCTTGTTTCACGTATTTTTGTGTATAGGGGTGCACAACTTTCAAATTCTTTGGCAGTAGCAAACTGACTGTAAAATAAGGCTTCATTTGGGGCGGTTTTTTATCTTTTTTTAAATCAGCTTTCTTGTAAAAAATTTCTTAAATTAGAAATTTTTATTTCAGAAAATTATTTAAGAAAGAAAAAAAAAGCCATCCCAAACGGAGCCTGAATAAATTAACTTTCAAAAATATGTATCATGTTTTCTTAGATGGAGTTAAAAATATTTCTTAAACACCTTTTAGACCTATGCTTCTCAAGCTTTCTGAAAATGGAAAAATTTTATCAGAATATGAGGATGTAAAATATATCAAAATAAACTTTATAATTTTTTAGTCTACAGTGAAAACTTAATGATGATGTATATGATATTTAAAATCATACTAATTTCAGATTATAATTAATGAGTACTTTCCAGAAATAATGTTGATAGATAAAGACCATTTGATCACCTTGATCTACAAACGAACGACAATTCTCATAAATTATTAGAGAAATAAATAAAGTAGGTAGAAGATACAAAAAAAGATAATTTACATGAAAAATTCAAAAAAAAAAGAAAAAAAAAACAATAATACTTCTATTAAAATAACACAAAATAAAAATCTTAAATTATAAATAAAATGGTGCTCCTTTCCCATATGATCGGCAACTCTCATAGAATTAGAAGGAACAAATAACTCATGATGTGACACTCAACTGCATTCTTCCCACTTTATTTTATTCAAAACCAGGATTATAAATTGGCTAAGGCTTCCTCTGAGCTTTGGAAGACAGAAAGAAGAAGCGAAAATGGAGGGAATGGAAAGGATGGAACGGCCTGCTCCCCTAACTCCTGAACTCAACGAAGTATTTCTTCTTCGGCTTAAGGAAACAAGGCAAAGGTACGTATGCAGTCTTCTTCCCTCCATGATTGTTTTTTTTTTTTTTAAGTCTGGAAAGTTGAGAGCCAATGAACCTCAGTTGTAATGGAAAAAAATCTATATTTGAAAGCTAGCTGCTTTAAGAAGCAGTAAAAAAGTCCTCCCAAACGAAACCTTAAGAGTTTTAGATCTGATTTGAGACTATAAGTAAGGATTTTGGTGGTTTATGTTAATTAAAATTTTGATCAGGATTTAGTAACTGTAAGAAGAATGAAGGTAGGAGAGCATAGAAGTGGATGCTATAAACAAATTTTTTGCCAAAAGAAAAAATTTGGATCAAAGAAGACGAGGGAATTGCTACAAAAAGTTGGCTAAAAAAGTACTCCAAATTTGAGTTTCAGAGCCTTTTTTTTTTCTTTTGTTGAATGCGATAATATAAAAATTGATCGATTTTTCAATTTTTATATATTGTATTTATGACAATAAATTTAGTAATTTTGAGTTCTATTCTGATCAAAATTTGATCATAATAACGAAACACAGTTTTTTTTTCTTATGAATATGAATATCAAAATTTCAATTTTCTTATAATTATATCTTCAACTATTAATTTTGAGCTTAATTCTTTTGTTGTCTCTCGCTTCAAATAGTGATTAGAATAAATATTGTGTCAGAATGAATATGCAGAGACAAATTGTATTTAGGAAGGATTAAAAATATTTGAATTTATTTTGAAGTTAAAGCGATGCATATTTTTTTAATGTACAACAGCAATCTCAAAATAAAGTTAATAATTTTTAAGGTTTCATTTGAGACGAATTTTTTATTGCTAATTAAAATGGAATTTTAATTTTTTATTAAAATTCTATTTTAAAAAACAATAAAAAAATCGTCCCAAATGAAACCTAAATCTGTTTTGATGTAGGTTTTATCTGAGCAACTTTAGAACACTTTTTTTTTTTTTTACTAAAAAATAGTTTTACAAAACAGTAAAAAAGCCGTCCCAAATAAAACCGTAACATGTAACAAAAATCTGCTGATATAATTTTTCAACTGATTAATTGTGATTTCTTTCTCTTATGTATGTTAGAAAATAAGCTTAGAAGAAGTCGCTAATTTTTTAGTTTTTTTATATAGGAATTTATATTTATAGAGCAAATTTTATGCAGCTTGGGATTTGGAGATTCGAAGGTGGAGATTAGATTTGAGGGGCTAAACGTTGAAGCAGACGCGCAAGTCGGCCTGAGGACTCCTCCGACGCTCCTCAACGTCACCCTCAATACCATGCAGGTGCGTTGAGCTTTTTCTATACATGACTAGAAGAAATAACTGGTAGGGATTGTAATTTTTAATTTCCGAAAAAGAGTTCAAGCCATGCTTAGAGTAGGCTGTCCCAAACAAGAGAAATTATTCTGTGCGAAGACCGGACGGTCTGGAGACCAATCAGAACGCGTCATGTGATCACCCGGTACACAGCGGTACCAAGCAAAAAAGTGACGTGACGCATTCTGATTGGTCTCCGAACATTGTCCGGTGTCCGCACAGAATTATTAAAGCCTAAGACTTCGGTTCGATAATTTTCTTAATATTTCTACAGCGGTTTTCTAGCAAAATTTTTTTGAAACTAGCGAAAAAATAGTCTCAAACCAAGCCTAAACCATTTATGAATTGAAGTGGAAAAGAAAATCTCTGAAAGCCGATTTTGTGCCGCAAGGATTCATTTGTTAAAAGAAAATAAAAAACTCAAATGAAAATAGTTTTTACCACTTGTTTGATTAGAAGAAATGGAGGGAAGATATTTATTTTGTTGATTAAGAGTGAGCATTTAAGTCTATTAACAAGCAACACTATTTGGGCAATTTAGTCAATTCTTATCGAGTCTATTAATGACCAGTCTATTGAGCATCAAAATGATATTTTATATAAATAAACTAACAAGTAAATAAATATTTTAACAAGGATAAACAAATAGTTTTCATAAACAAAAAACAATCTAATACAAAAAATAACAAGTTTTTACATAATCATATATTCAATATATAAATTTACAACCTAGTCTTAATATACATACTATGGCGATTGTGACTTTGGGCTATCAAGTCATTAATAAGAGTACACATTTTAGATATCTTGGATCTATTGTTCAGAGTAATGGTGAAATAGATGGAGATATTATCAGCAGAATTCAAGTTGGATGGTTGAAGTGGAGGAATGCAGTGGGCTGGTTGTGTGATAGAAAAGTCCCCCTCAAAACTTAAGGGAGCATTCTATAAGATAGTGGTGATGAGACCTGCAATGCTTTATGGTGTCAAATTTTGGCCATTAAAAGAGAAGCATAATACTAAGTTAAGTGTTGCAGAGATGAGGATGCTAGGGTGAATGAGTGGCTTGTAGAGTTAATTGATTTGATCTATGTAAAGAAAGCTATAGGTAGACCAAAAAAAATTTGATTAGAAAATATTAAAAATGACCTTTCTTTATTATATTTAAACAAGTATTTAACTTTTAACATAACAAAATAAAGAAAAAACATTCATGTAGCTAACCCATGTAGTAGTACAAAGGCTTGATTTTTTTGTTGTTGTTGTATAAATTGACTACTTAGTCTTAGACTAACACTTTATCGAGCTTTGATCAAACTTATTAATAGAAAATTTTAAATAATATGATTCATGGTTATAAACGAATCAAACATTAAGCTATTCAAAATAACTTAATTATAAATTAAATATTTATGTAAGTATTTGATCTTATTCAAATTTTGATAATCAATAAACATTTCACTATCTCATTCTGTATATATAATAACTCCAAATTTTTAAAGCAAACGCAATATATATCTACTCCAATAGCCAACACGCATAAGCTGCTACTTTTTTATTTTGTATTAAGACGCGTCTCAATTTTTTCAAGAAAGTATTCGGAACTCTTTATTAATTAATGAAAGTATCATTATTGAAGCAATCACTAAATATTTTTTTAACCTCTAAAATATTTATTTTCATTGATTTGATCATTCAATTTGCTTCCTTTTAAGTTGAGACTAATAAAAAAATATATAACACATTAAGAAAAACTTTTAACAAATCTGCTGTGGTAATTAGTCAAAAAACTACAAACTTGTAATATAAGTAGTTAATCATGGCCAATCAATCACAACTTTTTACTTTGTGGATCAACAAAAATTCATTCTTTATTGGCATTATATCCAAAAAAAAAAAAAACTACACCCTTCAATCATAATTAACATTTTGCAAATATTGAATAAAATTTCTTCTCTTGAGGCTCCATCTAAGGATGTAAGAAATATTTTGACCCAAAAAATTCTAATTCAAATTGACCCATTTAATAAACATATAAAATTTAGGTTAATCATTTCAACCCATTTATTAAACGGTTTTTGTTGATCCGTCAACTCATTTTTGATAAAATGTGCCCTATTTTATAATTCTTTTTTTAAATTCTTTTATTTATTATAGAATTTTTTTTTTTGATCAATTAACATAGAAATTGTGATTAATAAGTTAATACAAATATTTTTTAAATTAAAAAAAAATTCAGGTCGAATTCAAGTTCAATTTTTTAACTCATTTATTAAATGGGTCCAATCAATTTCAGACCAAATTCAACCAATTAACTTGTTTTGACACCCTAACTCCACAACTTTTAAATGAATATACTTATCATCACACTTCATAAAATAGATCGAGATATCATCTATGAATACAAAAACAAATTGTTCTGAGTTGGATTTGAAAATTATTTTCATCAAATTCAAGAAGTTAATAATGCATTAGCAATAAACTAAAAGACGTCATAAGAAAGTAATAATCCCCATGCCCCCATTCTAAAAGCACTTTTTAAGAGCTTTTTTCAACTTTCAATGAATGCATTATGAACTCAAATCAATTTTTAAAAATAGAAATAATCTTTATAACTTATCAAATAAATCATCAATTCTCGGCAATAGTATTTATTCTTGCTTGTAATTTTATTTAACTCTTTATAATTAATACATAACTGCATAATTCTGTAAGTTTGCAGTAATGAGTTAGCCATCAAGTGCATCAAGTCTTACTTCGTTTGGGATAGCTTTTTTATTGCTTTCTAAAACGGAGTTTTAGTAAAAAATAAAAAATTTTGTACTAAAACTCCGCTTTAGAAAGCAGTAAAAAAGCCGTCCCAAACGAAACCTTAAACTAGCTCTTTCCATTATTCCTAAATAGCCTTAGTTGAGAACTACAATTAGGACCCAAGTAAAGCTTTTAGTTCAGTCTAAATCCTTCACACTAGGAATCATTTCACATTTTCAAAGTCAAAGATTTAGGCTTCTTTGAGACAGCTTTCACGGTATTTTTTAAAACGGCTTTTTGGCACAAAAATTTCAAATTAAAAAATTTTTGTACTAAAAAGACGTTTTAAAAAGCAAGAAGAAAGTCGTCCCAAACGGAACCTTACAGCTAATTCTAAAGGAGACAACACTTAGATAAACGATTCTGCATAGCTCTTGCTAAATTTTGAGAATTGTATAGATTCCAAAATCTAATTGGCAGCTCTCCTCTACATTTTAAAGCAGGTTTTTTTTTTTTTTTGAACAGCTTTCTTATTGATTTCTAAAACAATTTTTTATTACAAAAATTCATAATTCAAAAAATTTAAGAACTAAGAAACTATTCCAAACGAAGCCTAAAAAGTTGACACCCCTGAGAAAAAGTAACTTGAATTTTTACTAATCATTAGAAAGATGGAGAAACTATTAGGATAGGCTAGATGCAGCTCTCCATGCGAAATATAAGAGTGCACAATTATACAGTTATAGTGTTGTATTGAAGTACATAACTGCGTATTGATATACACTCCAATCAAATAAAATAAAAAGCAAATGCACAGTTATTCACTCGTGCATGCCTAGCGTAGATCTATACATATAATCTAGCCTCTCCAAAGACTGATGCAGAAGCTCCATATGATTGTTGCATAAAAAAATCAAAGGAAAAGAGAAAAAAAGCGTAATATCACGTGAGAGCAATGAAAAAGATACTATCAGTATATGTGATGCATGATATAAATGAAATCCCATGTTCTTAAGATTTCTGTCTACTGCTATTGGTCGAAGACATCTAGTTAAATATAATCAACTATTAATACGTTAGGTGAGAAATGAGGATGAGTAAACACCACAATGGCGAAACAATCAAGAAAGTAAAAGTAGCCGAAAAGTAGAGAACACCAGGATTTAACGTGGAAAAACCTAAAATAAGAAAAAAAAAATCACGGAGCCACACCACACTAAGATATTCACTATGAAAATTGGGAGAAACAAATTTAGATATCTCTTCTCTCTCTCATTCTCTTCTCACATGCACCATTCTTAACGTCTACATAGTTAGAAAATACAAGGGACGCAACCATTGAGAAAATTGAGAAAAACGAGAAAAAAATAATTGTTCAGTCCGTCTTTTAGCGTTGCGGCGTCAGTTTGGGGCGCTGCGGCAGCACTCAGTCTATGTCTTGACTTGCTGTGGCACCATATCTAGCTTTGCGGTGCTCTTCTCTTTGTCGTTTAAGGAACACGGCACTAGGGCGCTCAGGTATGCAGTGCCGGGGCCAAGGCGTTGTACGGAAGAAGAAAAGTTTTTGGGTGGTGAACTCCCCGCACCCCTCAATGTACACGACAAGCTTTGATGTCCAAGACAATAAAACAACCCGATTGATCAACACAATCAAATTCCACACATAACATAATATGATAGGAATTAACCAATTTAAAGTCCAACGCATGCTCGTCTTTCACTTAGATTTTTAAGCCTGCTTTGTTAGTGTTATGTTAAATAATCATTGTTCTATAAAATGAGAACAAAATCTTCTGTAAATGTTTTGCCATACGCATTTTATTCTGAAATATTAAGTTATGATATATTAATTTCAAATGAAAAAAAAAAAAAACAAAAGCTGGTCGGATTGACTATTCTAATTTAGCTGAAGCAAAGAGAAATAAACAAACTCTTTTCGAATTATAAGTAAACATCTCCCAAAAAAAATGTATTCATCTCCCCCAAAAACTTTATCTTCCTTTCATTTTTCATATCAGTAAGACGTCCGATAAACAAACATGGAGAAAACGAATATGATTTACACCTTTAAAATAATCTAATCTTTACAATTTGTAATCTTTAATCGATTCAATTTAATCTCAAACCAGATTTGTAAAGAGTTTATTTGCTGGGCTAACATCTACATTGAAACTTTGAAGACTGTTAGTCATGTAATTTACCAGGGAATGTTCTTTAAATCTGCTTCTAACACACAATGCGTGAACAGGAGCTGACGGAATCACTACGTCCAAGTTCTACCAACAAAAAACCCATCAGGATTCTCAATGGACTAACGGGAGTAATAAAGCCATCCAGGTGAGTAGTTGTGCTTGTATACAGAACTTATAAATTGATTCCATTTTAAGCTAACAAACAAAATTAGACAAAGAATATTAATTATGTTTGTATCAGTTCAAAATTTTACCAGGAGATATAAAAAATGCTATTTTCAATAGTAAATAAACTACCTCAACAACATTCTTCGGCAAAAAAAAAAAAAACTATACGGATATCCAATATTTCATAATTTTGAAAAAAGAATGATGAGAAAGTATAAATAGATGAAAAACCATAATTAACACAATTGAGCTTAAGCAACAAGGAAACAATCGAAGGCTATTATGCCCAAGTAGTTGCGATAAGGCTATACAGATGAAGAAGAAGATATACAATAGAGGAGTTTATAACCTGTTGCGTAAATGTCAACTTTCAGAGTGCAAAAACATTTCCATGTTGGAGTTACAGATTTGAAGTGATAGCAATCATAACATGTGCTCATCCGTGACTTCACCGCTCAACCACTTGGCTTTATAACACTCATACCATTCCTTCATCTCTCATTTGATATCTACTACGCCATCACTGCCACTTCACACTCGCCTGTTTATAGGTAAGATGATCATTATTTCACCATCTAATGCGTCATCTCCACACATGCTTTGCCTGAAACCTCGACGATACTTCTCCTATGGTGTTTTAATCTAATTGCATGCAATTGTTATGTCCTCATATACCATCCTCTAAACTGACTTTGAAAGGGTTGGCGTGGAGTCCCTCACTACCATTCAACCAAACTAGTGTCATAATCAACATTTGCGACCATTCACTTTCACTTTATCTTATACTCCTCTCTCTTGCCACTCCAATTCTATCATTACCAACTTTCCTCATCTCAATAATATGAATACCACTTAGATTCTCCACACATCTTCTATCATGGTTTCGTGTCCTCTTCATCTACTCTTCTTGAGTGAAAACCCCTTGACTATTGGTAACACCAATAAATTTAATAGTATCAACTTTAGGGGTCACGAACTTCCTAAATTCTTGTTGGTTTTCATTACAAACTTCACATCTTAATGTCTCTCCCAACTCACAATAACAACATTGAATTCTCTAAATGGCAGGCATCTGGTTTTGTTGTACTCACTAGGTTATTCAATAGTCTTGAATCACCTCTCACTTCAAGTATCATGTTCCAAGAAACTACGAAGAAAGTGTCGTACTTCCTTCGATCTACTTCAAGAAAAATAATATTTCTCATATCTATAACTTATATTTGGAGATTCTCTCTGCAACAAAATGATCTGCCTCTTCAAGAATACAATAAATCATAAGAGAATAAGAGAAAAGAGAGATGAACTTCTCCAATGGAAGTCATTTATCATAGATCCAACTATTTGATAAAGGCAAAATGAGATATTTCTTTTTGCAAAATTCCTCTCAAGGATTCATCATTCCCTCCAATACTTTCAATGACACATGACGGCCAACTCTACTACTCCTAACATTGCCAATGTTCTCGATTGATTTCTTCATGTTACTAAGCGCTAGCATTAGTTTGAGTCAATTTCTAACCAATTTGCTCTTGCTTCTTGGCATCAAGTTGATTATAATCAGAGGTCAAATTGATGGTAACAATGGTTGTCGGGGAAACTTTTTCCACCCTACCCTCATTTCAGGTGCAATAATCATCCCTAAAAATGATGCTGGGCCAAATTTGGTTATCTCTAGTTAACATAAAGCTCTTCTCTACCAACCAGTAGAACTTCCACTTCAAAAAATATTTTTGGATCCATTCTTTATCTTGTGATGATTATAATCGTCTGGCTCGGTACTCTTTGACATATGTCGCAAGCTTTATTGTTATTTAATCTTTTGGTTTTGCTACATCTGCTTCCTCTAGTGCATCCTGAATTCAAGACTATGATGCAGTTTCTTATATGATAGGTATTCACCACTTATTTTCCTCCCTTGAAAAGTTCTCTCACACACATCCTCGTTGTTAATAGCTCAACCTCCCTTATGTCTGGAAAATACTTTGTATCTCCATTTAATAGCCTATACCTCTTTGAAGTATTATAAGTTCCCAAATATCTTGTAAGTTTTCTTTCAATCCATTATCTTACTCATAATCAACATTACTCTTAACCCTTATGCCCTTCTCATTGTGTTTTCAATGATATGATTATGAAGAAGACAAGCTGTAGAATTTGATGAAATCTACAACATTCTCTTCCACCACTCCTTATCAATCGCATTGTCAGTTTGAATGTAATGCTTGTGAGCTGGTAAACATCATTAGGTTTCCTTCCAAATGTCAATTTAATATATGACATCTTAGAGGTGTCCCTTTTGAGTTAGTACATTTGGACATTGTGGCATGCGTCCTATCCTAACCCAAATAAGTTTAAATATTTTTTTACCTTTACTGTTGATTATTCTTATGTTAGCTATATCTATTTACCCAAATGTCAATTTAATATTATGTCTATATTTTGCACTTTCTATCAAAAAATCATAGTTTTCTACTATGACTAAGACCCTTCAAGCTCATAAGTCCTTAGAATTTATACAATCTATATTTCAATTATTTTGTACTAACCACGAGATCACTAATTAGATCTCATGTTCATACATCCCAACATAATCAGTTTGTTGGCCTAAAACATTGATGTTTAATATGAATGTTCCATAACAATTATAGGGTGCCTTTGTATTAAAAAAAAAAAAGAAAAAAAAGGGTGACTTTGTATTAATTGCTAGCCATCTTATTAATCGGTCGAGTGTTCTTGATAGTTTTGCGGCTTTTGTCTCCTTCTTTATCACAAATCTTGGGTGGTCCTTTCGTTCTGAAGCTTTTAGTTTTCTTTGCTTTCTCAATTCCTTTTGCACAGGTGATAAGCTCTCTTTGAACTATTTGATGCATCTTTCTAAGCGACACTCATTTTCAAAAAGGTTATCATTATTATGACACTATTAGTCATCATATTCATACCTCTGCAAATGTCGCATTGCATGAATCCATTCACTATTTAATGTCTCCTTCTCATTGATCATTTTCAGTTGTTCATCTTCATTCTAAAGCCATTATACACATTTCTCCTTTTCTCCGAGTATGCACGTACTAACCTCGCCGTCCATCTACAATAATACCTCCATCTACATTGTTTAATGCGACTAAGCATACCCCTCCTATAGAATCTTTTGATCTCCATATGATAATTGCCCTTCATAAAGTTGAACACCACATTATTACATACTATTCAGCCCTATATAACTTTTTACCATGTTACCATTAACTTTCAACACTTTGCCATGTAATTGTCATCAAATTCTATTCCCATGACAAATCAAGAGATCTTACAAGATATTTAATGATAAATAGCTATTGATATTGAAATATATAACTTGTTTAATCAACAAAGTTGGGATCTAGTGACTCGTCCTCTTGGTATTAAACCTTCCACATGTCAATGGGCCTACACCATCGGATTTCATTAGGGCTTCATTGATTGATATAGGGGCCATCTCATTACCAAAGGCTTTACTTAAGTCTATGGGATCAATTATTTTGCTAAGTTTCACTTGTTGCCACCTCAATTATGTTAGAACCTTTTAATTTACGCCATAAATCAAGTTTGGCATTTACTTAAAAGGATGTCAGTCATGCCTTCACTAATAATAATTGCATTGAAACTACATGCATAAAGAAAGCATCTGGGCACACTACTCAGAGGGAAAACAAAATATGCAAACTCAAAAAAGTCATAAATAGACTTAAGCAAAGCTCACATACTTGGATAGATGAATTCAACATGAATTTATCAAAGGTTAGCCTTAAACAAATTATATGGCTCATCTTTTTTCTACCATAATTCATCTAGTTCTAATATCTGGTAGTCTATGTTGATGGCATCCTTATTAGAAGTGATCAAAATGGGGTTACTAAAGGCACTAACTATAAAATTGTTTTCTAACTAAAGGTCTTGGGCAACCCAAATACTTATTGGATGTTAATTTTTCTACAACGAAAGAATTTTTATGTCTTAAAAGAAATATGCAATTAATCAGCCTGAAGAATCAGTCTTCTAGGTTTTAAATATTATAACACTATTATTGACATGCAAAAGATTACACATATGGAAGAAATCATTTGAAGATGTCTCCTGTTAGGCTGCTAACAATAATTGGTTAAAAATTTAATCATATTCACTATACTAGATATTTTCTTAGTCATTGGAGTTGTCGATCGAGAGGTTATCCTATGTCTTCAAATACATCGAAAGTCCACCAAGAAAAGGAATTCTATATAGTAGTATAAACATCTTAATATTGAACCTTTCTCTGAAACCGATTATATGTTTGGATTTGTTGATGATAGACAATTCATGTATGAATATTGTACCTTTTGTTGGGACGTCATCTGGTCACATGGTAAAAAAAGAAACAAACAGTAGTGGCGAGATCAAGAATAAAGTCATGGCATAACTACAAATATGAGATGATGTTGCTTAAAACCTTCTTTGAGGAAATTGATATTAAAATTATTCAACTTATGGCTCCAAACTACGATAATTGAGTTGATATCTACATTGTCAGCAATCCTATTTTTCATGAAAGGATAAAACAAATTGAAGTTGATTATCATTTTGTTCAAGATGTAGTACTATCATACCTCATTTTGACCCCTCTCATTCAAGCACGAGGCATGGCAGAAGTGGGCAACTCAACCATACATTTCCCTCGAATGCTCACCTCATCTTTTACCAAATAAAGCTGAATGGGTAGAAAATGTCAGTTTAGACAAACACAAAACATAAAATCCTTTTCATAATTATCAAATAGATCAGTCACAACTATTTATGCAGAAGAATATAACAACAACAACAACCCTTTATCTCACTATATGAGGTCAGCTACATAAATCATTTTTTCTCCATTGTGTCCTATTAAGAGTCAAGTTTTCATTTAAATCTTAAAAAAAAATTGTAATACTTTATAATCAAGACTTTTTAAGTTTACCTCTATCTTTCTTAACATATTGCGGATTTATTACAGTAATTCTCCTAACAGGGTCATCGGGAGGCCGATGTTTTAAGTGACTAAACCATCTAAGACGACTCTCTCTAATCTTATCTACCACTGGAGCTACTCCAACCTTTTCACACATATACTTGTTTCGTATGTTATCTCTAAGTGTAAAACCACTCATCCACCTGAGCATACACATCTCTACAACACTTAATTTTATGCTTCTTTTTTAATGGCCAACATTTTGCGTCATAAAACATTACAGGTCTCACCACCATCTTATAAAATTTTCCTTTGAACAGTCGACCCAAAATATCTCCATCTATTTCACCATCGCTTTGAACAATAGATCCAACATATCTAGAACATGCACGCTTTTTAATAACTAGATCACCCAATCTCACAATCCCACTATTAGATCTATTACTATTATCCCCTCAAACGAAACTCCTCTAGTCTTATCAGCAAGAAGAATATCATCAGCAAAAAGCATACACCAAGGCACTGTCACGACCCGGCCCGGTGAGCTCGCGTAGGCGAGGCGGGAACAGAGGTCAGACGATAGGTCAAATATCTAAACTATCTAATTACTAAATTCATCTCCAAAATATTTGAAAGAACCTCTAAAACATCAAATTTGAAAACATTAAAACATAAAACTCAAACAGATTCATAATTGCCTTTCTTCTTGAGCTCCTCTCCTACGGTCTACGTTACCGCCTCTTCTACTCATTTTTTATTTAAAGTAACTACACCTGAAAAAATGTTAACTAATATTAAGCCGAAGCTCAGTAACTAAAACACGATTCTAAACTACAATAATCAAGACAAACTGAACAATATGCTAAATGCCCATTTCATTTGAATATAACATAAATTGATTTCTTAAAAACATGCCATTAACATATACATAAATCATACATTCATATCCTTTCATAGTTCATTTTTATATTCATATCATATTTCATAACTTTCTCTTTTCGTATATATTACAACCATCACATGAGCCACCGTCTAATACCATAAAGGTACTCCTTTACCATTTTCCTTTTCCATATCCTTTTCATATTAACGTGCACGAGTACAGCGTCCCCAGCTAGTACCATCAGGGGGTAAGCTCCATCATTTCAGCATACACATACAAGCATTCAATAGAATATTCATATCATATCATTTCATTTTATCTCATTTCTATAATAACATAAAGTCTTATCATATACCATATACAATAATGGGGTGGATCTATTAATATGTAAGATATGAAACATTTGAATCAATTTAAATGCAGTAAAAGGAACCAATTTGCAATGACAATTCAATAAAAACTGAAACGATGCAATTACCATAATAAAGAAGCATGTTTACTCACCTGATTGTTTCCAAGCTTTAATATCTTTCCAAACCTCAAGCTTCGTTGTAGATCCCAATACTCGCCTTAGCTTAATTATCAAAAATATTCAACTGTTCAAATAGCATTAATAAGATCTTAAACCTTCAACTTAAAGTTCTCAACCCTAAAACAATATAAATGGTTCCTATTCTTTTTAATATATTCTAATCTACTCCCAATATTTCTAAATGCTCTCTCTCTCTCTATCTATCTCTCTCTCTCTCTCACACACACACACATTTAAAACATAAAGCATATAACAATCCTAAAATCTCTTTTTTTATTATAATTACATAATTTAATCAAATTAACCCTTTACCCTAACCTAAAATTATTTAAAAGAATTCCTATTTTCGGATTTAAATTAAAACCCTAAATTTGTAAAACACATTTTCATTAATTCCCTCACATAAACATGTCAAAATCTCCCTTACACCTAATTCATAATTAAATTAATATATTTTCAGATTTATATTAATTAGAAATTAGGAGAAATAGTATTTTGAGAAAAATCTTAAAATCCCACCATTAGAATACTCCTACAACCCTTAGGAATAAACTTTGTTAAGAGATTTCATAAAAATCAACATTTGGGAAAAACCCTAATTTTAGAAACACTAAAAATCTTTGGAAAAAAACACATTCTAATGTATAAAATCGTTTCTTAGATCTTCCCTCTTAATTTCTTAAAGAAGTTTTCATGATTCCATAAAACCCTAAATTCTTCATCTCAAAAATCTATGGCAAACATAAAGATTTCTAAATTTAGAAACATACCTTGTTGCTCCTTGAATCTCCCTCTTCGATTTCCCCCAAGTCCGGCTGTCGGAAACCGCCGCCGGAGCTGCCGTCCGTCCCTTGCCCGACGCCTTCTCTCCGCCTCTTCTTGCATTCGGGCGAAAGATTACTGAGCGAATGAATGGGGAGGGGAGGGTTCGGTTCTCATAAGGAAAAAGGAATGCCTAAATGACCTATTTGCCCTCACTTAAAACATCCAAGCTTTAATAATGCTTAGGGGTACATTGGGTATTATGAGACTTCTATGAATTTTAATTCCTAAATTAAGCAAAATTAAATATAAGTTTTATATACCAAATTTCTTAGAATTTTGCGTAAAATTTTATAAAATTATTTCCGTCGAAATCCGACAACTTTGAAATTTTCACTTAAAACTTGTCGCGATGAATCGAAAAACGGTGTTTTTCGGGTTTTACAGGCACATCCTCCTGCAAATGTCTAATAAGAATATCAATGACTAAAGCAAAAAGATGTGGGCTTAAAGCTTATCCTTGATTTAGTCCACTTGAAATAGAAAATTACTTCATCAAACCACCTTGTGTTTGAACACTAGTAACAGCTCTTGTATACATATCCTTAATGATATGAATATAAGCATTATTAACTATTTTCTTTTCAAAAACTCTCAAGAGCACTTCTCTAGGAACTATATCATATGCTTTCACTAAATTAATAAATATCATAAGTAGATCCTTCTTACTCTCTTTGTACTTCACCATCAAAACTCTCAGCAATTGTATAGCTTCCATAGAAGACCAAACTGATTTTTTAGAAACATTAGTATCACATCATAATCTATGCTTAATTATACTCTCCCATAATTTTAATTATGACACAAGCTTAATGCCTCCAAATTTGTGCACTTTTGTGCATCATCTTTATTCTTAAAAATAAGAATCAACACACTCTCTCTACCCATCTGACATCTTTTTAATCTTCAAAATAATATTAAAGAGTTTATTAAACCAAGAAATTCTTTGATCTCCTGAGCATTTTTACACTTCTATTGTAATATCATCGAGCCTATTGTTTTTCCACGCTTTATTTTCTTTATCATCGGGTTTACTAATACAATGATAAAAATAAAAATCTTTATTTTCATTTAGGGAGCTAAGGTCACTAAAGTCAATCATTCTCACAATCGTTATTGAAAAGTTTATCGAAACATCTCATCCACCAGTATTTATGAAGAAAAATATGTAAGTAAATTCATTTATAATGAATTAAAAAGCTTCTAATCAACATTATATATAATTAACACTTACCAATTCTCTTTAATAGGCATCATAAACATGCTGGTTCTTATTACATTAAAATTGTATAATAAGAACACTAAAATGAATGATAAAACTTAATCGCCTCACTTTGGCCCAACCTACTTTTTCCTTTTACCTGAAATAATAATCATATAGTAATATCCAGCGAGCTATAAAGCCCAGTGTAACAAACAAGTCTAATATAGAGTAACATATATGGGAATGAAAGAAATATGTATAGCATGCTGATCTTTTGAACTAACAAGGGTAACAACATCCATAGATATAACTAGCTCGGTGGAATTAACTTACCATGCGTTTAAGCTAATTCATAAACAGTTTAGCTTAAATCAAGAAAGCATAAGATGGTTTCAATAAAAATCATTTAGGGGTTGGGTATAATTAAGCTAGTCTTAAGTGCCAACCAAATAGCCCCTAACTTAATCCCCTCTTCCTATCCTTCAATCACTCGTAAATAAGTAATAGGAATTAGGAAAATACCTATTTCTCCTGTCCCTCCATGCCATTCTTTTTCCTTCTTCATAATTTTTTGTTGATGCAGGCAATTTTGCAAGCAATACTTTATAGTGTTATTATGTTTAAGCAATGTCCAATACTATAAAAACCGTTCATTTAATTTCTATGCAGTGAAGTATGATGGAAAGGGGGTACCAATTACCAATAAATTGTTCGGTAGATACACTTATACACTAAACTAACTTGAGCTTTTCCCTCACTCCAATTCCCAGTGCCCTGCTATGCTCCAGAATTTAATTTAATTAGTGTACACGGAAAGACTGGGAGACCTTATAATGCTATATAAAATAAAAATAATATTATTAATATTAATTTTAAAAAGGTTTTATGAAAAGGAGAAACTTCATCATATTGCTTGATTATCCCTGAAAGATTTTTCCATTGTAGAAACTGTCCATTTGTTCTGGCTGGAGCATACATATATATATATATATATATAGAGAGAGAGAGAGAGAGAGAGAGAGAGAGAGAGAGAGAGAGAGAGAGAGAAACTATACATGCAAATTAAAAGTCCTAATTTAACAAAATAATAAGCTACTAACTAAATACAAGCAGCGCAAAAGTTGAGAAAGGAAAAAAGAAAACGTATTCAAGAAACACATCAAAGAACAGCTATCTTGTTACCAAATCCAAACGCCACAAAAACTTCATAACCCTGCTAAGAAGAAAAATTAGAATAAACTTTTGGCAAATGAGCAGCATTCCAGAACTATTTAAAAGAGAAGTTTCGTAAGATGGATAGTAGATCATTTCTAGTTCTTAACAGACTTGACGAAATATTTACATGTAAGCTTTAACTCATTTGGCAGGATGACACTAATCCTCGGGCCACCAGGTTCAGGAAAATCAACTTTCTTGCGGGCCTTGTCAAAAAAATTAGATCCGGCATTCAAAGTAAGAGACATGTACCCCTGAGCTCTTTACTAGCACAGTTTCCATCTATGCATCTATTGACAAAACCATTAAAGTATTTTTTAATGCTAAAAGAGGTAGTTCTTGCTTGTTTCATAAATTAGGTTTCAAATCTAAAAGAGTTAACTTTCTTTAGATATTGGACAATCAGAAACTGTCATTTGACAAGTAATTCAATAGAATTTTGCATCCTGGAAGGTATCTTGTTCTTCATTTCATGATGCGAATAATTTTTTTGATTTCAACATATTCATGTAATCATACACTTGTGCATCATTTCATACGTATGGTTTAAGCACTTAGACCATCCCCAAAAGGAGGTGGTTTTTTTGGATTAATAAAGCTAATCCCAATAGTTTGGATAAGATTATTGAAGTTGATGACAATGATCAAACTTAGGCATCGTTTACAATTTTTTGTGAGCACGTGATTTTTTTTTTGTCCTTGAAGTAATTTTCACCACTTTAGGAAGAATATCCATTTATGCTCATCTTGATGTTCCTTGATCAGATCTTTCATAATGATATTTTAAATCCAAGGAACACTAGATGCAACATAGAGATCTTCAATTTCATGCATAATTATAATTTTGATAATGTTTGAAGTCAAATCATCAAATATTGGACTGATTTTTCGCACATAATATCTAACTTTAACTCTTCTGTTGTAGTTTACTAATTCAGTTGTCCCTTCTTTTTCTAACTTCCAAAAACATGTTCATGGAATGGAAATAGATCAGTGGAAAGGTTACATTCAATGAACAAGAGCTTAAACCTTCTACCTCAGAACAGCTATGCATGTACGTTAGCCAGCATGATCTTCACCATGCAGAGATGACTGTGCGTGATACATTAAATTTCTCCAGCCACATGTTCGGAACTAATAAAGCATTTGGTGAGTGAATTGATCAAGTCTTAATTTTAAAAGTTTTAAGAATCGGTGTTGATTTGACTTGTAATCTGATGTTTTCTTGCTTACATACAAAAGGAAAAAAACAAAGAAAAGAAATTTTAAATCCTTTATTCCCTTTAAAAAGATGTGGAAAAATATCAAATAAGCAAATAATGATTATTAAATGTTTGTCTTATTCATATAGAGCACAACAAATTGATTTGTTTCATAGCTTTTGCACAATAGCTTTGAGTCGAAGATTTGATCCTGAAACCAAACTCAATCTGAATGGTGGTATGTTGCAGTAGTTTCCCCAAATCAATAAGGAAATGCTAAATTATTGTCAAGATACCCTAGTTATCTATCATTCTCCTTGACTTCACCAAACTCAATCTTGAGTTTCAAGAAAATGATTGAAGCAATCATACATGGACTTGAATTCAGCAATAATGTCCACATAAGAAAAAGCATGTTCTGACATAACCCTTCACAATTTCAAAAAACAAAAGCCTCTTGATAGAGGCATTTTAAATTTCTAGACGATGCCAATCTTCACCTTGACATCCTTTTCATGACATTTGATCATTTTTCTTTTTATAATTAAAATAATCTTGGAATTTTTTTAATTCAAGTAAAAAAAACAATGGTTTGGATTAGTTTGATTCGGTTTAGGGTGGTCTTTTCAATTATGTTTGGTTCAATTTAACACATATTGATGTTAGAAAACAGATTTTCTAGGTTATAAATTTATGACACTATTTTTTTACTAATGAATCATGATACTTCATTTAAAAATACACTTCAGTTCAGTTTGATTTTATTTGGTTTTTCTATTGATTTATGGAAAACTACTAACCCATATCAAACCCAACTCAAACCAAACAGAAGGATCAATTGTTCTGATTTTCGTCAGGTTTTTTGCTGTCTTTTTTTTTTTCTTTTTTGGCCAACACTAGCATACAGCCAATTCTTACATTTTGGCATATTTGAGCATAGAAACATAGACATGTAAAAAAAAGACACCTACATATATATAAGGCACCCACACTAAACAAGTACACGTACACACAGACATGCAGACTGGTATATCAACATGCATATACAAAAAAAGATACACGCAATTAGAGCACACATACAGTCATACATATACATAGCAACATTTTAACATATAATGGAGAGAGAACAAAGGGAGGGAGAGAAAGAGAGAGAACAAAGGGAGGGAGAGAAAGAGAGAGAATTAGGCTACTCAAATGCATGCTTGTTTCTCATTCCATTTGATTCTAGCTATGAAGATATAAACTAAAAATTTTAAACTCATTGATCATGATATTCACTACTACAACAATAACAACAAGCCTTAATCCCAATGTAGGGCCAGCTACATGATCATGAAATTCACAATTCAAATAAAATTTTTTTATATTTACAATAATTTGGTTAGATATCAAACTTATTATAGAAACTAATGCTTATGACAAAAGAAACAAACAAGAAAATTGTAATGAATAAAGTCAATCATCAAAGCTAAACAATGCAATTAGTCGCACAAAAAAAAATCTGTCCAAATGGACAGTTTAAAAGCCCATTATTATTTTTTCACATCCACTTCACTTCTTAAATCGTATTATGCATGATAGATGGACCATCAAATGATCTAGGAGTTCCCAGAGCTAGATATCTTTCTAAAATTAGGAAATAATAACAACAGTGTTAGATTGTACTTTGAGATAAAAAAAATAACTTTATTCCGGAAGGAAAATTATCAGGCTGACACACAATCCAATTAAGTAGCCAGAAAATTAACGTCAAACACAAATATACATTATTAAGTAAATAATATAATTATGAGCCTCTATTGCCATTTAATAATTTTGAATCTGTATGAGGTGTTACTTATATCTTTTGCAATTTTTTTACATAATTCCAAGCAATGTTTAGTTTACCAGGTTTTCTCCTTAATGTTTTAACATTAATTCTATCTACTCACTAACCGGTGCACTCCTATCTTCCATTATCAATACTCTAACCACCTTAGTCCATCTTCGATTATTTTATTTTTGCTTCAACATGTTTTACTCCCACCATATCTTTAATAAAATCATTTTTTTAATTATTCATTCTAATTTTAGCATACATCCATCTGAATATTATCAGTTTTGTCAAAATGCCTAGAACTGAAATTTATATTTCACAACACTCAAACTCATATAACGTTGCTAGTGACTAGTCTAATAGAAAATTGTAAAAGCTACCTTTAAATCTCAATGAAAATATTGATCACCTTCGAATCTAAAGCATCTTCATTTTAATCACTCAGCATCAACTCTCAAAATTTTTTCCACATATATGTCCCTATATTTTGATAACATATACAATGTAATTAAAATCTCACATCTATGTCCCTTTATTTTATGCTTCTCTTTTAATGACCAACATTCTGCACCATAAAGCATTGCAGGTCTTACCACCATCTTATAAAAATTTCCCTAAAGTTTTAGGGCACTTTTCTATCACACAACAAGCCCAATGCATTCCTTCACATTAACCATCCAACTTGAATTTTACTAGTAATATCCATATCTATTTCATCATCGCTTTTAACAAAAGACCTGAGATATTTAAAATGATAACTCTTTTTAATGACTTGATCACCCAAAGTCACAATCTCACCACTAAATATCTTACACTCCATGTATTTGATTTTAGATATACTCAAACAAAAACCTTTAGACTCTATGGTTGACCTCCATTATTCAAGTTTTCCTTCTACTCCCTCTCTAGTCTTATTAGCAAGAAGAATATCATCAGCAAAAAGCATACATCAGGGCACATCCTCCTGGAAATGTCTAATAAGAACATCCATGACTAGAGCAAAAACAATGAGCTTAAAACTGATCCTTGATGTAGTCCACTTGAAATAGAAAAATACTTGGTCAAACAACCTTGTGTTTGAACACAAGTAACTATTCCTGCATACATATCCTTAATGAATTGAATATAAGCACTATTAACTTCTTTTTTTCTGTAACTCTCCATAACACTTCTCTTGAAACTTTATCATATACTTTATCTAAATCAATAAATATCATATGCATACCCTCCTTACTCTCTCTATAATTCACCATTAAACCTCTCAACAAATGTATAGCTTCCACGGTAGACCTACCAGCATGAATCCAAACTGATTTGAGAAATCTTAGTATCACATCGTAAAATTTACTCAATTACTCTCTCCCATAATTTTAATGAATGACACATTAACTTAATTTTTCAATAATTTGCAAACTCTTGTGCCTCAATTTTATTCTAAAAAAAAGGAACCAACACACTCCTCCACTTATCGGGCTTCTTTTTAGTCTTCAAAATAATATTAAAAAGTTTAGTAAGCCTTTCTAACTTCAATTTTTGGTTTCATCTCCTGAGCATTTTCACACATCTATTGAAATATCATCAATTCCAACTGCTTTTCCACACTTCATTTTATTTAAAGCCTTTCTAACTTCAATTTTACTAATATGATGATAAAAATAAAATCTTTTTTGTCATTGCAATATTTCATTAATTCATAGTATGATCCATGAGCTTCAATCCTTTAAAATTATCAAATTCATGCAAATCTTCATATCCTCGTAAAATAGTATTAAAAAGAATTCTTCTCCACTCATTTCAATTCCTTAAAATCTTCGAAATTTCAATAAAAGAAATGTTAACTCTCTCCTATAGTACCCAAATATCAATGGTTATTTCATCTCAACCCAAAATTTTGACTTCATGCATTTTTCTTCAGAGCCACTTCTTCACTTATTTGAATTAATCAATAGTATACTTAATAAATCTGTTCATTTATCTTTTCTAAGACGATCTACTTCTTAAAACTCTAATTTATTAATTTAAAATAGTTATTACGAAACATGAGAAAGTGTTAAGGTGCATGTCTGGGCGCAAACATCTGAAATAAGTGTGTTTTTTATTTTGTGTAGCAGTTTGCATAGCATTAGCTAGTATAATTTGTACCATGCAGGATAGTTCAAATTCTCTTAAGCTGGTATAACGAGCAAATGGAAGGTGTACATAAATGGTTATTTGAAAGGTCTAGCTGGACGAGAAAAGACACGAGGTAATCTAAAAGTTAGGGATCATTTAACAATGTTCTTAGGTGTCAGTTTCCAAAAGCTATAAGTGCTTGGAAAATTTGTAAATTGATTTTGCAGTCTTCTTGTTTGACATAGCATTGACAACTAAGGAGTATGGTTACTTAAAGAGTTGCTACTACATTATTTAAAAGAAGTCATTTATTTTATTTTGGAGAAAATGATTAAAATGATCTCTTGACTCTTTATGAAAGACCAAAATGGTCCCCAACTATATTAAATGACCATTTTGATCCCTCAATTCTTTAAAAGAGAAACCTATTTTAGATCTTTTTAAGGATTTAAGGGACCTAAATGGTCCTTTAATATAATTGGGAATTATTTTGGTCCATAAAAAATTAAGGAACCATTTTGATAATTTTCCCTTCTACTTCGGATAGAGTGATACACCACAAAAAAGGTTGCAATAAAGGTACTAAAGCATAAAAGAGAATATTCATGAAGATCTGTCCAGACTCCAGATTAGTCTTTATTACTTTTACACAACAAAGTACCTCTAACATATATGGCACATTCATTATGAAAATCTGTAAAATAATCTATTCAAGATATGCTCAAGGAAAAGCTTGAATATAACATAGATCAGCTACCTTAAGTTTCATCTGAAGTTTCATTTCTATACGTGGTAACTAAAATTTGCATCATTTATAGAAATCATTCTTTGCAGAAGTTTTATTTCTCTACATGGTAACTAAAATTGACATCATTTACAGAATCATTCTATGTACTAAGCTCTCACAGTCCCAACCTGATTAAAATATTGCATTTATCCAGAGATTTTGAGTGGCGTGCCAGGGACAGAAAGGGCATCAACCAATAAATTAGCCCCAGAGATAGATGAACTTCTTGAGGTTGTAACTTGATCAATTTAACTGCTCAGAGTTTAAACTGTTTGACAATTATGCTACTATTGTTCAGGCTACCTCCTGTGGAGAAGGAAGCAACTTGACTACAAATTACATTTTGAAGGTTTCAGCTCCTTATTCTTATTCTAACTACCGAACACTCACATAGCCAAAAAGTTTTGAAAAAAGTAACAAGTAATTTGTATTGTTTAGTTAAATAAAAAAATCATTAAAGTTCATAAAAGACTAAATTGTTTAGTTAAATAAGGAAAGTGGGGAAAACTATCAAACACAATTTGACTGTAGTAATTTGGAATATCTGGTCTTACATGGAACTTTGCTATTTTTCCTATCACCAGCTGCTTGGCTTAGAGGACTGTGCCAATATTATTGTAGGAGATGAAATGAGAAGAGGCATTTCAGGAGGACAGAAGAAACGAGTTACCATCGGTAAGTATGTCTTATCTCACTCAATCTTTTACTGCAAATCGATAACCAGAACTAATAAGAACATTCTTGTCTTCTAATCTCAGTAGGCTAAAATTGTAGCACAACTAGAACATTCATACAACTTAGACAATATAATGATACCGGTACTTTCTAGCCCTGACCATAAGAAAAAATTTGATCATGCAAAGGCACTGCGTGCTAAACTTAACATTCAAACTAGCTTATCATTTTATGATCCATAGTTAAAGTTTGTAAGAGATAGAAGCAGCTCATGCTAAGAAAATAAACAAAGAAAAAACAACTTGCTTGAATTAAGAAACAAAATTAAACCAAGCTTTTGTAGGTTTCACGACAGTAACCATCTCACCTCATTTTGCTTAAGCGAAATATGTGAAATTTTGCAGGAGAAATGCTAATCAGTCTTGCGAGAAGTTTCTTCATGGATGACATATCAACTGGTCTGGATAGCTCCACCACCTACATGATTGTGAAGTTTCTCAGGCAAATAGCACATATAATGGATACCACCATGGTTATTTCCTTAATCCAGCCATCAGCTGAGACGTTTGAGCTATTTGATGACATAATTTTACTATGCAAGGGGCAAATTGTTTATCAAGGTCGTCGAGAGAATATACTTGAGTTTTTTGAGTTCATGGGATTTAAATGTCCCGATAGAAAGAACATTGCAGACTTCCTTCAAGAGGTATTCCATAAACTGTATAAACAACCAATTTTACTAAAATCGATGAGAATATCCAAGGCTTCTGTTACAATGATTTTAAGTATGTACTAAAAATGGTACTTTATTTACTGTTAACAGTACCTAAAACCAGAAACATATATTTACCTTCTGAGATTAATAAAATAGCATCTTATTGATATCCTTAACAAGAATTTATTTGACAAATTCATATTTAGTTTTCCCTTCTTAGACGTGGTTTGACAGTTTGATTAGTAGACGAACTCAGTCAGCCAAATCTTACCACACTAAATGTAGGCATTAATGATACGACCAAGAGAAAGAAAAAAAAAAAAGATTAATAGAACGAAAACCATAATTCCCATGACTCCATTCTTCCTTGGGCCTTCAAACCATATGAGTGTGTTGTCTATGCTACCTTCTTCTAAATGACTACCAAGATCTAATAATAGTAGGATTCGGTTGTTTCGTTTTAGAAACAGGTTCCAATTATGTTCTTTTAACTGCTGACCTCAATCTCCTTTTCCATTTTTTAACATTTCTCACTGCACAGAAATACAGTTCTTGAAGTAACTTATACAACAATGGATATAAGGAACGGCGTGTGGAGCTGGTGGGCTATGTGAAAATTTTCGCTTTTCCCTCCCCACTTCCCCCACTTAGATTCTCCTTTGATTTCTTCCAATGATCCATCATTTGAAAGCTCTACCCATATCAATGCCAGCTTAAGGTTCCCTCACAAAAATACGTGTTGTCCTTAAGTAATTATTATCACTTGCCAAAAGTGCATTTATGACACGTAAGTGTAGATTAACCAAGTTCCCAACCCAGATATACTCACAAAATTTTAAATAAGCAATTTCCTTGCACTAGAAGGTAGACAGAGCGACAGACTAAAGGGTCATAATATATGCATTTTCCTTAAAGATTTATTTCCATCCATTTTACTTGAGTTTCCATATTCGAGTTGTTTGTTGCTTGATCAATTTTAAGGGTGTCTGAGAACTCACAGTAATTCTTCACTAGAAGAGTTGATGCTCCATTTAAATCTCAAGCGTTCTCATTGTTAGTGACAATTCAAGATAAGATTATGATCTAGCCTTTCTTTAAGCCCAAAGCCTGATCCATACAACAGACTTCAACTGGTTCGATATGAATAATCTAAATGCCAACTCACAATCTTTCTTCTAGCACAACAGTTGTCAAGGAAATCATAGTTTCAAGCATATGCTTATAGAAAATAGCTTCCACCTGTTATATCAAATGCCAAATTATCATAAGAAAAGACTCATCAACTTACTCTGAGAAACGAAACTTGAAGTTTCAAGGAGACCATTTGATGAACATCCCCGTTCAAATATTCACATGCACAATAATAGTTTCTTGAAAAGCTCAAATCAACTAAAATTGACAACAAAAAACTTAATTAATTGAACTAACACTTATGAAAATAATTTTTATGAACCTTGTGCAGGTGACCTCAAAAATGGATCAAGAACAGTATTGGAAAGATAACCAAAGGGAATACCAGTATGTTTCCGTTGAAAAATTTGCAGAATCCTTTTGTTGCTATTATCTGGATCAGCACCTTGAAGATAAACAGCATATAATCGGAGGCTACACCAAGAGCGTGAGAACAATTGCAACCAGTGAAAACTACAGAATCTCAAACTGGAAGGTATTTAAAGCATGCTTCTCTAGGGAAGTGTTACTATTGAAAATGAACTCCCCAGTGCATATATTCAAGAGCATACAGATAATGATATTGGCTTTGGTGACCATGACACTTTTTCTTCGAACAAATATGGACCATCACTCAATTGCAGGTGGAAATAAATTCATAGGAGCTATCTTTACTGGAGTAGTGATAGTGAACTTCAATGGAATGACTGAGCTGGCAATGATAGTAAAGAGATTACCTGTCTTCTACAAGCAGAGGGAGCTCATGCTTTTGCCAGGATGGGCTCTTCTTTTTTCAATTTATATACTAAGCATTCCATTGACATTGATTGAAACAGGCATATGGACTTCCCTAACATATTTTGTCATTGGTTATGCCCCTTCTGCAACCAGGTATAATATTTGAACATGTAGCCACTACAGTAGCCATTATTGCCGCAAACTAACAAGAGCGTATACATATGGATCCCATCTTTGGTTTTGGCAGGTTTTTTCAACAGTACCTGGCCTTTCTCTCCGTGCACCAAATGTCAATGGGCCTTTTTCGTTTGATTGCTGCTATTGGGAAAACGCAGATGATGGCTAACACACTAGGCACTGCAGCACTTATTTCAATTTACATCCTGGCAGGATTTGTGTTATCCAGAGGTCAGATGATTATGATTTTTCAAGATACAATTGAGCTTGCGTACACATAATCCAGTAAGACATAAAATTGATATGCTGGTTTCTTTTCTAACACTGCTGTAACTAAAATCAGATGACATCCAACCATGGCTAAAGTGGGGTTATTGGTCATCTCCTCTGACATATGGTCAGAATGCAGTAGCACTAAATGAATTTTTAGATGAAAGGTGGAACAAGGTAAATCTACTATCTAGATGTTTGCCAAGAATAACAGAATTCTTGTGAAAAATGATCTACGATATGTTGACCATTGAAACTCAAACTTATCTAAAGCCTAAAAATGGCAAGGCAATACTAACAGGTTCCATTCATTTTTATCTTTTTTCAACAGAAAATGTATGACAACAGCAATGAAACTATCGGTGAGGTTTTTCTCAGATCAAGAGGGCTTCTCACGCAGTGGCACTGGTATTGGATTTCTATAGGCGCACTAGCTGGCTTCTCATTAATCTTTAACATTCTTACAATCTTTGCCTTGGAATATAGCTACAGTGAGTAATCACTCAACATTATGTAAAAGCATCACAAAGATTTTCAAGAAACGTCATCCAAGAAATGAACTAACTATTAATCTTCTGAACAACAGACCCGTACAAGCATAAAGTTACTGCTAGTACAGATGTTGCGGATCTGCAGCTTAACGGGAAAGATAATGAACAACAAGGAGATGGAAGAGTATCAACTCCTTTGCCTTTTCAGCCACTGAACCTTGTATTCCAACACATCAGCTATTATGTAGACATGCCAAAAGTAAATAATCTACACTTAGAAATTTTATTTCAGTGGGTTACTGAGATATATCCTAGTAGTAGAACTATCTTCAAAATCAAGCTAAGATTTAAGTTCTATCAAACTTTGTGTCATATTAATGGCAGGAAACCTGATGGTAGAGATAGGCTATTAATAGGATTTCATATCAGTTACTAACTGATAATTTCCCCCTCCATTTTAATACCATTAAACAAAAAATCTGTCAATCTGAATAAATACTCAAAAGAAGCGTCTCATGCAATGCATTTAATATCTTATGATCAGGGAATGAAGAAAGATGGGAATGGTAAAAGGCTTCAACTGCTACGGGACGTCAGTGGTGCTTTCAGGCCAGGCATTCTAACAGCACTAATGGGGATCACAGGTGCAGGGAAAACAACATTGCTAGATGTTTTGGCCGGAAGAAAAACTGGGGGATACATTGAAGGAAATATTAGCATATCTGGTTACCCGAAAAAACAAGAGGCATTTGCTCGGATCTCGGGTTACTGTGAACAGACGGATATTCACTCGCCATTTCTCACAGTTCATGAATCTCTACACTTGTCTGCATGGCTGCGACTACCTTCTCATGTTGAACAGCATGACAGAAATGTATGACGTCATACTCCTTTATCCTACCTATCTAAGAACATCAATTGTTAATCACGTACTAGTGAAACAAATACGCTCAACCAGCTGCCATGTTTTCTTATCCTTAGATGTTTGTGGAAGAAGTCATGTGCTTGGTTGAACTACTGCCTCTGAAGAAAGCCATTGTAGGCCTTCCTGGAGCCCATGGTCTATCAGCTGAACAGCGGAAAAGGCTTTCAATTGCGGTGGAGTTGGTTGCCAGTCCTTCCATTATTTTCATGGATGAGCCCACAACAGGTTTGGATGCTCGGGCCGCAGCAATTGTCATGAGGACTGTCAGAAAAACAGTAGACACGGGACGAACTGTTGTCTGCACTATCCACCAACCAAGCATAGAAATATTTGAAGCTTTTGATGAGGTATGCATGAAAATCATCATCTCTAGGCAAAAGTAGCAAAAATACATACACAAGGCTTAGTAAATATGATAAGATGAATTTAAAAGAAAGGTTTAAAAACTTGGAAATATCACCAGAACATTCACCATCCATAAAAATTTCCAATAAGAATATGTTCATCTCTTACAAAAAAAGTTTTTGAGAAGTTTTACGAGAAATAAACAATGAATTCTGCAACTAGATAGAATGTCTCTGTCCTTTATTATGCTATATCAATTCCATGATAAAAAAATTCAGCCAAAACAAAGGGCACCTCCCATTTTATAATTTATCTTGGTTTGTTGGCTTTTTCAAATTAGTTGAAACTATGTTTCCTTTATCCTACGGAAGAGTTCAGATAAAAAGATAAGACAATGGTTAAATTTATAAGAAGATTTTTGGAAGAGGTACATTGTGACATTTTCTTCAACTAGCAGGATAAAGGTATAAATCAGCCTTGCCAAACTCCTATTTTCTTATATTTAAGAATGCCATGATGAAAAAAAAAACTATTTCTAGCTATTAAACTAAAAATTGTGCAGTGTTCACAATTTATTAACTAAACTCTCGAAAGAAGGCTGAGAATTCTTTGAACTTCCCGAATACGAGATAAATGTTTGGGATGGTTGAAGCAAAACACTATTTTATATCATAAATTTCATCATGCAGTTACTGCTAATGAAAAGCGGTGGGCAGCTTATATACAGTGGACCCCTGGGTCCTTTTTCTCAGACAATGATCAACTACTTCGAGGTAAAATTCATCTTTTTCTTTGTTATTGCATATGATTAAACGTGATTAGTTAACGCTCATTCTGAGGCAGGCCATCCCAGGAGTACCCAAGATCAGAAAAGGACAAAATCCAGCAACATGGATGTTAGATATCACATCAACAATCATTGAATATAATCAACACATAGACTATGCCGGCATCTACCGTAACTCTTCTCTATACAGGTAAGTCGATCACAAAAGAATCCTCAACAACTAAAGATTTAAAACAATAGCAAATGTCCTGCTTTATTAATTTGATGATAAATCAATGTATCAGAGACAACATGGATATGGTTGAGGATTTGAGTAAAAGGCGACCAAATCTTGAGGAACCACATTTCCTCACAACTTGTCGATTGAGCTTCAAAGTACAGTGTTTAGCATGCTTGTGGAAACAAAATAGATCATATTGGAAAAATCCAGAACACAATATTGTGCGTTTCGCTACCACTGTCACAACTTCATTACTTTTTGGTGTAGTCTTTTGGCAGATAGGCTCAAAAATGTGAGTTCACAAATTTTTTATACATCACTATATTTGTGATGTTATTTTCTCATAGTCCTGAGCATTAAATAACAGGACAAAGGAACAAGATATCTTCAACGTTCTAGGAATCATGTATGGGTCAGCATTATTTTTAGGCTTTGCAAATGCCAGTATAGTGCAGCCTGTTGTGGGAACAGAAAGAACTGTACTATATCGAGAAAGAGCAGCTGGAATGTATTCAACTCTGCCTTCTGCAATTGCTCAGGTAGTTTCCTCTTACTCTTAAAATATATTTTCAGCAATTCTGGACAATTCTTGACAGCAAATTAATCAAGAGAAGAAAAGGTTTCTTTCATATGCAACTAATGCTTTCAGCAAGTGACAGATTATTAACCCATTTCAAGAATTAAAATTTTCAGTACATCGACTAATTTGCCAATTTTCCAGACAAACTTTTTCATATTTATGAGTAAGCTGAAGAACGATCTATGTATTTAAACCCAGTATATACAAGTACACTCCTAAAATGGATCTTACTAAATTGGTTAGATGACACTGATTTAAGTTTCAAAATAATAGAAAATGAAGGTAGGAAACGCAATTCAATATATTTAAATTTAAGCCATACATGGAGAAGGTTTTCCTCAGCAAACATGCAATGTGTATGCCATCCTAGGTACGCCATGATCAAGCTAGGATTGCATGCACAAAATGTTCTTCTTTTCCTTTTTTTTTTTGGGTATGGGAGAGTAGAAAGCTGTTCTATTTTTCATCACAAATGAAATAAAAGAAACAGCCAAAGCAAGTCCTACGTAACCAAAAACACAGTTGACTTGAAAATCCCATATTTCCACTTTCTAGAAAGTTACAATGAACCAACAACCTTCTTTTGTATCACACTTTCCTTTGTTTATTCACCAATCTCTTATACCTTTTAGGCTGAATTTGGGTGAGGGAATTGCCGGGGGGGTTGGGAGGGAGTGGCCTTTAAGAGTAGGAGACAATGAGTGGGGAAAGTAAAGGTCAGAGCAGAGTTCATAGGGACATTTGTAGAAGCATTTTCCCTTACGAACTGAACTTGCCATTGCAATAGGAAGCATATTTTCTTTCTAACAGTTGCATTTTGGTGATTACAATTTGTTTAGCTTGACTCTATTCTATCATACAAACTTTCACTGACAACATGGAAAAATTCAACTTTTGCATATTTTATGATGCAGAATAAAAAGAACTAAACTACCTTAACCAAATAGGAATCCACGTAAATTTAGACGTACTTATCTCATGACAAAAACACTCAGGAAATTATAATTTATTAAAAGAGAGGAAAGTTTAAGATTCGTTCGTCATAAATCATAGGAGAATTTAGCAAACAAGCAAAATTTTGGAGAAAGATAATTACTAAAGTACAAGCATCTGACCAAATTTATCAAATATACAAGTTTAGCAAGCTAATACTATTTGATAAGACTAAAACAAGTACGTGATGAATAGGGCAGGGGAAGCAGAAAGTAGGTACTGATAAACTGGAAATCAACTTCACCAACAGAACTGTCATGATTTTGACTCTCCAAACACAAGGAAATCCTTCACCTTGCTATGTGAAAAACAAAAGCACGAGCAGAGCACAATTACTTTCTTTCATTTAACATGCTTTCAAATTACGAAATAAACTATTATTTATAGGCTTAGAAAGCAAATACAAGCAATCGCAAAACTTAAATGAAAAGGAGAGGGAAGGGGCGGGGTTCAAGGGAGAGGATTCTAGGTTTTGCTTTTAATGGCAATGGAAGCCCCTAAGGTTTCTTAAATGGAGGAAGAAGAGGACCAAAATGGTCCATTGACTATTTATAAAAAATCAAAATAATCCCCAACTATAGATCCCTCAACTCCTTAAAGAGAAATCAAAATAATCCCACCATGAGACTATTTTGATTGCTTTTCAAAGACTTGAGAGATCAAAATAGACATTTATTATAGTTGAGGATTATTTTAGTCCTTCATAAAGAGTCAAGAGATCATTTTGGTTCTTTTCTCTAAATGATGGTGGAATAGGCTTTGTTTAGTACAATTTCAGCTTTTTTATTTTTGTTTTTTAAAGCTTCAGCCACAGTTTCAAAAATGTGTTTCTAAAAATAGTTTTTTAAAGGCAAAAGTTTGAAATAGTAATAAAAAAAGTTATCTTCCAAACAAATTATATTTTACTGACTGTTTTTTTTTATTTACCACAAAAGAAATCGAAAATCTAACACTGTCATTGCTAGGTCCCAAATCCTGGATGAGAAAAGTGGAGGGTTGCATTAGATAGTCGACAGCCAACGTAAAACTTGTCGAATATTAATGACATGAATCCTTTAAGAAATTGTCTTAATGCTAGGGCGTCCCCTGGAAGCAATGCGCTGTATGGCCTGATACAGTGATAAGTGTGCAAGGGTTGCTGCACCGGCGCCCGGGTGCAGTGTTAAATAGGCAAGGGTTCCCACATCAAGGAAAAGAAGCTAGTCCATGATACTAAAAAACATGAAATTAAAATTAGGATAGGAACTTGGAATATAGGTTCCCTTAAAAGAAAATTAATGAAATTAATAGATATTATGATTCATAGGAAATTAAATATTTTGTGCATTCAGGAAACTAAATGGGTTGGAGAGAAGGCTAAAGAAATTGATAGTTTAGAATTTAAACTTTGATATTCAGGTAAGAGTCGTACTATAAATGGTGTAGGTGTTATTATAGATAATAGTTTGAAGGATAATGTTATAAAAATTAATATGATTGAATATAGAATTATAGCTTTAAAGATTGATGTTGATGCTAAGATTGTTAATATTATAAGTGCTTATGCTCCTCAAGTAGGTTTGGATATGAGTTCTGACTTAAATTTTTGGAATGACTTGGAAGAATTAATACAAAAGATACCTCTTGAAGAAAGAGTTTTTATTGGAGGAGATTTAAATGGACATGTTGGTAGAGAGGTAGATGATTTTAAAAACATTCATGGTGGTCATGAGTTTGGAACGACAAATGAATGTGGCAAGATCATATTAGATTTTTATTTAGCTTATGATTTTTTAATTGTTAATACTTTTTTAAGAAAAAGAATGAGCATCTTATCACTTATAAAAATGGATATAGTACAACTCAAATTGACTATTTTCCTATAAAAAAATTAGATTGTTTAGATTGCAAAGATTGTAAAATTATTTCGAGTGAAAATTTATATACCCAACATCGATTATTAGTTTTGGACTTTAAGATAAAGTGGCAGAAAATAAATAATAAAGTAAAAAGATATTCTAGGATTAGATTGGGGCATTTAAAGAATATTAACAAAAATATTTTTATGAGTAAGATTTTAGAACTTAAGATTTTGTGTGTGCATGAGGATACTAATATTTTGTGGGAAAAAGTGACTAATGATATTAAGAATATTGCAAAAGATGTGCTTGGAGTATCAAAGGGAAAAGCTCATAATAATAAAAATAATTGGTGGTAAAATCCAAATGTGCAAAAAAGATTGAAAATAAAAAAATTATTATAAAAATTGGTTTAATTCTAAAAATTTTGATAATTGAGAAAGATATAAAGAGGCTCGTAAAGAATCTAAGAAAACAATATATGATGCAAAGACCTAAGCTTTTAGTGATTTATATAATAGATTAGATACTAAGGATTGAGAAAGATATATGTATAAATTAGTCAAACAAAGAGATAAGAATAGTAAGGATTTAGTTCAAGTGAAGTGCATTAAGGATGAAGATCAAAAAATATTTTTCTTAGAAAATGATATTCAACAAAGGTATATGAGATATTTTGCTAAATTTTTTAAAGAAAATTGTGAAAATAAGATTAACTGTACTGACCTTAGCACCCTAAATGAAAATAAAGATTTCTATTTTTATTGGTGTATTAGTAAAATCGAAGTTAGAGAGGCTTTAAAGAAAATGAAGGGTGGAAAAGCTGTTGAACCTGATGATATTCCAATAGAGGTGTGGAAATGCTTACGAGATGAAGGAATTTCTTGGCTTACTAAACTTTTTAATACTATTTTGAAGACTAAAAAGCTCCCAGATGAGTGGAGAATGAGTGTGTTAATTCTTATTTTTAAGAATAAAGGTGATGCACAAGACTATATGAATTATAAAGGAATTAAGTTAATATGTCATACTTCAAAACTATGGGAGAAAGTTATGAAGCATAGGTTGCGGCGTGATACTAATATTTCTCAAAATCAATTTGGATTCATGCCGGGTAGGTCGACTATGGAAGTCATACATTTATTAAGAGGATTGATGGATAAATATAGAGAAAATAAGGAGGATCTACATATGATATTTATTGATTTAGAAAAAGCATATGATAAAGTTCCAAGAGAAGTGCTATGGAGAGTTCTTGATAAGAAAGGAGTTAATAACACTTATATTCAAACCATTAAAGATATGTATGCAAGAGCTATTACCTATGTTCAAACACAAGGTGGTATGATCAAGTATTTCCCTATTTCAGTTGGATTACATCAAGGATCAGCCTTAAGCCCATATCTTTTTGCTTTAGTCATGGATGTTCTCACTAGACATTTGCAAGAGGATGTACCTTGGTGCATGCTTTTTGCTGATGATATTCTTCTTGTTGATAAGACTATAGAGGGAGTTGAAGGTAAACTTGAATTATGGAGGTCAACCTTAGAGTCTAAAGGTTTTCGCTTGAGTAGATCTAAAACAGAATATATTGAGTGTAATTTTAGTAGTAATAGACCTAGTATGGGGATTGTGACTTTGGGGGATCAAGTCATTAATAAGAGTACACGTTAAGATATCTTGAATCTATTGTTCAGAGTGATGGTGAAATAGATGGTGATATTATTAGCAGAATTCAAGTTGGATGGTTGAAGTGGAGGAATGCATTGGGTTTGTTGTGTGATAGAAAAGTACCCCTCAAACTTAAGGGAAAATTCTATAAGATGGTGGTGAGGCCTGCAATGCTTTATGGTGCAAATGTTGGCCATTAAAAGAGAAGCATAATACTAAGTTAAGTGTGGCAGAGATGAGGATGCTAAGGTGGATGAGTGGCTTTACCCTTAGAGATAGGATATGAAATGAGCATATACATGATAAGGTTGGAGTAGCTCTAGTAGAAGATAAGATTAAAGAGAGTCGCCTTAGATGGTTTGGTCACATAAAACGGCGGCATTCTGATGACCCGGTTATGAGAGTTGAGGTATTAGATTTGACTTATGTTAAGAAAGGTAGAGGCAGACCTAAAAAGACTTGGTTAGAAAATATTAGGAATGACCTTTCTTTATTACATTTAAACGAGAATTTGACTTTTAATAGGACACAATGGAGGAAAAGGATTCATATAGCCGACCCCACGTAGTAGGATAAAGGCTTGATGATGTTGTTGTTGTTGTTGTTGAAAAGAAATCAAAAATCTAATCCAAACACATTATTTTTTCCAGACAACCTTGCATGTGGAGGTGGCAAACATCTAATAACAACCCATAACCCAACCAAACATGTGACCCATCATTACAAAATAATCCATATCTAATTTTGACACTAACACAAACATAAAATCCTCATTATACATACATTATAAAAATTCTCAAATACATAAAGGTGGTCCTAACTATAACAAATCTAGATAAGACTCAATGACACAATGTGTCACAACTCGACCCGGATACTAAAACTAATGAGGCGGAAACTGACGATCGGACAGTTAAGATAATTACTATTCTTACTTGTAACAATAAATTCTAACATTTCACAATCACTGAAGAGGCACTTATAAAATTTTTCACAAATACTTAACATTTGCATAAATCATAAATTACCTGCTAGCATTTGTACGCCTTCTTCTGCAAACGTATTCCTCTTCTCTTTCAATCATTTCAATTTCTCTGGAGACTTAGCTGAAAGTTTAGTTGAATAGGTTGAATTTCAAAGTAAATTCAGTGAGTAATCTTTCTATATATAATACTTAAACATATATAAAAATACAATGCATAATCTCTTTCTCATTTTTTATACAAGATTAAAACATATATAACATTTGATATATGTATATTCAAATACATATATTTTTATATCATTTTCCATTTCATTCACACATTTCTTCGTACCTTTCACATATATTTCAACATTTATTCCTTTTCTAATTCAGGAGCACCGTCTAAATGTATCAATAAAAGTACAACCATTTACATTTCCATTTAATGTGCATGGGTACATTGTTTCCTCAGCTAGTATCATACGGGGGTGACTCATGTAATTTGTATGCATATCATTTTTCCTTTTTCATTTATTCATTTATGCTTTTAGTTGTAACTTATAATTTATATCATTTTCTTTTCTCATGAATTATATATATATATATATATATATATATATATATATATATATATATATATGCACATTGATATTGTGGACTCGATAGTAGCCTACAACATGTAAATAACGATGAAATTATATCCCCCACTTTTCATCAGTAATATCAATATTTCCTTATAGTTATCCTCTTCTCTTTCTAAATTGCGGGAAATATGTTCTTTTGCTCCATCTTACAGTATATATACCTTCTCACCATCAATCATCCTCAATAATTGCATCAGTGGCCTAGTTTTTGTCATAGCATATAGTGCACTCTCCCAGAATCTATCATTCAGAATAATTTTCTTAACCTCTTTTCTCTCAGCTTTTTTTGCCTAAGCACAACTCAACCACTTGGTCAAAGTAAACATAACATCTAAAGATTATTTTGCCTCGAACATACTCTATAATGTCAGATAAGTTGTGACAAATCATGTTGAAACACGCCTTATGATTTGTACATTTGAGAACTTTCTCATCAGTGTCAAAACTTAAGAATGATTATATATAAATTTGTTGATATTTGAACTTTACTTAGTACATTCTCATGTTGTGTCAACTCTCCAAATTTCTCAAGAATCGAATCTATATAATGTGCGGCACATAGTATCCAATATAAGTGCCTTCTCTTCTCATTAATTTTGTATTTGCCTCCCTATAAGCACTGGTATTCTTTATCACTACTTGAACCACTAAGTGCTCCCCTATCTCTTCAACAATGTCAAATAATTAAAAAAGATACTCAGTATCCTTTACTTGGTTAGATGACTCAATAAACTTTAAGAAAATTGTCGTATGATTATTTATTAGAATATTAATAAAAATTATGTTTCTTATATCTGACTATCCTCAAACATGATAGTAACACCAGTATGGCTTCATGCCCTCTTAATTTCTTCATAGCCATACTCTCTTAATTTCTTCAATAATTTTTTTAGAGTTGGTCGGGTCCTTCAAAACCCATATTATCAATATCATACATTAATGGGGATTTCAAGCTTCGCCAATAAGCTCCAATGGAATGGATTTTGTTATAATAGGAAGTGGAGGTTGCAACATTAAATGGGATAGCACTCTTATAAAAGAATCAGCCTATATTCATACATAGACATGTGTGTGTTTTCCTAGCAATCTCCAGGGATAACTTCTACGAAACAAAAGGTCTATCACCCTATCTATCATCCTCTATAATGATCCATGGCATAGCACCTCTACTAGACATGGGTGGCAATCCCGACCACAACACTTGCTCCCATGATGCGAGCCAATACCAACTACCAATCAAAATGTCGTTGTGCTAGATGCTTCGACATCATTGACTTAGTCAAGTATAATCTGATTTCTTCCTTAACTGTTTCTGACACTGTAGCATATAGTGCCACATTCTTATGAGAGCCGGATAGGCGTTCCTTCATTATTGTTACCCCACCTTATCACAATAATTGCATTTTAAATATACATAAGTTTTTCCATTGTCTCCTACATCAACTTGTATTTTAGGTTTCCAGAACGAATCTTTCCTATGACCCGACGTGAAGTTTTCCTTGCTTCTAATCATTCTCCACCAAACCCTAGAATTGAAAATTTGATTCAAGCTTGAAAGCAATACAACTTTGAAAAAATTAAACTACCAAACTCATCAATTTAATTAAATTTAAGTAATTTAAATAAAAAAAATCATGAAAATTTTTAAAATTGGAAGAATACATGGAGAACAAATAAACTTGGTTATCGGAAGAGAATAAGGAGGTAGTCGCAGCCCTTGGCTCGCACGGGCTTGAAGATGTTAGTGTGTGTGGGGGGGGGGGGGGGGGGGGGGGGGGGGTTGCTTGAAGGCACAACTTGCACTAGACGGAATATGAATGCTTTTGTGAGGTAACGGTTTCTAAAGTTTGACTCTCGAAAGTGTGCGTTCAACTGTTAGAATAGGGTAAATATTTTATATTTAATAAAAAAATTAAACACATGAAGCATATGCCTCAAGCCTAAGAGGCGAGCCGTGTCTTGAGGTACACCTCATAAGGATGACTCGAAGCATTTTTTAGCATAATTGCATTAAGGAGCCTCTAGTATTGCACAAATTTTAAATATTGATCACTGCAAAATGTTATAGAATACTCACTCACCCAACAACCAAAGCCCCAACAACAACAAAGGCCCAAAATAGTAACTAACGACCAAACAATAAATAACAAATAACCGATAAAGAATCATCTCACACTACGATACTATAACCAACGAGCAAAACCAGAAATCAAACTATTGGAAACCAAAAAAGTGACAACAACACAACTAGGAGCAAAATCATGGAAACATAACACTTCATGTCAACTGCCCAACAATAGGATCATTGTCCCCAAAAGTCACAACAAAGAACATGACTTTAAAGCCTAGCTAGAGGCCAAGCCCCAATCAACAATAATCAAATTAAAAGCTCAAATATAAAACCATTGAGAACCACAATTAAATTAAGGAACAATCATCTAAACCAACGCAAGGAATTGAACCAATACAAGCATGACTTATTTTTTATAAGGATCATCATAAGCATATTTACACTAGCATATAGAAAAACTAATAAAATGAAATGAACTATAGTAACATCAAAACTTACATTGCCCATTTACATCATTGTGCCCTCATATGCATTATATAATCTTTGATAATTCTTACTTACGGAATAATATGTATTTTAGAAAAAAAAATAAAAATAATGTGAATATGCAAAAAAAGAGTGAAAGTAATATGTAATCCATAAGTCAACTACACCGCCATCGGTAAGAGTGCATGTCAGGGATTCATAAACTTATTCATTTAAGTGACTACAACAACACTAATCATTCTAACACGAGCCAAGCAACAAAGGAAAAATAAGGGCACAAAGAGATTCCATCATTAATAAATGACAACTCCTACTTACAACAAACCTCATGCTTAGCATAACAAGACCAACAAAAAAGAAAGAAAGAAAGAAACAACCTCTTGGGGAAAAGAAAGATGAGGATGACTAACTATTCGGCAAAAGCAAGTTGTTCTCCCAAGAAGCATCATTTTTTTATGCTAACCCATGTTTCAAAGCATCTAGACCTTTCGCCATATGGAGGACTAATAGCCAACTACTAAGATCAAGTTGAAGAGAGAGATGCCCCACATATTTAATTTGGTTTTTTGGAGAAAACGATATAAAAGTGGAATAATGACTAGGAGACCTTCCCTTTATTAGGTCAAGCTAGTACTCAGCAGGCTATTGATGAATTAGTGGATGGTTCACTACAATTGCTTTAACCAAAATCAAGTAAGTGAGCTATAAACACTTTGCAGATTCAGATTAGTCCACATTAAATCAAAAAGAACCTAATTAAGCAAAAAGGCTAGATCCTCAAGCTATAAGCCACAAAACAAAGAATGAACCACCACTTGTCAATTCATGACACAAGGTGGCCAAAATTCCCTTTTATTTCCTATGTCAGCCAAATCTAGGAGAGATATAAAAATAGGCATCTTAACAATCGTCCTTATCCTTTTTGCTTGGTTCCTCCTAAATAATTGTATTATAATATTTTAGATTTTTTTTTATTATAGTTCAAATAAATCCTTTATTTAAAAGTTAGGATAAGGACCATATTATCAAGAAATCGAGATCATTAGGATGTAATCTTCACAGCATGGAATTAAGTTGGAAATACATTTTGATAATTTTAGCAACCAACCACACAATGCAAGGAACAATCACGAGAAACCAATGAAAAAACAAGAGTTTAAGCAATTGCAAGTGGAGATTCATCATCAAAAGTAAGTTTTTAGCATAAATGATTACTTTACAATCATTTTATCCATTTCATGTTCATCTTCATTTGGCACAATTGCATTAATCAGAGTATTTAGTAACATAACAAAAGACTTTCAAGAAACTCCTTCATTATGCAAGTAAAAAAACCCTGATCAATGATTTCACAAAGCTTAACTCCACCTACAAGTCGTCTGCAATCCAACATATCATGTGATGGTTTGAATCAAGGGTTGTGGTTCATCCATGCTCTTAGATTTATGAATCAAATTGGGTGTCAGAACATCAATTCCTTAGCAATCTAGATTAGGAGGTGGCCTATCACAATCTAAGATTATCTTCTTGCCAAAAAAAAAGGAATAATTTTACTATGCAAATGAAAGCTGGCTTCCTTAACTTGATTCTCATCTACAACTTCATATATATCATCATGATTGTACTTCACCAAGTATGCCATTGGCCAAATATCTCTTATTAGATCTAATGTATTTTTTACTGGTGCAATCTATTATAACGAACTTTTGTTTGCATATACAAATTCAAATCTTAGCAAATCTAATGTTATTTAATGTAGGCCGTCCAACGGAAAATTTCAACCAACCAAATCCTAGAAGAAGCATATCACATGCTTCTCCTTCAACCCTTCTAAGTTGAACTAAATAGGTCAATTAAAACCCCGACCAAATTTTTAAAAATAAGATAAAATCCAATTCCAATCTAATCATAAATTGAGACTTCAAAGCACTGATCATTACATCTCACCAAAAATTGATAAAGCTCATAAGAAATCAACAACTAACTACAGAGAGAGAACTAGACCTTGGAAATGATAGTTTATGTGGCACTTGAATGGAGGGGAATGAAAATTCCTAAAGTATAGTGGTGGTGGCGGTCTAAGGCCAACAATAACAACATCATCAAACCTTTATCCCACTATGTGGGGTCGGCTAGGGCCAAAGAAGGCTTAATTATTGGACATCTAAAGAAATAACATCACATTCATGATGATGCTTGTCCACTTTGCACTACCTGAGTTGCATCTAAACTTAGTTATAGTTGTCACTTAGATTTTGTCATTAAAGAGGACAGTGACCACATGGACTATCGCCAAACTATTGTTGTCAAAAGGAGAATCAAGTTTCAAGCTTTAAAAAAAATTTGACATGTAAGATTATAGGATAGCATGAATTTAAACTAAAAAGATATAAGAATTAAGGAGAAAATAAAAACTAAATATGTACTTTCATCTTCAAATAGAAATAATAACAATTTTCATTGTTTTTTTTTAGGTAAGTATGTACAAAGTAGGTCATTAAACCCTTTTCTGTCGAAATGGCAGTAAGCTAATACAGTCAAATGTTTTATTACTTGATCAGATCCTGTTCTAATAAATTTCTATTGAAATTGAAACAATTTAAGTAAGTTTCGTTGGTCTTTATTGGGATTGAACTTGAACTAACATGCTAACAATAATTGACATTTATAAATGCCAATCATACGAGACATAGAACACGAGATCAAAGTAGAGCTCCTAATAATATGGAGATTTGGAATGAGTAATTTGGAGGGAAGGAATATATGAGGAACATAAAGAGTTTGTCTTTCCAATAAATAAGAAGCAAGGACATCGTAGCATAGGAATCTAACAACAGCTTGTAGTACTTTCAAACTCACTTACATGTCCTTAAAATCCAATACTCATGCATCTTAGATGGCCCAAACATCATAGGGAAGTTTCAGCTGTAAATAATTCTATTCGATCTAACTTAGTTGTCCAAAATTTTTCCCAACTCTTTAATTTACACTAATATGAGAGAGAGACTTGTATTTTCTATGACTTTATAGATATGCAATTATAGCCTTGGTGCTAAATTGAATTCATTCTAACAATTTCTAAGCATGCCTTGATTTCAAAAAAAAAAAAAATTTATTTTGTTATTGTTAGATATCCCATTATGATGTAAAAAGGGGAGGATTTAATTTTAACTTATTTGAACTCGAATAAAAATATTGTGATTTTTTAAATAATATTAATAAAGTTGGCCCAACAAATTTTAAAACATATAAACAGAATACTAAAGTTTGTTTTGACAACAGAATTAATAACATTATAATTGTTTAGATCCTTTTTTTTATTTACATTTTTTTATTTATTATAAGAAATTAATTCATAAGTGACATTTCGAGAAAAATATCTAAACCACCTTTTATTAAAATATCTATTTCTTATCGTATAACTCAGGCAAAAGTCATTGATGGATCTAAAGATTCAAAGCCCATGAAAGAAGATAGCAAATAGAAAGCTACTGTTTCTCTATGTTCCCCGAATAGATCTTGAAAACAATGCTTGTCAGCAAGCCATTTTTTCAATCAGCAAACTAACAATGCTCTGAGGGATATGAGCTGGACTACAAATTACATCACATCAAAAATCTTCCTTGAAGTCCTACTTTCAACCAAAAACAAATATGAAAGCACTCGAAAAGTAAATTATTCTTGAAAGCTTTTGCCACTGCAATGCTCTAATAGCATCCTTCCACAACAATTAATTGACAAATTTAATGTCCAAAAGTTGTTCTCACATACTTAGTGCATTAATATAACGTGAAGAATGCTCAACTATCAACTACTATATCAAATATTCCAAGTATATGTACTAATACATCAAAATTAAATTTTACATCTTGCACTTCATGATTTAATCAATATGAAATGTTGCACAAAATTTTTTTGGTAACAGGAATGGCTCCAAATATATATATTACTTTTGAAATTTTATTTGCAATAAAACGTGCCTTGGTCTTTAGAGCATTGAAAATGAATTAACAAGATAAGACTATATTTACTCATGCAGGTGGCAATTGAAATACCTTATATAATAGTGCAAGTGCTCATCTTTTCAAGTACAGTATACACAATGGCAGGATTTCAGCTGGTCGTCTCTAAATTTTTATGGTTTGTGCTATTTATGTTGTTAAGTTTCTTCTACTTCACACTTTTCGGGATGATGGCTGTGGCACTTACACCAATACAAGATGTAGCTGCTCTATTGTCCTTCCTAATCTTTATCATATGGAATCTCTTCTCAGGTTTCATGCTTCCTAGAAAGGTTACAAATCTCTAACCACAATATCATTTACGAGCTCAAATACATCTAATAGTCACTGACATTATTCTCATAATGATACAGCTGATACCGACTTGGTGGAGATGGTATTACTGGGCTAACCCTGCAGCATGGACAATCTACGGTCTACTATTTTCCCAATTGGGGGACCGAGTTGAGTTAATCCAAATCCCGGGAGGATCAGATCAATCTATAAAAGAGTTCCTTGAGGATTACCTCGGTGTAGAAAGCACTTACTTCCCTATTATAGTAACCCTCCACTTCGGAATTATTGTTCTTTTTTTTATTTTGTTTGTTGTTGGAATAAAACATCTAAACTTTCAAAAAAAATGATGAAACAAAGAACAACTACATAGGGTATTCGAAGTATATGTACTCTAGCAGAAAAAACTATGTAGTGAAAAATGTATTTAACAATTTAGTTATGTCAAAGAGTGCAATCCTCTTCTTTGGCATTTCTTGGTTAATAATATTTGGCAAATAAAAATATAGCAACTTTTTCAATACATTGGACTGCCACCACAACAAGGCCATCTTTACTGAATGAAGTCTCACCATAAAATCACTCTAATGATAGATGTAAAGCCTGAAGTGTTGGAGAAAAGTATAACCCAGAGCAATGATGAACACAATGATGATAGAATATGCAATCAGAACACCCAAAATAAAATATTTGAGTTTATGTGGTTCTGTGAGATCCACTTACATCTATGGCTACACAGAGAGATAAATATCCACAGGTCCAAAGACAAAGCTAAGTTAAATATTAGCCTCACATATTTTTTCAATCTTATCTTGGTATAATTTTTCTTTCCACGTTTTACATCGCAATAACAGAGTATAATTCCTCCATTAAATATGCTCACCAAAGATAGAGGACAACATGCAGCTTCTATGTCAAATGACCTCATTGGTTGAACACTTGAACCCCTGTCTCTTGAGAAGGCATATGACTTCCAATTATCACCTATGACACTTACGTGCTTGTTAACTAGACAACAGAGTGGCCATTGTTGCACTCCTTCAAGTTATATAGCTTACGCATATGGTCCATCACGCAATTATGGAGGAAGGCAATATCCTTCTCCATTGTAATTGCCCTATTTCTAGCCACCTCCAGTCTTTTGTACTCATCATACTAGTCAGTTCACAGGCTTAGAAGTTTATCTCCATCTCAATCATCCTTGCCTACAAAACATACAAGAAAGAAACCATTGCAACTAGACCTTGCACATTCTACAGTGATTGCTCCATAAACTTGTGCCCACCCAAGCCCTAAAAGACAAATTCTTAGAGCTAACCCTCCTCTAACATCACTACTGCCCGCAGCTCTATTATCATTTTCTCCGCCTCACCCTCATTAGTACCTTCAACAATAGTACCAGGAGTAGAGCTCGTTGCCACCCTGACCTTCACAGCTCTAGTTCTTCCTCTCTACCCTCATCATCAACCTCTTGTTTTGCCTCTTCTTCAGCTTCACCACCAACATTCTCTTTTTTATTATCTGCCTCCATTAGAAGCACTTCTTTGGCCTAAACAAGTTGATTTCTTTAAATTCTTAATTCTCTTTTATATCCAAGTAATAAATTTTCGTGAGCAAAGCTTTATTCAATTGTTCCTTCTAATTTCCAAGGTAACTCCTAATAGTTTCACATCAGTATCGAGCCAAAAGCCATGATGGGAACAAGTTCACTGGTGACTTTGCGGCAATTGCTGCCATTATGATGGCAAGATCTTGTTTCTCCCCTCATTCTTTAACTTACCATATTGAGAAAGGAGTTGGCTTGGAATGTTTTATGCTATCAGAGTTATAATTTTTTATGATATAAATGACGGTGTGCAAGCTTGAAGATGTATAATCGCATTTCAAAGCCCTATTGACCATGCTTATTGAACTTCAAAATCAAGGGAAAGTGTAAATTCAAAAGCTTTTCTAAAGATTTAATGCAATATTCATTGATCAAATGTCAATTGCAATAATGACATAAATGACCCAACACTGAACCAATGCCATGTTCATAGAGCCCTCATTTTAAATAGCATATCCTAGAAGAACCTCTTGGGAGTGTCTCTTTGGAATTCCTCTCAAGAACTATCTTAGCAAATCCTCTGGATAGTCCACATGTTCATGTTGGCAATCCAGCTACTCCACTTAATATATCTGCCAGAACTATGAATTTTCTCTAATACACCATTGGCAAGGCTTTCAACAACACTTATGGAAAATCCAATAAACTACAACATAATTCATTGCTAGCAAAGCAAGCCCATTTAATGCAAAGCACCACTACTAGAGCCATTCCGTTAATGATACAACACATCTATTGTTGTTGAAGGGAAAATCATTGTCGGCTCGTCGCTCCTAAAGGCCCGAAGATGTTAAAAGTTTGTGTATATTGATCGCATTCTTTCTTGCCTTATCAATTAATTCTTTGCCCCAATCGACTTCACATGATAAGTACAACCTACTTTAATCCTGATTTTGACACTTTATTGTGCAACAATGAACATTGTGGCAATTCAACCCCAATTAAATCATCCTAGGGTATATCCTCCAACATCAGTACAGCTATGCTAGCGTGCCATCATTACAATGAACTAAATTTTAGCTTTCATTATAATTCTAGAAACCTCTATTAGCACACTCCTTGGTGGCTCGTAATAAAGGTCAATTGGTCAACTAACAATAGCTCAGAATGGTGTCACTATCCAATTATTCCTCACCTAGCACAGAATCTTATGTAAGGAAGATGACTGACCCAATCAATCCAGAATGTACGTATAAATGGTTCAGGCTAAGCTACCCATGGATTCAACATAAGCTTGCCTAATTCAACGAGTTCAAATTTAAGTTCAATTAAATGAGTTTGAGGCAACTTACAAGTTGGCTCATCTACTTATGAATGAGAGAAAATGATACAATTTTGAGTTGCAACAATTCAACAAGAAACAGATTGAGAAGTTGAACTATAATTAATAAGAAATTAGGAGAGAAAAAAGTAGAATAAAATGTGTAACTCTTTTTCATAACTTTATGATTAAAAACCTGTTGTCTAATATTTTTAATTATAGCCTATATCAATATTTTATACACAATCCAGCTCACCGGCATGCGATTCAAGGCTAGCTCAATCAGGAGAGTGTCTTATTTGCACCTCAAGACCAATTTGGACCAATCAGGGACTTGTTCGGGCCTATTTGGGACCTAATTAAGCTGGTTTAAGCATGCATAGTACTCTACAAGTCCCGTTTTGAGCATGTTCAAGCATGCGTTCTACCAATCTGAGACAAAGTAGACTCTAATTTAGTCTTTAGTAGGCACTTCAAGATCCATGCTTGTGCGTCAAAATTATGTTTGATTATACTGAGAATTTTACAATCCCAAAAACACAAATGTTTGTTCTTTTTTATATATTATTGCACAACACGTAAAACTTGAAATATCCAAGCAAAGAACAGGGAATGAATTAAATAAAACCACATTGGCAACCAAAACTAAACAAGCAACAACTTCATACGACTAAAATCACCAAGAACATGACCAAACATAAATGGCAAGTAAAGAGTACAAGACACTTCGAGAAAACCCAAAGAAAATAAATGATTCTACTTACGTTCTTTGAATAGATAAAGCACTTTCGAGAAGAAGCTAATAACTAGCCATGAAAGAAAATCCAAAGCCCTGTTGTCAGGCTAGGGTTTAGGAGTACCAGAATATAGCTGAACCGGCGGATGAAAGAAATATGGGAAATATTAGGAAATAAAAACGGGTTGGAAGGGATTTGGCTGAAACAAGAAGAGCCACGTGCGATTGGCTATTAGGCGAAATGTTAGCGCCATTTATGTGAATCAATTTGCAGTGTCCACTCGCCGGTAAGTCAGTACGCGGGGATGCAGAAGATGTTGGGAGCAGCGTGGGCCATCGCCGATCGATGACAGCGCCAGTCACGGCCTGGTGAGATCCAGCGTGAGGCGTATCTCCTCGTTGAGAGGGCAAATTGAGAGAGACAAAGAAACCATAGAGATACTGTTGAACGTAGAACTTAGGGCTGTATCAACTAAACAAATAATTTAATTTTAGTAAGATTTCCTAAATTAGACTGGGCAAGATAATTGTTAAATTTTGCTAAAGTTTGTGAAACTATTTAACAATGTAATTCAAGATTTTAGATTATTGATTCATTTAAAAATAAAATTTAATGTATTTTAAATGTAATTTATATTTTAAATATAATTACTAATTAATTTCACTTTTAATTATTGCAACTAACTTATAATAATAAATAATATAATTAGAAGTTTGATTAGTCATCAAATGATTTAATTAATAGTTTAATTACTATTTATAGTACTAATTATCAAAATATTTCTTAAGTTTTAAATTAATAAGTATTTTATATATAATTATATTAATAATTACTTAATTAATTAAATATTTTTTAAAATAATTATTTATGAAACTAGTACCCTACTAATATTGTATTAATTATTTAAATATTATTTAATTTGATTAAATTTTTAATAATACTATTAATTAACTCATTAAGCACTTAAATATTCTACTACAAATTAATTATATAATTATTATTTACAATGTTAATTACATAATTAAATATTAAATTTCAAATTTTAAACCCTATGCTAATTACATTAATTTTATTATTATTAAATATAATATTAATTATTTAATTAAGCTTAATTAAATTTATTTGATTACACTACTAATTATGTAATTAATTTTATGAAGTATTAATATTTTAAATTATATTAATTATGCTAAATTAAAAATAAGCACATTTATGGTACAATCTGCCTGAAGGGGCTTTAGGGTGTAAGTCTATGTTTGATTTGGCCTATGCTTTTTCTTTGAAGTTATGGTACAATCTAAGGGCCAATGTGAGTTTGTGGACTAATTTTATGGTGGCCAAGTATTGTGGGGGGAGACATCCCTCCATGTTGTGCTTAGTAAAGGTCATCTAAAGTCTGGCAACGCCTTTGCTCTATTAAATGGGATGTCGAGCCTTCCATTTTGCGGGGTCTTGGTAATTATAATATTTACTTTTGGCAATATCGTTAGCTAAGTGGCCAATCGATTGACTCTTTAACTAATTCTATCTCCATTGCTACTTTGAAGGTTAATTACTTCTTTTCTAATAATGGTTGGGATTTGGAGAAACTTTCTAGTGTTATTCTTGATTTCATTATTCAGCATATTTTAAAGATACCTCTTAATATTAATTCGAAGGATGTGTTGCTTTGTGCTTTGACTAAAGATGATAGTTTTAGAGTTAAAGATGCTTGACATTCCTTTAGAGTTAAACATGAAACTTTCAAGTTTTTTAATATGATATGGCATAAAAGCATTCCTTCTACAGTTTTTGTTTTCATATGGAGAATTTTGCATAAATTTATTCCTACGGATGAGAATTTGAGGAGAAGAGGTTTTATCTTTTCTTCTAAATACCAATGATGTTACCATGTAGACAATATGAATCATGTTTTTATTTTTTGGCCTTTTAGTTGTTAAAGTTTGGACCTATTTTGAGGACACCTTTCATTTCAACTATTTTACTGCAAGGGTTTCTATTAATTTTATGCTTGATTGTTGGTTTGTTAATTCTAAAGGCCATGTCAGAAATGTGATTCCCTCTCTTATCCTTTGGTTCCTTTGGTTGGAGAGGAATAATTCTCATTTCAATGGTGTGGTTATGAACTACCAGAGAATTATCCATAATATTAAGGATAAAATTGTGGCTCTTTTCTCTGCTAACTTACTTTCTTTCAAGAATTTTAAGAACTATGTCTTTACTGCGGCTGCATTTGGCATTAACTTGGAGGTGGATATTTTTCATAAGGTTCCTAGGTGTATTTCTTGGATGAAGCCTCGTCCTAATTTTTTTAAGTTGAATGTGGCTAGTCAGAGAATGGATGCTATTTTAGGTTGTGGTGGTGTAATTAGAGATCATAATGGCAACTATATGTTAGGTTTTGCTAGTCCTATTTCTTGTAGTGATGATAAGGTTGCTAGGGGTGTCAATATTTGACACAACACGAAAACCCGACCCGAACTCGACCCAGAAATTTTCTGGTTGGACCAGAACCGTTTGAAAAATATCCAAATAGCCCTTAATCTGACCCGTAGCCAGCATGTGCGCCCGAGCACCTGCTTCTGCGTGCCCGCATTCTGCCCGCCTACATTTTGTGTCAGTTCGGGTCAACCCGGCAACCTGACGGGTTGGGTCCGAGTTTCTGAACCGTTTACCTACCCTGGTTGGGTTAGGGTCGACCCGATTGAACCCGGGTCAGTTTCGGGTTCAACTCAAACTTGACCCGTGACCCGAAATTGACACCCCTAAAGGTTGATATTACCTTTGCTGTGCTTCACGGTTTAAGTCTTTGTGCTAATCTTTATTACAAAAATATTTTGGTGGAGGTTTGTTCTTACTTTGACTTCCATTTTCTTAATACTAAGGAGGAGAGAATTTGTTCTTCTGCTTTGTTTTATATTCGGAGGGACATTAGGGAATTATTGAATACTCTTAAATGCTCTTTCTTTATCATTATGGAGGAGCGGAATGCTTGTGCTCAGTCCATTGCCTGTTGGAGTTGTGGTTTTAATGCCATGACTGAGCTTTCGATTTCTAACCTGCCATTTATGGTTAAAGGTCTCTTAAGATTGGATCAAATTGGTTTATCTTATGTTAAGAACTAGTTTTTATGGTGTTTCTCCCCCTCATGGTTGTGCGGTTCTTTCAGCTAGTTGTGTCATGCTTTTTTTTTTTTGGTTGGTCTGGCTGCCTTTCATTTATTGTTAGCTAGTTTCCACTGCCCCTAGTGGCTGTGGGGTTCTTCCAGCCAGTTCCGTGCTTGGGGATTCTATTGTGGTATTTCCTGAGTTTATTCTCCTTTTCTTCTCTGTTTTCGTATTTATTTTCAGCTGGTTCATGGTTCTTGGCTCTCTGCTGACCTCCCATGCTGCATATATGGTGGTTTTGTTTTGTCTTTGTGGAGGTGGTTTGTCGGAGCTAGTGTGGTCTAGCTTTCCGGTTGCGGTGCTGTTCGTCTTTTGTTGTATGGTTGTTTGTATCTATTTGGTTTCTGTGGTGGTTTATTCAATTTATGTGGTTATCTCATGTCCTTATGTTTTATTTCTTGGATGTTTCTTGTTGCTTGCGTTTGTTCTTTCTGGGAGTGTTATTTCTGGCATTTGGTTTTATTGCCCTTGGGCTTGGTGAAGCCAATGCTTGAGCTGCCTTGTTGGAGCTGCCTTCATTATAATATCTTGGAGATTTATTATTTATGATTGGGGTGGCAGACCTTGTCTCTTTATATATGTATTTATTTGGTGTTTGTTTATCTGTTATTTCCTGGGATTAAGCTCATGGTGGATTGTTTGATTAAAAAAAAGTGTAGTTTTGAAAAATATTAATTTTCTTTGAGAAAGTTTAATTTCTAGAATTTTAGTTTTGAAATCGAACACGTCATTATGAATAGCATATTGCCTCGGGAAGCGAATATACCATTCCCTAATGGGTTCAAATTTTAGAAGTTTGAATTTTTATCCTGATTATTATAGGAAAACTCAAGAGAGACAATATATAATCTCAAAAGATCAAAATGATGTTTAATTAAGTGCTTGCCTAAAATAATCTGGATAAAAGATCATTAATTTTATAATCAAAATCATGATAATATAATGATATATCTTTCTAAGGAAAGAGAATATCACCTATTATCAATCATTTAGATATGAAGATAATGATCATTGAACTTTAATTTCTCAAAGATAATTAACTAAAGATTTTGAAGAAATTGGTTTTTTGAAAAGTTAGATATGGGTTTCTAAATCTCTTACGAGCGCAAGCCCTCATATTTAATTACATCGTAGGAAAACCAAATTTTTCATACGAATACTCTCGATTAAAATAGCGATAGAAATTTTATTTAAGATTTCAAGGCTCAATGTCAAAGGAGGTAAAGATTAGAATTTTCAATTAGGACTGGATCAAACTGGAGCACTTATTTGTTGAGTCAAAGAAAGAAGTGTAGGATATGTTTTAAGATTCTGAATTATTTCAGAAACATCTCAGTCTATCATAAGTGTTGGGCTTGAATTTGATTGAAAGAGATATTTAATCTGAATAATCAATTTTATTAGAAGGTTGGGATTTAATTCCCAGAGATTGAGGTCTTATAGCCTAAGCATGCCTCAAAACCTAAATCTAAATTGGGTGCTAAAAATTAATAACTTGAACATAGCTAATGCAGTGCACATTTGGACTTACCCCGACCTGGATTGGGGAGCCAGCTAAACCACCTAAACGTTTTAAAACTATGTGTCCGATCATTAATGAAAGAGTGGTTAATGATGTTAATTAGATTAAGTTTGAGGTGTTGGGGCTGACTTCTAGAGCGGATCTTAATTGGCCCCTTGACATATATTTGGTATTTAATGTCTAAGTAAAAACATTTAAAGATTTAGACACTCTTAAGTTTGTTACTAATACGATGCATGCTAGTTGAGTAAATTGAATACATGAATCAAAATGAAGTAGTTTAAAAATTAGGCTTAAAAATAAGTTTTTCCCTAGAGATTGCATAATATCCCCTTCACAGATCTATACCCTCATAGGCCAGGTGGTCTGCTAGAACCCGTAGGCGGAGAGGTGCTTAATAAGATATATAAGGTATAATATGATGCATGAAAAACCCTCAGTGAGTCTGAGCTTACTTCTTACGACCGTTAGAGTTTCTATATGAGCTAAAAATTTTAATTGGTTTAAGTGGAATAATTCTTATCGTACCCTCACAAGCCTCCGATCGAATTCCATGCTAAAACAAATCCAACATGCAAATAAAAAGACTAAAAATATATATAATTTATAGTGCACAATCAATTAAATTAATTACTCAAATTGAATGTCCATGTGATAAGTGCCACTGAATATTACATCTCATAATTATGGATTTCTAATCCTAAGACTCAAGTGACTTTGATAATGGATCTTCTCGCTATCCATTTCTTCGTCCTTCTACAACTCGGATCATCATGTTCAAAAAATTCAAATGAAAAGAGTTGTTTTGACATATAAAAGTAAAAAATTATTTTATGAGTCACTATTACTCCAACTTATAAACCTTCTTTTCCATTACATAAATTAATATTGTACTTTAATTTCAATAATATTTCTTAATTTTTTGGCTTTAGTGCAATTTCTTTAGAAATTGACTACAAGTGGGTTTTTTGGAAACACTAAAAGAGTAAAAGAGAGAAAATAAAAGCGACATTTTGGAGGTCATAAAGTCATTTTTGTCTGTCGGCCTAGTTGAGAAATTTATTCGTCTCGAGGTAAGTCACATTGTGCCTATCTGAGTTTTCAAAAATTCAAAATTTTTATTAATTTTTTAGATTAAATTTCTTTTTTTGTTACCGAAAATGGAAATAAATTTGTGTTGGTAAGACTTTCACTATGTTATTTTTTATATATTATAAAGATTGAGATTTTGAACACTTGGAATATTTTTGATACGTCATATCAAAATTATCTTGGTCGGGCACGAATCTCGAGGCAAAAGCTAGTTGGAAACTTCAAAAATTAATTTCGGGAGCATATGAACTCTGATTTCAGCGAGCTAATAGTCAAACTGAGCGTCTCAGAAATACGAACCCAACAACACCAAGATCAACCCAATCCAAGCGCAAATGAGTCCGAATCAAGGGTTCAAAGCGCTGTTGGAAGGTTCAAACCGCAATTTGAGTGACCAAACGGTCTCCGATTTTGACGAGCTTATACTCGAATCTAACGGCTCGACGAGAAGAATCCAACGAGCTCAAGATCATCGAATTCCAACATCATTAAGGCCTTCAAATGTCCAACGAACGGTGCATGATCAAAGGATTCGATATCGGCCGTCCATTCAAACCACTCCCAATTCGCCCTTGATCTCACACCTATTTACGGGCTATGCCACTCCAGAAAAACTATAAATAGATCCCTCATTCTACACCAAGGGGACTCAAGTGAAGAGAGAGAAGAAGAAGAGAAGGAGAAGGAGAAAGGGGAAAAGGAGATTCCTCACCTCCTCGACCACCGCCGTCGGAGCTCTTCCTACCGCCTGAAGACGCCGGAACTCTGCCGGATTTTCAGGAAACGCCAGGAATTCGCAGAATTTTGTAAATTTTGTGGAAGAAACAAATTGTACTTGGATTATCCCAACTTGTGGGACGAAATCCGCCATTTGTAATCTACGAAAACACTAGTGGAATTTTGCAACTAGGCAAGGCCCTGTGGTTTTTTCCCTTTTTGGGTTTTCCACGTAAAAACTCTTGGTGTTCACTTCTCTTTTCTGTTTGTGTGTTAAACTTACGTGCAACGCTCGGACGCAAATTTACAAACTCTACCGCCGCGTATTTTCTAACACGCAATAGTTTGGCGCCGTCTATGGGAAACACAATCCCACTACTTCGAGTACTTCTACGATAGTGAATAGGCGCAGCAGTCGTTTAGTTGGAGCTTCTCGCTCCAACTCTCATCAGTCCAGAAATCCGTCTATTAACCATAGACGACCAATGTCAGCATCTTTTCACCCTGGGGGGCAGAATGCTGCTAGAGAATGGACTTTGGGACCTTCTTTAGAAGAAAGAATCCGAAAGACGGAAGAATCGCAAAACGAGATCCTCCAACTCCTATGAGATGATCGACAGCCGACGTTGGAGGAGATCCTTCTCCCTCGGGATCCACTAAGGGTTGAAGATATTCAATTCGAGCATCGTCAAGAAGAAATTCGTTTTCCTCCACCTAGGAGACATCCTTAATCACAACAGGAAGATGAACTTGTCGATACAGCGAGTTCAACACATCCTCGCATTTTTTCGGATCTCCACGAAGGCTCTCCCCAACCACACATTGCGGGACTCCCTCACAATGTTCTGCGTCGCAAACTGCAAAATTTGGTACTGGAAGAGTTCCCCCGAGGAGATGTGAGGCATGCTCTCCGACAGAGGAATTTTCAGGAGTCATCACCTCTAACTGAAGCCATTCTTCAGCACCCCATTCCGGTCGGATTCAAAGTGCCGAACGTTGAGTCCTACGACGGAACGACCTACCCGTATGAGCATATCGACTACTACAGAACCATCATGCATATTCAACGAGCATCAGACGCACTCCTCTGCCTGGTCTTTCCCGCCACCCTTAAAGGACAGGCCCGAACGTGGTTCTATTCGCTTCGACCTGGGGCGATCCCCTCTTTTGTCAAATTGGCCAAAGTATTCGTCGAACAATTTGTGGCCAATCGAAGAATTGCTAAGGATTCTTCCCACCTCTCTGGGATCCGCCAAAATGAGGGAGAATCATTGAAGGAGTATTTTCAGCGATTTTCCACCGAAGCACGACAGATTCCAGAAGTAGACCCTGAATTACTTAGAGGGGTCTTTCTTGGAGGTCTTCGTCCTGGCCCCTTCTATTCGGCCCTTATGCGAGACACCATCCATTCATACGCTGACTTGATCCATCACGTGGAGGCACAAATCTCTGCGGATGAAGCTATAAATGCTCACAGGAAACAGTTTGAGCAAAATAGCGGGAAGCGCAAAGGTGCACCTGGAATGGATAATTCTTTCCCATAGCAAAAAAAGCATGGAAAGAATAATCTACCTCATAGGTCTCCGTCACCACGACGAGAACCTCGCCAAGAAAAGGAGTACACACCACTTAATACATCCCAAGCAAATGTATTAATGGCCATCCGGGATCAGGAAAACGTGAAATGGCCACACCCTTTGAAGCCCAATGTCGGAAACCAGGAGCAATATTGCCACTTCCACCGTAGCCGTGGGCACACTACTGAAGCATGTTGGCAGCTCAAGGAAGAAGTTGAGAGACTGATCCGACAAGGATATCTCCGACAATTCATCAAAAATACACCAGCCCGAGATGAAGTTGATCCAACTGGGGGGCAGAATCAACAACAAAGGCAGTCGGTAAATAATCGCCAAATAGTGGGGGAAATTGGAACCATTGCTGGGGGCCTATCAACGCCTTGCCAAGTTTTAATTGCATAGAGCACAATAGTGCTACTTATTTTAAGTATTGTATGTCTTTAGTATTGTGTGACTTCAGTACTGTTTGTCTTTAATTTTGAACGTTGTTTGTGGTGTTTGTAGCTTCTCCCTCCTTAAGCTGTCTTAGGGAGCTATGCTTTTGTTTAATGCAGTAAGACTTTATTTCCTTATCCTCTTCGAGTAAAATTGTATTGATAAATTTGCAAAAATTGTGAACTTTAATATCCTTGACTCGAACAAATACATAATCGTTATTGTAGCTCAGTCACCAGATGAATAATCCTTGGTGGATTCTCCCGACCTCTTCCACACAGGTTAATGTCGTCGAGCAAGGCTCCGACATACAACCTCGGATAGGTCTTAAATCCTTGGTGGATTCTCTCGACCTCTTCCACACAGGTTAATGTCATCGAATAAATGTTCTGACATACAACCTCGGATAGGTCTTACATCCTTGGTGGATTCTCCTGACCTCATCCATACAGGTTAACGTCGTCGAGCAGGGCTCTGACATACAACTTCGGATAGGTCTTACATCCTTGGTGGATTCTCTCAACCTCTTCCACACAGGTTAATGTCATCGAACAAATGTTCTGACATACAACCTCGGATAGGTCTTACATCCTTGGTGGATTCTCTTGACCTCATCCATACAGGTTAACGTCGTCGAGCAGGGCTCCGACATACAACCTCGGATAGGTCTTACATCCTTGGTGGATTCTCACGACCTCTTTCACACAGGTTAATGTCATCGAACAAATGTTCTGACATACAACCTCGGATAGGACTTCTTCCCGACATCAGACTTCTTCCTGTCATCGGACTTCTGCTTGTTAGCGAACTCTTACTTGTCGTCGGACTTCTGCTCGTCGACGAATCTTCGTTGGTCTTCTACCCGACGTTGAACTTCTACCCGACGTCGGACTTCTTCCGGTTGTCAAACTTCTGCTCGTCGATGAATCTTCGTCGGTCTTCTACCCGACGTTGAACTTCTAAACGACGTCAGCAGACTTCTACTCGTCGTCGGACTTTTGCTCCTCGAAGAATCTTCGTCGGTCTTCTACCCAACGTTGAACTTCTATCCGACGTCAGCAGACTTCTACTTGTCGTCGGACTTCTACTCGTCGATGAACTTTCGTCGATCTTCTACCCGACACAGTACTTCTACCCGACGTCGGACTTCTCCTCGTCGTCGGACTTCTGCTCGTCGACAAATCTTCGTCGGTCTTCTACCCGACGTTGAACTTCTACCTAACGTCGGACTTCTTCCTGTTGTCAGACTTCTGCTCGTCAGAAGACTCCTACTCGTCGTCGGACTTCTGCTCGTCGACGAATCTTTGTCGGTCTTCTACCCGACGTCAGTAGACTTCTACTCGTCGTCGGACTTCTACTCGTCGACAAACTTTCGTTGGTCTTCTACCTGACATAGTACTTCTATCCAGCCTTGGACTTCTACTCATCGTCGAACTTCTGCTCGTCGACGAATCTTCGTCGGTCATCTACCCGACATTGAACTTCTACCCGACGTCGGACTTCTCCTCGTCGTCAGACTTCTGCTCGTCGATGAATCTTCATCGGTCTTCTACCCGACGTTGAACTTCTACCCGACGTCGGGCTTCTCCCTGTCGCCAGACTTCTGCTCGTCAGAAGACTCCCATGCATCGTCAGACTTCTACTCGTCAGCGGACTTCTACTCGTCGTCAGACTTCTACCCATTGACGAACTTTCGTCTGTCTTCTGCCCAAGGCCATACTCCTACCCGACGTCGGACTTCTCCTTGTCCTCAAATTTCTGCTCGTCAGCAGACGTCTACTCATCGTCGGACTTCTGCCCGTTGACGAACTTTCATCGATCTTCTGCCCAAGGCCGTACTTCTACCCGATGTCGGACTTCTCCTTGTCATTGGACTTCTTCTCGTCGGCGGACTACTACTCGCCAGCAAACTTCCGCTCAAATGGAATTAAAATCCCGTAACTCCTGCGTGTGAGGAGGGGCGCTAATTCGAGCAGGGAAAGTTTCCCACTCAAAATAGCGGAAGCCTCAGCCGTCAGAGAGCCGTGGGGGAGGAGAAGAAATCCCGTAACTCCTGCGCGCGAGGAGGGGCGCTAATTCGAGCAGGAAAAATTTCCCGCTCGCAAATAGCGGAAGCCTCAGCCGCCAGAGAGCCATGGGGGAGGAGAAGAAATCCCGTAACTCCTGCGCGCGAGGAGGGGCGCTAATTCGAGCAGGGGAAATTTCCCACTCGCAAATAGCGGAAGCCTCAGCCGCCAGAGAGCCGTGGGGGAGGAGAAGAAATCCCGTAACTCCTGCGTGTGAGGAGGGGCGCTAATTCGAGCAGGAAAAATTTCTCGCTCGCAAATAGCGGAAGCCTCAACCGCCAAAGAGACAGAGGGAGAAAGAAAGAGAAGTTGCAAGTTTCCTAAAGGCCTAGGGGGCCTATTTATAGGTTTTGGAGAGAATAGAGGGGGGAGTTATTACAATTTTTGGATTTCCCTATTTTTCTAAATTTTTCTGAATTTTTTCGGAATTTTTTGGGATTTTTTCAGAATTTTTTGGACCTAAAAAGAGCAAAAAACACCTAATTTCGCGCATGTGGGGCCCACTTGAGGCGGTGGACCGAACGACCTCCTTCCCACCGTCGAAACGGCATGTCCAGCGCACCAATTCGTGGGAGCTACGCGTGGATTGCGGCGTGTGCACGCAGGAGCGTGAGAACACGCGCAACAGCCGGCCCGCGCAGCAGCAGCGGCGGGCGCCTGCCCGCAGCAGCAGCAGGTGCCAGACCGCGGCAGCACCAAGCTAGCCCGGGTTAGCCCAGGTGCGGCTGCGGAGCACCGCGCGGGTCCAGCCGCGCGCGGTCAAACCGCGCTCCGCTCGGTTCCTTCCGCGCGGTTCCGCTGGAGCCGCCGCCGGCGAGTGGCGGCAAGCGGCGGCCGGCAAGTCAGCCGGCTGGTTCGGCCGCCTACATGTGTCCGGGCCCGATTTTGGACCAGACGACCCGATTCGGACGTTTTTGGGGTCCCCGGACACGTTTTTCGACGTCCCAGACTCAATTTTGACACTTTCAGGACCATTCGAGGCCCCCACACGCAAGAATAATTCCGACTCGCTCGGGAAAATTCTTTAAAAATTGGTAACGCATATTTTCGGACTCCTGGAGCTTCAACGTCCGAAAATAGGGGAGCAACTGATACGTCATCTCAAAATTATCTTGGTCGGGCACGAATCTCGAGGCAAAAGCTAGTTGGAAACTTCAAAAATTAATTTCGGGAGCATATGAACTCCGATTTCAGCGAGCTTATAGTCAAAATGAGCGTCTCGGAAATATGAACCCAACAACACCAAGATCAACCCAATCCGAGCCCAAATGAGTCTGAATCAAGGGTTCAAAGCGCTGTTGGAAGGTTCAAACCACAATTTGAGTTGCCAAACGGTCTCCGATTTTGACGAGCTTATACTCGAATCAAACGGCTCGACAAGAAAAATCAAACGAGCCCAAGATCATCGAATTCCAACATCATTAAGGCTTTCAAATGTCCAACGAACGGTGCATGATCAAAGGATTCGATATCGGCCGTCCATTCAAACCACTCCCAATTCGCCCTTGATCTCACGCCTATTTACGGGCTATGCCACTCCAGAAAAACTATAAATAGAGCCCTCATTCTACACCAAGGGGACTCAAGTGAAGAGAGAAAAGAAGAAGAGAAGGAGAAGGAGAAAGGGGAAAAGGAGATTCCTCACCTCCTCGACCACCACCGCCGGAGCTCTTCCTGCCGCCTGAAGACGCCGGAACTCTGCCGGATTTTCAGAAAACGCCAGGAATTCGCAGAATTTTGTAAATTTCGTGGAAGAAACAAATTGTACTTGGATTATCCCAACTTGTGGGACGAAATCCGCCATTTGTAATCTACAAAAACACTAGTGCAATTTTGCAACTGGGCAAGGCCCCGTGGTTTTTTCCCTTTTTGGGTTTTCCACGTAAAAACTCTTGGTGTTCACTTCTCTTTTCTGTTTGTGTGTTAAACTTACTTGCAACGCTCGGACGCAAATTTACAAACTCTACCGTCGCGTATTTTCTAACACGCAACAATTTTATTAAAATTTTATATCATTAATGTATATATTTTTTATCGAATAAAAATAATCTAGACTCTGAAAAGTAATGCTATAGTACAAATAAAGTCTTAAAACAATGTACTCCACGATCTCTGATAATTAGGCTATTTACTAAAAATATACATTTTTGCTTGATAGGATTTTTTGTTGTCTATTGTTATAGAAAGTTGTGCACTTTTGAAATGTGCTAAATTATTTTTAATTTCTCGCACGTGATGAAAGTTGTGCAATTTTGAGTTATGTAAATTATGATATGTAAATATCTACTCGGAGATATAAGGTGATAATTTTTTTTGAGATTCTATCTGTAAGAATTTGAATCTTAAAATGTTTGAAAGAATATTTATTAAGAGTTATAATGGGTTAAAATCTTGGATTCTGTCTAAAAGAGAGGGAAATTTTGTTGGGAGTTAATAGGGGCCATAATCTTGGATTCTATCGGAAAGAGGGGGAAATATGTTATGAATTATTTTGTGATATGAATTTAATAGCTCAGTAATTTTATTTAAAGCTTTGGATAACTGCTATGCTTTAATTATTATGCTTGCTCAGCACATTGATTTATTATACTTTATTTAACAACTCTTTAAATATACTTAAATTTTTTAATAAAAAGAAATATTTGAAAATTTAGATCGTTGTAAGTGGCCTACTAATATATTGTAGCTCACTATGATTTTGCATTCTATTTTCAAGTTCTAGAAAAGAGAAAGAGCATGTTGATTAGTAGTTTAGGATCTGCTCATAGTTGATAAATATTTTTTTTGTTGATTTTTGTACAGTCATGATTAGTTTATTATTCAATTATGTAGTTTTTATTTGTAGTCATATACTGTAATGTGTATATATTTTCATGAAAATGAAAGAAACCTTATTGATAGATTTATTTACAGTACTCTTGATATTTTTACTAGTTATATTGTCTATTTAAATGCTTTAAAATTTTAATTTGAAGAAGAAATCTGAAGCATTTTCAAAAATATATATTGGGATTTGTCTATCATAGCTCAATAGAATAGGAATCCTTTTGAATTGGGTTGTGACATTTTGTGAGGTTCAAGAAACTTTTCACCATGTAATTTTTTATATGTCATATAATAAATAATTCTGAGCTTTTTGAATGGTAAAACTCAAATTTTATTTGTTAGTTTTGAATATGTGGATTTTAACATGTTTTACTGCTTATGTTTATTTTATTAGCAAGTATCGTAGAATGATATTATAAATGTTCCTTGTAATCGATTTTTTTGAAATACTACTATTGAATGTGTCTATATGTTTTACCCTATGTTATCAGAATTATCGCACACATGTCACATTTTAAGAATTTATGTATTATGTTAAATGTGAGTTATATATATTAAATATGTTAATATTTCAATGTTCAAATGATGTTGCATGTTCACAAGTAGATGTGATGAATGTGGGAGATGATCAAACACATTACAAGTCAAGTTATAAGAGCCCTTATTTAATATCCACTACAATAGTGTTTTCAAATAATATGGATATGATCTAGTAAGTCTTATATGCTTGCATTTATATATATATACATTCACACACACACACTAAAATGTAAAAAGTAAAATCCATTTCATCCCAAACCCAGCGGGCTAGAGAAAGAAAGAGAGAATTCTTAGAGAGAGAAAGTTCAATTCAGGTAGCTCCGGACTTTTTTTTTTAGTGGGTCAGTTCAATAAATTGTTTGGATCGAGGTTGGTTACATTTATCCTATCTCAATTTTTAATAATTCAAAGTTTTTATGATATTCCAATTTAAATTCTAAAATTTAACGCATAATGGGTATATATCGACATCTTATAAATTTTCACTGCGTAACTTTTGATATGTTATAGATTATTATATTCAAGATATTTTGATATATTATTTATGAATTTTCACCGAGTAATTTTGATTTCATGTTTATTGAAGTATTCTAAAAAATATTCTGACACTGACAAATAGTATCTTAGTTTAATAAAAGTATTTCTATAAACAATGTAATTTGGTTTTGATTTGAAAATATGAAAATTTATGTGCAAGCTGTTTACTCCAAAATTATGTATATTTTAATATAGTAGGGCATTTTTTTGAAATTATGCAATAAATCTGATACTATTTATTATATTTGAAGAATGTGATTGATTTTATTTTTTTATATTTGAACCATGTGAATTAGAGAAGTTCTGATGATTGATTGAAAGTTCTGATGTACAATGTACTAGAGCTATAAGTGCCTAAATTTTGAATATGATATTTATATGGGAGTTATAAGGACCTCAAATTATAAATATCTATGGTGCTAAACACTAGGAGCCATAAGGGCTTGTTTTCTAATGTGTTAGCACATGGAGTCATAATGGTCTAAATTTTAAATTCTATCTATTGGGTGGTATAAGGGTTTTAGGGGAATAAATGTGAATTATTCTAAGTAGTTGAACTAGTGTGCTTACATTTTTTTGTTATTTATGATTCGATGTGATATGCTTACTATTTCCATTTCTATTATATATGGAAACTTTGTATTTTAATTATTTTGAGCCAAACAAACACCACATATATATATATATATATATATATATATATGTGTGTGTGTGTGTGTGTGTGTGTGTGTGTGTGTGTGTGTGTGTTCTGCGATACTGTGGAAAAGGGTATTGTTTGAATAATCTACTTAAAGTTGTGTAAGGATAGTCTACTTTATTGTTTCTATTCATGCACTATTATTTGGGTATTATTAAAAATTTGAGTTTGTTCAGTGTAGCCTTCTGAGTCATGGTTTGCTCATGCATGTTATTTCCACATTCATTTCAAGTTAAGGGAAAGAAAAAAAGGGGCATATTAAGTAGAAAGGATTCAAGTTTTGATCTCATAGTCTTTACAAGTATGCTCTATTTAGATTTTTAGCCATCATGCTTGACTACTTCTATATAGCCTTCTATGTGCCATTTATTATTTGTAAATAATGATTTTGATTGTATAAACTTATAAGATGAATGAAAAGAATTTTAATGAGTATATTTTTTATATTCATTTTAAGTTATTTAGTGGCTCTATAGTCTATTATAATAAAAAGATTAAAGAAATTCCTTCCAAATAAATCATGAGAATCTATCTTATTACAATCCAATATGATATGCATGGCATGTTATGTATGTAGGTTATATATATATATATATATATATATATATATATATATATATATATATATATATATATATATTAGGTCAGGTTGTCACACCTGTTGACCTCATTTTTGTATGAGGTCACTTGGACCAATCCTGACCATAGATTAATCTCTAAATCAATTCAAACTCTAGGCCCTAGGATCCTTCTAGACTTCAGACCTTAGGTTCTATTCTAGACCTTAAGACCCTTCTAGGAGTCAGACTTTAGGATCTACCTAGATCATAAATCAATCCAGACATATCATCAATCAAATCCAAAATCCAACTCAAATCCAGAATTTGAAACCAAAATCCAAGGCCAAAGGTGCCATCCTAAAAGCCTTTTCCAGTGAATTTTCAAACACTTCAAAACCCAATCAAATGACCTCCAATTCAGATTCTGTCAGTTGCATACTGATGGGACATGTCTCTGGAGGCAACTCTCCAAATTTGAGCCCATTTTGAGGTCTCAAACCCCAGAAACTAAATCTAAATCCAAAGGCTGTAAAACCTTCAAATATTTACAACCTATGCCACTGGACCTATTACCATGAAGATTCTGACCTTAGAGCCGTCACCAAAGCCTCTAGTCACTTCCAGACCATTAATCCTGATATGTTGAACAATAAATTGAATTTTTCTGGACTCATTTCAACCCCTAGTGGCAATGAGCCCAAAATGACCAAAATACCCCTATGGGGCTCAAATAGTGATTTCAAACCAAATGAACTCCAAATTGAATGCAACCACCTCCAGCAAGTTTCAAATATTAAACCAAACCCGTTGGACCCATTCCTAGACTTTGGGTCAATCTGGTTGACCAAGTCAACCTAGTTGACCTAAGAGGCCCATTAAGGGCCCAAATAGGTGTTTTGACTTAATTGATTTCCTTGAACCTTCAAAATACATTCAACAAACTCAAAACCATATTTCAAACTTGTTGAGCCCAAAATTGGACATTTGACCCAACCAATAGCTGACTCAGTCAATTGAACCCAAGTCTGGTCAAACTTGACCTATTTTTGTTCAAATCACCACACATAATCAAATCAATGTCATAAAGTTTTTAGATTTATTCCATTTGATACCTTGATTATCCCTAAACCTATTTTGAGTCAAGCCATAATTGTTTTGACCAAGTCAACCCATGGTGGTTGGGTCAAGTTTCCTTTCATATGTGTAGAGGCATCCAAAACCTCAACACTTGAACATCAAACCCCTTCTAATCTACCAAATCAGCACTCTAGCATATAATATATTCTACCCCTTGCCACCTCACCTTTTGTTGACCAGTTGACTGGTCAACATAGTCAACAAACCCCCTTTTAAGGGGTTTAAATACCCAAATGACATGGCATTTCCATGCCAACTCAGCTCCAGCAATTTGGAGCCATTCCAGAACTTTCTTAAGCTCATTCCAGGCCATTGGATCAACATCAAATGGCTTGCAATACTCACATGCCCAAGTGGGGACCAAGAGAGGGTTTCCACCTCATTATCCTTCCAAGTGTCCTTTCCACCTGCTCATAACTGCCCTAGGCCACATGGCATCATCCTAGCAGGCTACTAGAGCTATCAGAGCCGTCCAAGCCCTTGGAGAATGGCTGAATAGGGCAAGATGCCCTAATAGAGCCGCATTCTAACACCTACCCTATCTCTCCATACTCAGCCTCTCCAGAGGAGCTTATTGCTTCTTCAGGCTTTAAACAATCCCCATACATCCCCCAGGCCGGAATCCGGCGTTTGGAGGCTGCCGCCAGCGAGTTGCTGGCCAAACCGAAGGCTAGCCACGTCTAGGTCTTCTCCAGCTCGATCCGTAGCTCCTCCGACCATAGGATCTTCTACAAAAAGGAGCGTGGACAGCCTACAAATGCAACACGTCTTTAAACGGATTAATCCGTCCATTAAATGAGGTATAAATTCTAACCCTAGTCTAGATTTCACTAGCTTAAATAGAGTTTTATTAAGACCATTTTAATCCAAAATAAACATTCCCCATTATTTATGTTCAAGAACTTATTCTAGATTTAAAATTTAAATCAAAACCATCAAACCGATCGAGAGAAATATTCAAAAAACCCTATCTAGGGCTTCAACGAACTGCACCTGAACTGCACGTCTTTGGGGCCGTTGATCTCCCGATCAACGGCTCCGATTAAGCTATTCTGTCACAAGGTCCAACGTGTATTCAATCCCGCGGTTCAGCCCTTGGTCTGATGCGATCTGAGTCATCCATTACAAACCGCGGGATTGAGTTCAACCGTTCGATTTCGCAGGATTAAGACCGGCCGCGTGGTTTGATCTCAGCCCTTAGATCAAACCGTGTGTGATCTAACGGCTCGGTGCGATGCCGCGCTGGATAAGTGGGCGGGGCCCACTTGACCGCTGCCTTTAATGATTGCGCCGCCACGCATTTTCAGCCCCCGCCAGTGAGAAGCCGCTGAGTGGCATTCTCAGCCGCCAAAGATTTAAAATGATTTAAAAAGTCGTTTTAAATCATTTTAAAATCCAGAAAAATTTAAAAAATAATATAAAATTAAATATAATTCCAAAAATTTAATATTTAGTATCAAAATTTTTATAATTTCATAAATTTTAATTTAAAATTAATTTCAAATCAAAATATTCAATATATTTTCAGTTATTTTAAATAATTAATATTTGAGTTTTTTTTTAAATCATTTACTATAATATTAAATAAAATATTTTCAAACATTTAAAATTTAAAATCATTTCATTCAAATCAGAGAATTTAATTTTTATTATTTCAAAATTTAAATTTCATTTTTAAAAAAAATATATATGTGTTAAGTATTTTAAGTAATTTAAATTACTTACTTAATTTAAATAGGTAATTATTATTTAACATAAGTAATTTTCAGAAACTCAAAGAATCTCTATTTTAAATCATTTTAAATTATTAAAATATTATAAATTTTGTTTTAAAACTATTTTTGAGGCTTATTGAAAAATAATTTTGAATTATTTAAATTTTCCAGAAATTCTCAAAATTGATCTATTTTCTAAATATTAAAATTAATTTTAAAACTATATATGTTAAATTTTGAGAGCAATTGAGAAATCCTTTGGAGTTTCAAACTTGGATTAAGTGTGCTTGAACATGAATTATGGGGGAGATTAATGAATAGTTACTTTTTAACTATTCACTAATCAATATCTTTTTCTATGTTAATTAATTTTGAATGTTGCATGCTTAGGTTGTGCACACACCACTTAGCCTAGGCTCTCCTAGTTTTAAGGATTTGATTGTGTTTCTATGTGTATTCTCTTATATGTTAAGTCCAAGGGTTAGCCAAACCTTGATTTGGACCTAATTAACCTTGCGACATTAAGGACAATAATTAACGACTTATGTGTAGAGAACTTAGAGAAATTCTAACAATTAGGATACACATCATTTTGATTTGAAATTTGAACCATTTAAACATAGTGACACTCTCAGCCACTAGAAAAATTTTCACTGGTTTTAGAAGTCATTAAGTCCCCTAATTAATTTTCCTAAGTTTAAACCTTAATTAAACCCTCAAAACTTCAAAAAAGTGTAATAAATCAATTTTAAATCTAAAAAATATGGGTAAGACCTCTAACTAACCAGATTTGAACCCTTAACCAATGAAAATTAAAATCTAATTGATTTGACAGCAATTTAAACTTTAATCTAATTTTAAGTGAAAATCAATATTTTATTAATATAATTAATTAATAATTATTAAAAATTCCAAAAGTTTCCCAAACACTTGAGAATCTCTCCTTAGGTCATTCCTGACCTTTGGAGCTGATTTCAAGGAGTTGGTAATTTCAACGTACTTACCTTCTAACTGATCGTAGTAATGTCTAGTATTTTAATAAAATACAAACATTCCAGAAAACACCCTTAATTTAAAAGTCAACTTTTCACCCCTTTAATTAAATGATTAAAATATTCAAAAATTCATAAAATTCAAAATTGTCTTTAAAACTCCAGAATTCATTAATTAACCTTAAAATTAGTAATCAACCAACTTTTAATAAAATTCATTAACTCTTAAGCCTTAATCAACCTAAAACATTTAATTATACCGGGTACCACTAGGTAACCCAGGCCTACGAGGCTATTAACTTAGCCCCAAGGAAGGTGAAATAAACTTCACGGCTTCGGTGTGAAACAAAGGTGGTATCCAACAAATAACTAAATAAATCTTAAAATTAAGCTTAAGCCATTAATACTTGAATTCAAACTTAAATCCCTTAAACCTTTCAACCAATCGAACCTTAAATAACTTTAACTAATTATCCTATGTAGGAAATATCAAAACCACACGACCTACTTCACACACTTTAGATGGTTTGCTAGGATCACCGACTTTAGTTTTAGGATAGGCCGGTGTTTACTTTTCTGCATCTGTGTGCCGGGTTTTCGAGCTTTTTCTGCATGCTGTTTGCTAGTGTAGAATTGTTGTGTTTGTTTACCTACTTCCTGTACTCTGTGATTGATCGTGTGTTAGATTTACCCCTAGATAGGAACGAACTATATTTGTGCAATCTTATGCAGGTGGCCATGCTCACACAAGGAGCTGAAATTAAAGGGGGCAATTAATAAAAAAATATATACTCTTTGCACAGGTGCTTCAGAAGACGTTAAGACCCCCTTTAAACAAAAAGAGCATGGCCAAGTGTGGCTAAAAAATGCATTTCATTCAAATTATAACTGCTTGGGAATACATATACAACTGCTGATTATTAGGATAACCCTGCAGGATCGAGTCTAATTTTTTTATTTGAATTAATGTAAATTTAAAATTGATAAGGTTGTAAATTATTTAAAATGATTTGAGATTGGGATATAAATATCCAATTTGAATTCCAAAGAGGTGAAGACATCCCTAAAGGGGAGAGTCTTCTTCCATTTGGAAGTCAAATTAGGATACTTTGCAAATATCCAAAGGGGAAAGATAACACCCCGATCAAGGGGGGAGTTTCTTTTTATTTGGATATCCAGAACCGATGAATCAAGATATTCGTGGAAAGATGAAGAAATGGACAACGAGAAGAATCCCAAATCTCAAATTCATTTGATTTAGGATTAGAAATCCGGGTTGTAGTCAGTGGTGCCCGGCCACTTTACTTTCTTGCAATTCTGTGATGTAATAATAAAGGCACTTGCCTACGGACATTCAATTTGATATATTTAATTTGATTGATTTATTTAAATTGATTGCGCATTAGAACTCCTGCTTTTCTAGTCTTTTTTACTTGCATGCCGCATTTGGTTTGACCTGGAATTCGAATTTAGGCTCTTAGGGGTCTATCAAAAATTCTTCTACTTTAATTAAATAAAAATTTTAAGATAAGATAGAAACTCTAAACGGTCCTAAGAAGTAAGCTCGGACTCGCCGAGGGTTTTTCATGCATTCATATTATAACTTCTCTTCCTTGTTAGGCATCTCCCCGCCAGCGGGTTCTGGCAGACCACCTGGCCTATGAGGGTGCCGATCTGTCAAGGGGATGTTATGCAATCTCTAGGGAAAAATCTATTTTCTAAGCCAAAATTTTTAAACTGCTACATACTTATTTTGCATTCAATCGAGTCAATTAGCATGCATCGCATTAGTAACAAATTAAAAATCGAGTCTAATTTTAATTGCATTATTTAGACATCAAATACCCAACATAAGTCCAAGAGGCCAATTAGGATTTGCTCTAGATGTCGGCCCCGTTCACAAAACTTTTCTTAAATAACGTCCCTACCACTCAACATTAAAAGACCAGACTCATATTTTAAAATCGTTTAGGTGGTTTAGCTGGCTCCCCAATCCAGACCGGGGTAAGACCAGATTCGCATTGCACTAGCTAGGTTCGGGGCACTAATTTTTTTATGCCTGATTTAGACTTAGGTTCCGAGGCGAGCTCGGGCTATAAGACCTCAACTTCCGGGAATTAAATCCCAACTTTCTAATAAAATTGATTATTCAAATTAAATATCTCTTTCAATCAAACTCGAGCCCAACACTTAGGATAGGCTGGAGTGTTTTTTGAATTATTTCAGAATCTCAAACACTCTTTACTCCTCTTCCTTTGGCTCCGAAAATAACTGTTCAAACTTGAACCAATACCATTTGAAATTCCTACCCTTCTCTTCCTTTGATATCAAACTTTGAAAATCCAAAAATAAAATTTATATCGCTATTTTAATCGAGAGTTTTCGTAGGAAAATTCCAATTTCTTTACGATGTAATTAACTACGAGGGCTTGCGCTCGTAGGAGATTTAGTAACCCAGAACTTATTTTCAAAACTAATAACTTTTCAAACCTCTAATTAATTTTCTTTGGAAAAAATCAAACCCGACGATCATTATCGTCATTTTCGAACAATCCATAATAATTGATATCTTCTTTCTTCGGAGAAATATATCAATTATTATCGTGACTTCGATTATGAAATTAACGATCTTTTATCCGAATTAGAATAATCAAACAATTGGTTAGATTCCATTTTGATCCTCCGGGGTCGAATGTAATTTTCCCTTTGAGTTTGACTACGATAATTCGGATAAGATTAGAATTCTGAAATTTGAACCCGTTAGGGAACGATACGTTCGTCTTTCGAGGCGATATATTGTTCATAATGATGTGTTAAATTTCAAATTTTAAAATTTAAATACTCCCAAAGAAAATTAATTCTTTTTCAAAACTATATAAATAATATATTTTTCAATCAAAACAACACCTTACATGTACATGTTTACATTTCCTTAATTTGGCATGTACAAATGTGAGATGATTAAGTGAAATTATAAGAGGAAGTGAAGTTATAAGGGGAATTGAGTAAATCTTCATATGTCTTTTATAGGTGCAAAAATAATCAAGTAGAGATATAAATAGAAGTGAGGTTATAAATAGGCATCGGGGCATGTGCATGCCATATTTAATAGGTTGCATTGCATGTTCATCAAGTAATATATATTGATACTCATGTTCAAAGTCAAGTCACATTAAAGTTAATGCTTCTATTGTTAATATTCAATTTTAAATAATATTTAAGTTCAAGAAATGTTCCAATTAATGCATTTTATATCCATGTTCAAGTTCAGGTAATGTCCTTTCTGATAAAGTTAAATATATAAGTACAAGCAAAGTTTATGTTAATATTCTATGACGGTTAAATTCCCCACCCCCCCCCCCCCCCCCCCCCCGCTTTACACCCATAAATGTTATGTAATTAAATGATAAAACCTTCTATTATTTTTTGTATTTATGATATTACAAATGTAGAGTTTGATTTCTTTAATAGAACTAGAGTAGCCTACTAAGCAAGTGGTATACTCAATCTTTTATTTATACGTTATTTCAGAAAAAGGAAAAAGGAAATGCAAAGGCTAAGTAGCTTAAGTGTTATTAAAGCCAAGAACCATCATAGGGCAAGTTCAATTTAAAGGTATTTATTTTGTTAATTCATTTATTTACTTGTATGTTTTGGGTGCACTGAAATGTACTAGATTAATATATACAATTCTTTTGCAATGAAATGTGAATGTTAATTATATTCTGTTTTCTGAGTTTTTTAGATATTTAGTAGCTCTGGTGTGTATAAATTTTGATGTAGAGATAACTACGGTGAAATAAAATTCTTCCATAAGACTCTGAAGCATGATAGAGTTGACTCGCAAACCCAATTTTAACTCGAAAAAAACCCATATATTTTTTCTTAAATTATTTTGCTTGTTGGTATGCTCTTCTTATTTTTGATTAATTAATATGAACTATATAGTTGATAAATTATCATATTTTTAATTAAAATAGGTTATCATGTCTAGTTCTAGGTTGCTAGTAAGATGGGTCCAAGTCCATCTTTTTAACTCATTTATTAAATGGATCGGGTTTAGGTTGACGGTTTATATTAGCTTAAACTTGAACCCAACCCATTAACTTGCTCTAACAACCCTAAGCACATATAGGATCACATGACATGTGTGGGATTTTTCCAGCCATATCTCCTGAATTATTTCTCTTGTGGTCACCACATGGAGAGTAATGCCTCCACATACGTCATGTAATAGCCACTATTACATAATTTTGGCTCATCTAATCGATTCTGGTGAGTTGCATGAATTTGTATACATGCTATCTATTCTAGACATGTTTTGTATGCGCTTTGAAGGTTTTGGTGTGCATGTGATATGTTCTAAAGCAGCCCAAGGGGTTCTACATGCAGGAAATTAAATTTGAATTTTTTTTTGTTTAATTAGGAGCTCTGTGGCACTCAGTTGGGGGGCACTGCTTCATTAAGCTCTCAGATTTAAGTTATTTATTATGATTTGTGATGGCCCAACGACACTACTGTCGAGAGCATTGTGGTGCTAGGTTACTTTTTTTTAACAAATATCAACTTCCACTTATAATTTAAATTGTTACCGCAATCCCTCCCTTTTAGGTTACTAGTTAAAGAGAGAGGATAATTTCTTGAGAGAAAAGTCAGATTCGAGCTACTTTGATCCTTTCTCTACTATCGGCCTAGTTTGAAAAGTTCTTTGGATTGAGATATGTTATATTCTTCCTATCTTAATTTTTAATATTGTGAGAATTTTGGAAATTTTTTATTAAATTATAAATTGGTAATATAGAAACGAGAATAATTTCACATCCATTGGAATTTTACCATACAACTTTTGATATATTGTATGTATAAATTTTTTAGATATTTCAGTATTTTCTTTAAAATTTTCACCACGTAAATTAGAAAAAATGCCATTTTTAGCAATCTAAAAAAATAATTCCAACCTCAGAAAATATTAATGTTGTATGATAAATGCTTCTAAATAGTGTTCTCAATAATCCCTGATAATATGGTACAATTTAGAAAATGTAAATTTCTACCCAATCGATTAAATATTTTAGCTTCTTTTGTAGTGTTATGTGATATTATGTGTTTTGATCAATTTCATTTAAATTATGATTATACATGTGCAAACTTACCTGAAGTGTATGATTTATAAGGAATTCTGCTATTGGGAGAAAGTTTTGTTATGCTGAAAATATTGGGAGTGAGAGCTATAAGGGTATGCTTTCTGATATGCTAGCATAGAGAGTCATCAGAACTTGAATTTTTATATCTGTTTCTGTTAAGAGGTATAAGAGCCTTAAAAAAATCTATTAAATTCTTTAATGATATAAAAAGTGCTTGTTTACCTATGTTTTGAGCAATGTCTCTTTGATTTTTGTCATTTGTTAGCATCATTCTATTTAAAAGAGTAATACATCCATAATGTTGTCGTTGTTTAGCTTAATTAAATGTGGGTTTAAGTAAAAAAAAAGGTTGGTGGGTGTAACCTTCAGAGATGTGTTGGCTCACACCTATTATGCATACTATTTCATGTCAGAGTAAGGGTAAGGAGTCAGTTGAGTAGTTTAGATTGAAGGATATGTTACTCTGATTATGTATATGTATTTTTTATATAGTCATGTCTATTTTCTATTTTATTTCACCTATATTTGTAGGTATGTACTATATTGTAGAATTTTTGTTGTATTTAAATTTTGAAGATGAATGAGTGAAAAAATTGTGTATGAGTATGTTCTATTTATTAATAGCTAAAGAAAAGCTTTATTGTCTATTCATAATTAAAGAAATATGAAAAAAGTTCCAAATTATATATTGGATTTGGTTGTCACCATTCAATAGGATATGATCTTCTCAATGTCTAGTTTATATTGGGTTGTGTTATGATATGTGAAACCACTCCATCCTTAGAATACTCGAATGCATAGCCTTCAATTTTAGAACCTTCATGATTCCACATAATCCTCGTTTGATAATTTAGGCTACCTCCTAACTTTCACTTTTAGTTACCGCTACAGCCTTCACAATTGCATGTTAACTTTTTTAGTTAAGTATGGATTACCCCAAACCTTCTAATTTTTAAATTTTTAGTTAAGTATGGATTATCCCAGACCTGCTAATTTTAAAAGCTAAAAATAGCTTTATTTATATTTTTATATTATAAAATATCTAATAATTATCCCGAAAATTCATCTTTATCAGAAATAAGTTTCTTTTATTATTTTTATAATAAAAATGCACAAAACAGAGACTTTGTAATGTATTATGTAGCCTATGTTATTTTGCTTGAATTTATATTACTTGACTCTCTTTCTTACATATGTAGATCTTCTTGAACCATTACATGCTGTAACATTGAAATTTTGTGGATAATAAGATATATATATATATATATATATATATATAAAGTTGGAAAATAGAAAACTATTAAGCTTAAGTAGGATTGAGTAATTTTTTTATTGCTCGAAGAAGAGGTTGAAGCAACTTGTCATTGACTAAGAAGCCATGAGTTTGAGATAAACTTTTGTTATGCCTATACATTTAATTGGAAATAATTACCTCTTTTAAATCGTCTAATCATCTAGCAAAGCACTAACAAACATCCATTGATAAATAAAAAAATAGTAATCTTTTTTCATTTCATCATCAAAGTATGTACATTTTCATTTATATTCCCAAAAGAATCTTATTCACTAATCACAAATACATATTTCAAATCAGTGTAACCTTTACACATTCATGCTACAAAATAAATAAATAAAAAATTTAAAAGAAATACATATTACCAAAAATATGATCAACCTCACTTCATGGGGTCCTTACCCTTCTTTAAAATTATGTAAACTATATAATGATCAGAAGCTCAACAGGTTAATAGAACCTACCGTTGCACCAAATGCAAGAAAAAATATAATAATATGTATCTAATCCTTCAAATCATATTAACATAACATGTTTATTTATTTTGGTGAATATGAACATATCAATTTGATCAATAGTGATTAGTTGACTAATAGTAGTTCATATGAATAATAATCATGCGATGGGTTAGTAATCATTGACTCAATCTTATCTTGATATATCATGAAAGATGCGACAACAAGACTTATTCAAATCATATTGAGATAACATGTATATCAGTTCATATGAATAAGAAAATATCAATATGAATAAGAGTGAATAGTATGAATAGTAACAATCAATATGAATCAAAATCATGTGATGGATTAGTAATCATGACTCAATCTTATCCTGATATATCATGGAAGATGTTGCAAGAGGACTAGTATATGAATCAATGAATTAATGCAATAATATATTGGTTCTTTAAGTTACTAATGCAAGTTAACATCATAAATGTCATTTTTATATTTTATCATGTTTATTAATATATCTATTGCTATGCATGTCATGGCATGTTGGTGTAGGGCTATCTTGTATCATACATATCTAATATTAGTTCCATGAAGTATGTTTATTATATATCTGTAGTATGTATCATATAGTGGTGTCATGAATTGTCTATCATATTCTATATCATGTTATAATATCATGTGTATCATGTGTCATGTTCATGTATTAGTGTCATTACATATCATGTTCATGTATCATGCCATATCAGTATATCATATGCATGTATTATATCATATTGTTATATCATGTCATGTATGCATATAATACCATATTTATAAAAAAAACAAGTAAAGGCATCTGATTAATAATATGATGTTTTCTTGTATCTTATCATATCTTAGTCATAGTCAGGGGGCTTCTTATAAGAGTCGTCACTCCTACTCATTGGCGCATCTTATCCATATATAACTCAATCTTGTATCAAGTTGCTTGCATTGAGATTACACCACAATCCCATTATTTAAAGAAAACTCCACCAGCTCACCCTCTAATGTATATCTTGCTTCAAACAAGATGAATCAATTAATAACTAGCTAGCATTTTTTGGAATTAAGTATACACATATACCATTTAATGATAATAATATATGCATCTTGTATCGTAATATACATCTTCTGTCATAATATGCATTATGTATCATATGGGCATCCAATGCAATTAACATGTAGAGCATTATACTATGATATCAATATACATGCATACCATGTACATTATAATGGATATGTATTATGTCAAATATATTACTTTACTATGTATGTCATGTATTTCATATCCAAACAATATATAATAATTTATACTTATTTTTTACATGCCCTTGTCTTGATTAAAATGATGTACTTACAAAAATAAATAGTTAAATTTTAATATGATCATATCAAAAAACTCAGAATGATGATATCTATCACATAACAAAAGTTACACGATAAAAGTTTACTAAATAAGAAGTTAATGCACTTTAACCAAATTTAGGAGAGAGAAAGTCACATAAATCAAAATTATTAAAAACAAAAGTAGTATTCGGGGTGCCTACCATGATTAGAGAAACTTTACTATTAGAGGATTGATGGAAATGCCCCATAGATAAACTTCTCTCTCTGCTTCCCTCTTCTCTCCTTCTCCTTTCTGGCCAAGAAACCAAATGAAGGGGTGGGGGAAATGGCTTTGTGTATTTAATAGGGTAGTGGATTTAGAAAGTTAAAAAAATTATTTTTTGACATGGTGACAAATGCTCAAAACCCCATCACCACAGTGCTCCCCAAACACTATAGAATATAGGAAATAGAGCTCTGTGGTCACACAACTAGAACTTCAACATGTAGAAGTCGGTGCCATTGCGCTCTCCAGCACAGCACTGTGATACTCCCACCTAGATTTTCATGCTTGCAAGAATTTTATTATAGATCATTTACACGTTACTAATCTAATACAAATGAGAGCTACCGCAACCATCATGTTTTTAGAATATAGCCCAAAGAATAAAAGATTATTAAAAGTGATGTTGATGTGATAGAGGTGATCAAGCAGTCCAATGGAAGTAGTTTGGTTGAGATAGTGCTTATAGTACAAGACAAAAAAAGCATGTTTTCACAAGGTATAGAATGATAGTCACATATTGGAGTGCTATCATTCAAGTTCTGACAATATTGAATCTAATAATATTGATATTGAACCTTACAATGATTGGTATTTATGTAGTTGAGGTGATGACGATAAAGTTTTATTAGTCAGTCCACTCTTCCATGATTATATGAGTTTCAAGGAAGTCGTTCGATCCAAAGTCACTGTGAATGATTTTGGAATTCATATCAAAGTTAGTGATATAACTCAAGTCATGGCTACTTGCTTGCACCAAGAATGATTATGTAGAATATTAGCATCACTATGTGTATGTGGGAAAATTTTTTTATGTGAGAAAATTAGAAATGACACATCTATGCCAGGGTGTTAATTGAGCTGATAAATAAATAGGCTAAATCCATTTTGATAACTAATCAGATGTAGAATTTATGAAAATTTGAACATCCCTCCAAAGTATATTAATAATATCTCATATACACTATACAAAATATCACTACCCTATATGAAATTATAATGCTCAAGAGAAAAACTTGAGATATCCCTCTTAAATCATAAGATGATAATTATAGGTGGGTATCTACACTTGGAGTAGCGCTTACTAATAAAAATACAGGTTCTCATATTGCATACATTTACAATAGTGTTGGACTGTTGATAGTTCTTTCAAAAGGTTCTATATTCGCTTCAATGCTTACATTAATGGTTTTATCGTCAATTGTAAACCTTCAGTAGGGCCTGATGGTTGCCACTTGAAATCGAAGTATTTGGGGATATTGTTATCAGCAAGTTCTTTTAACAGCATAATGATCATTTAACCTAAGGAAATTTTATTTTATTTTAACCATAGCTTTAGCTTATTAGAAACATTGTCAAAGAAAACTTAGTAAAGATTTTTTTTCAGATTTTAGTTTAAAACTTGAAAGTGAGTAAGATCCTTTGTCTTTTATATCAGATATAGGGAATGGGTTGGGCGAGGAAATAAAGTATGTATTTCCTAATGTAGAGCATTGGGTTTGTCTATGACCCTTATGGAAGAATGGGTTGGGTTTATCTATGACCCTTATGTCGAGCATCGGGTTCCTTTGTCCTCATATGCTTAAAAAAATAGCATGGCAAGGAGAGTTAGTTCCTCATATTGAAGAGTATATGAGAGAGTTTACTATAAGGAAAGACCATTTTATACAAAAGATAGGAAGTTTACATTAAAGCTAGAGAGAATGCAATTAATTATATGCACCACAAAATATTTGAAAATAATACATTGATTCTCCTAACCTCTCAACCTTTTTTTTTTTTTCACTATTTCTACTTAAAACCTATGCCATCACTTTCAAGAATAAATTTTTGAAACCTAACACACTCACCCACATCTAAGACCTAGAGGAATGAATGTATGTGTGTGTACACCCGTGTATATATATAGATAGACTAGGGAAGTAAATGAGTCGAGTCGGCTATAGCTCGACTCGTTAACGAGCTCACAAGTAGAGCTTATTAAGCCATGAGTTCAAGCTTATCAAGTCATGAGTTTGAGCTCGAGCCTATACTCAAGCTTATATTAAGCGAGCCCGAGCTCAAGCTCAGCCTGAATCGGCTTAAAAGCTCATCGAGCCACTCAATTAACATAAAATATATATTTTAAAATTAATTTAAATATGCATTATATAATATATTTTCAATCTTTTTAAATTAATTTTATATTAAAAATAAATAAATAAAAAAACATAAAATTTGAATATAAAACTAAGAAATCGACTTTAACAATCGAGTCAGGCTCAACCTTTCCAAAGGAGCTCGAGTCTATAATTTTTTTAAAGAGTCGAGCTCTAGCTTAGTAAATGAGCTCAAGCTAGAGCTCAGTAAAAACTAAACAAGTTTAGCTCGATTAGACAGATACTCGCATTGGCGGAGGGAAGGGGGGGCCAAGGGGGGCACGTGCCCCCCCTAAAAAAAAAAAAATTCAATTGTTAGTGTATTCAACCAATCACCACCATCAAAGAAGAACAAAGGAAGAGCAAAGGTTCACTTGTACATTTTTTATATATGAGAGAAATTGATTATTTTCTCTTATATGCATGTTAGATTTAAGAGTAAGAAGTAATTGGATTAATTTATTTTTCTAAATCAAGACTAAGCTATTGATATATCATCAAAAATAATCCTGATCGGGCACGAATTTTGAAAAAAAACAAGTTGGAAACTTCAAAAATTAAATCGGAGACCATCTAAACTCCGATTTCAATAAACTTATAGTCGAACACGAACCTAACAACACCAAATTCGACTCAATCCGAGCACAAATGAGTCCAAATCAAGGACCCAAAGCACAGTTGGAAGATTCAAAACATAATTTGGATGATAAAACGGTTTTCAAAATTTATTTGCTTATAGTCTAATCAGCGACTCGACGAGATGAATCCAACGAGCTAAAGATCGTTGATTTCTGAAATTGAAACTCACTTAAATTAGTTGAAATAAAAATATTTTAAAAATGTTTAGTAAAACTCATTTAAATATCTTTCGCTCCTCTCTTGCCTCCAAAGAGAGACCACATGGTAATGAGACAACAAATAAAATTATTTTAATTTAGGCCCCCCTCAATAAAATTTCTGGCTCCGCCACTGAATACTCGACTCGACTCGTTTACACCCCTAATATATACACATGCATAACACTAAACTTAAACATAAAAAAAGAAGCTATCTGGAATGCCATACAATTATTAGACTCCCAAAACAATGGTTGTAACTAAATGAATGACTGTCACACCCTAGTTTCGAAAGATGATACACCTTGACAACACTGAATGTAATTGGATATGAAATTTATTTTGTACTTGTAAAAGGAAAATTTATATGCAAATAATATAAAGAGCAAGCAACAAAAAATAAATTAAGATTTCATTTCATTAATTTGAATCACAATACGGGTACATCACATGAGCTGACTTATCGCCAATATGATTTTATTTGATATTTAAATTTCTGAAGTTGTCCTTTTATATTTTTGGGGTTAGGTAATTTTTACTTTTATAGCTGTTTTTTTCAATTTTTTCGTCCATCTATTGTTGTTCCTGCTTCATTAATGTATTTCCTAGACCTGTCAAATTCGGTTCACGGGTCACGGGTCGGATTAGGGTCAATCTCAGAATTGACCCTGTACTATTCGGGCTCGAGTCAATCCGACCCATTTTTGCAATCTGATCGATTTTCTGGACCTGAACCCGGCCCGCTTCGGGTTCGGGTCAACCTGACCCGACCCGCTTCGCTTCGAGTTGATTTTTTTGAGTTCCAGAAGGGTGCAGCGGTGGAAGGGTGCGGCAGCGGCAGGTCGGAATGGTGCAGCAGCTGCGGTGCCAGCGAGGCAGCGACGCGACGCGAGCAAACCGAGCGACGCGACGCGAGCGACGACGACGCGGTGCAGCGAGGCAACAGAGCAGCGGGCGCTGGGCGCGGTACGTGGGGCAGCGGGTCAGCTGGCGCAGGGCAGTGGGGCAGCTGGAGCAGGGCAGCGGGGCAGCTGGGTTTCCGGGTCATTCCTGAGTTCCCGGGTCAACCTGAACCCGACCCGGATTTGCAAACAGGTCGATTTTCAGGGCCCGAACCCGACCCGCTTTGGGTTCGGGTCAACCCAAACCCGAATTTTTCAGGTCAAGTTTTCGGGTTGGGTCCAATGTTGACAGGTCTAGTATTCTCCTTATGACTTATACCAATGAAATGAAATCTTAGTTTGATTTATTTTGTTTACTGTTATATGTTTAGTTTGTATTATTTTGTATATTAAATTTTCCTTTTTTGAATATAAGGGCTACAAAGAAGAAAACTCTAGGAATTAAATTTTCACTCTCGTATTCTAGCGTACTTCGTTAATGCACATTATTTCTTTTACTATAAATAAACAATTAAGGTTTCCGCACGTCCCAAATTCCAGCAATAATACATAGGTACCTTATTTATTCAAAGTGTACTCGACGTTGGCAAAATATAATATTATAAATTACAAAGATATAGGGATTAATACTAAATAAATATTACTTATGATGAATTTTAAATTGTTAAATTTATTTTATGATGAACATAATTAGACCTATCAATATTGGACCCGACCCAAAATTTTTGGATTTGGGTTGACCCGAACCCGAAGCGGGTTGGGTTCGGGTTTGAAAAACTGACCCGTTTATAAAATCGGTACGGATTCGGGTTGACTCGGAAACCCGACATGACCCAGAATGACCCGAAAAAACCTGCATGCCCGCCTGCCCTGGATGTCCGCTTGCATCAAGCCGCGCAGTCTGCCCGCCTACCCCAACAACCCGCTGCCCCGTAGCCGCGCGCGACAGCGTGGTCCGCATCTACCCTAACGAGCCGCGCAGCCTGCCCTGCCTGCGCATCGAGTCGGGCAGTGTCGCAACTTGCCCCGTGGTCTCCACGTGACGCGCTGCCTACGCGTGACGCGCGACCGCGTGGACATGGCCCCGTCTGTCGCATGGTGTAGCCTGCCCCGTCTGTCGCATGGTGTAGCCTGCCCCGCCTGCCCTGATTTGGCGAAAATTTTGAATGAAGGTGCGGGATTTGGTTGAAACAGGTTGGGTCGAGTTAACCCGAACACGAAGTGGGTCGGGTTCAGGTCTAGGAAACCAACCCGTTTGCAAAAATGAGTCGGGTTAGGGTTGACCAGATTAATACCGGGTCAATTCTGGGTTCGACCAGAACCAGACCCGTGACCCGAAATTGACACCCAAAAACACAATAAAATTTTTAATTAGTTCATTGGATATTAGATTTTTCACAAAATTATTAAACCTAAATTTAAATTAGAATAATTTTTTAATATAATAATAGATTATAAAAAGATGAAATTGTTCGTATCATGGTGAAGAGATATGATCCCTGCAAGGAGAAATTATTCTATGCGGAGTCAGAATGTAGCATATATTTAGACTCCGATAAAATTGTGACACCTGGACTGTACAAATTGTACAAATGGATATTCATTTCTATTTCACATTTAGTTTTTTTCTTGCTAGCCCAACCAACCCGGCCCAAAAATTTCATCTTCAAATATTAGAGTTTACGATTTGTGCTCTTTTTTTAAATGAAATACCGCGAAAGTTATATATTTTTTAGGATTTTAGCTTAATAAATTTTTCATAACTGCTGAGAAAAAAGAAACAAGGAACATGAAGATGAAGACTAGTTCGAACGAGGAAAAATCATTGAAGATGAAGACTAGTTTGAAGGAGGAAAAGCAGATGAAGATGAAGACTGCTTTTTGTACACTTAGGGAATATGTCCGAAGTCCGAGGGGCGCACAGGGTTCGACCTGTCTGGTCAGGTCGCAGGATCAAGGGGCAACGCCCACTGAACAAATTTTTATTGTAAGAGTGGTTTTAAAGTCACACTTTTTTTAAAGTTTGTAAGTCGTTTATTGTCTGTGATTTGCAGTTGTAAAAGCATGGTGTTTATATACAATGGTGGGAGAACACATGCTTATGTAAATCAACTATGTAAAATTTTCCGTGATTTTTTTTTTTCATTTTAAAGCTTTCTCAATTTTTTCACAAATATATATTATACAAACTACATGAGAAATGGGCTTTTTTACTGTGTATTAATGTGTATTGTTGATGTGTACAATTGTGTACCGCTATTATGTACCGTTGTGAACTGTTGTGTAAAATGCACTATGTATTGCTAGGTATTGATGTGTATTCAAACTTATATGAACCAAACAAAAACGTTGGATCCAATTGAATTTATATATAACAAATACTAAGCTTCACAATAGATCACTCTCAAATTAGTTGAGCTGTCTTGAAATTGTTCCATGATTATTAGGCCCTGATTAATCATAAATGGATTAATATCGTCACAATTATTGAAGCATCAACACTTACCTGTCTCAGGAATTCAAGGAATGAGAGGCTTTATTGATAATCTTTAACTCTTAAGTTAATCTCATATCTAAGTTATAAGCAATTAATTATAAAGCACATAAATCAACTTAACACAGACAAAAAAGTGGGATAGCTTCCTATCAGCTTTATTTTTCATTTACAGCGGTACACAACAGTAAACAACAGCCATACATAACTTCAAAATGAGCAAAACATCATGTAAATGAAAGAGAAAAACGAGCTTTTCTTTATTCTTCAAAGAGCAATAATAAATAAGTATGTATTTCTTAATCCGATTTTTAATATAGAATGTTGTAAAACTGCACCATAAATGGCTTCTAATTCCAATCAATGTTAAATAAGTGCTTCCAACGTATGATTGTTTCTTATTTCTGAACTAATATGACTGATACACAACAGTACACAGTGGACTTTATTTAATAATATAATATTATATTATCCAAATTAGAAAGTGGTAGACAACAATAATATACAACAACAATACAGAGCGCTACACCACAGTGATACATAGATGATTGTGTGAAACATCACAAAAAACACATAAACTATAATGTTACATCAACACATTTTCAATTTTAATTAAATGTCCACTAATGCAAGCCAAAATTTTAATATCACAGCTATAACAAGTACACGGCGGTACACATCGAACTTTATTTGAGAATATGATATTATATTATCGAAATGAATCAAACAGAAAAAGAAAAACCAATAAGTCTTCATCTTCATAGGCTACGTATTTAAGAAAGCAGTATTATATTATCGAAATGAATCAAACACAGAGAAAAATAAAACATGATCTACAAAATACAAATATAACTACAATATTACATATTCCCTAAATGTACAGAAAAAACAATCATTCCTTGTTTCTTCATCGGATTTTCCTCCTCCAAACAAGTCTTCATTTTCATCAGATTTCCCTAACCAATCTTCATTTTCATCAGCTTTTTCTCTTCCAAACCAATCTCCATCTTCATCGATTTTTCCTCATCCGAATCATTCTTCATCTTCATCGGTCGTTTCTTCTTTCTCAATAACTATAAAAAGTTTATTGAGCTAAAATTCTAAAAAATACAAAACTTTTGCAGTATTTCATTTAAAAAAAAAAAACCAAATCTAAACCTTAATACTTGAACAGAAAATTTCTGGGTCATATTGATCGGGCTAACAAGAAAAAAATTAAATGGGAAATAGAAATAATATTCACTAGTAAATTTCAAATATTATGATTTTATTGGAATCTGAACACATAGTTACTATCTAGACTCCTCATAGAATAATTGAGGCTGGAACAAGCTCTCTCTAACTATAAAGCTCGTATAATAGTGCAAATATATATATAAGGCAAACCAGAAGAGCGCATAAACGGAAAATATTACAATTGATGATAAAATTAACCCTTCCAAATAACAATTATAGCAGCAGCGTGTTCTGAACGGGGAAAAGAGTATTTTCGAAGGTAAATTTGATCGAATTCATGAGAAAAATTCAAGAAGAAGAAGAAGAATTGGGGGAGGATGATGAGGCAGAGGAGGAAGATTTTGACCTCTTCTTAGCCTCGCTGTATAGAACCACGCCAAAAACCGTTATCCCGAACCCCGTCATCCCCATCACAGTAACAGGATTCCGGAAAATAAGAACAGAGACAACGGCGGCCACGGCGGCCTTAGCATTCCCCAGAACCTGGAGAGTGAGCGCGCTGGTGTGCTTTGTCACCAAAAAATTGGTCAGATTCACGAGGTAAGCAACCGTCGCGTTGACGAAGAGGAAGAAAAGCAGCCGCGGATCTTCAGCGGCCTTCGCCGCTGTGGTCCCCGCGATGTTCCCCTCCATCCATAGAGTAACCGGAAGAAGCATCACGGCGGCGATGGGAGACATGTACATAAGCAAGTTCATCGAATTAAGCTTCTCTCCCTCGGAAGTGAGTAGAATGCCCTGCACTACCGATTTGAGGGCGCGGCCCGCCGTAGAGCCGATGCAGACGAGAAAGCCGAAAAGGTGAAAGAGTGGCTCGCTGTTGCTTGCCACGACGATGCCTAGCACAACCGGGAGGAGAGCAAGGTACACGGCGCCGGACTCGCGTTGACAGGTAATGAGGAGAGAGAAAATAGCTGTGAAGAAGGGCGTGGTGGCGCCGACAGCCTGGTTGAATGAGATGGGGAGGTAACGAAGCGATGTATTGCCGCAGACAACGGAAAAGCAGAAAATACCGCTGAGGGCAGCGATCTTGAAGAGCTGTTTCCGAGAGGAGACGGATTGGAGAGGAACGAGGCGTAGCCAGCGAATGGCTGCGAGGCTATAGAGAGAGCAGGAAACCATGTGGATCATGGTGAGGAAGATCGGGTAGCGGTACCCGTAGATACTGAGGAGGTACTTGTTTAGGAGGAGGACGCCGATGTTGGAGAAGTACCAGGCGCCGATGGTGAAGGCGGTCGTGAGGTTGGCGTATCCCAAGCCGTCGGAGCCGGATGATAAAAAGGGTAAAAAAAGGGAGAGGAATGGGGTGGTAGCGGGGAGTTTATTTCCGGGGCGAGCATCGCCGGGAGGAGTCGGGGGAATGTCTATAACCGGATCAGACTCGAGGCGAGGATTGCTACCCCGACGCGTTGTCCAGCTTTTACCGTGCGGCTCCACCATCGTCACCGCCGCTCCTCCACCGCCACCGCCGCCGACTCTCCCACTTCCGGATCTGGAAGAGGTAATGGCGAGGCGAGAGCTGGATTTAGATCTGGGAGAGGGAAGAGCGGGGCCCTGGTGTGGATTTGATCGGACGTGTTTGAGCCGTTGGATGGGAGTGAATAGTGGATGGGGGTATTTGGATAAAGATATTATTCTCAGAGGTGTCGGTAGAGGCTGGGTCCGAAATTGTCGCTGTCGGGGTATTTATCGGAGTAGTGACGCACCGGGATTTGAGTTTCGCGATTTTTTACCACCAATAATTAGGGCTTGACGGCTTGGTGATGCCAGGCTTAAAAAGTTTCGATTTGCGGTGATTTATCGGTCGCGATTCCCTTCCTTTATGGGCTGGCAATTCCGTTTCACCTCGTTGGAAATATTAATTCAAAATAGGCAGAATAATTTTGACCTAAATAAAGAGTTTTTGTTTTTACCTAAATAAAGAGTTAATTTTTCAACTGTTTTTTTTTTTTTTTTTTGCATTAGCCCGATGTAGATCTAGGTTTTATTTGGAATATTTTTTTACTATTTTTTTATACAAATAATTCTTGAAAGCAAAAAAAAAAAAACTTTGTCAGAAACTGTCCCAAACAAATTCTTGAATTTTTTTTCCTAATCTTCTTCACTGTTTTTGCAAACTTTTTTCTGTCCATACTAGATTATCTATAGTTATTTGTGATCTGATAAAAATTGTAGTTAACTTGAGATTCACTATTTCAACTATTTGAAGCTTCAAACCAAGAGGAGGTGATTAACATTCTCTCCATTTATTCCCCTTACGGTGAGACGATGAAAATCTTTCTGTTCACTCCTTTTTTTTCTTGCTGCTCTTTGTTCAAATTTAAGATTTCAATTCTTTGATAATCTTTATAGTTCCCATATGGAAGAGCGAAAAGATGAATGGGAAAGTAAAGTATTTTGAAAAGATGAATAGCTATCTTGATTGTTTTGACATAAAATCATCTTCTACGACATCAGCAGCTTATTTAGCTTGTTGCACTAATGATTAAAAATTTTATTGATGTTATATTGGGAGGGAAAACGAGAATAATAATGGAGATTACTTAAGGTTGTCATTAGCATATGATATATAATCTAAAATTCAATAATAATTTTCTATATGAAAGTTAGATTTCTTATTATGGTTGATGAATGCCGCATTTTTTAGTGTTTTTTTTAGCTTTGATATATGCATTTCTTATCATCTCCTTTGGCTTTATGCTTATGAGTAGAGTGCAACACATTTCCTTAATTTTTTTTTTTCAAAGCAAATAAAGAGTTTAGACTAACGAAACACAAAAAAAAATCACATAAAGATTTCCTCATAAAAAGATGAATGATGAAAGATGAAATATTATTGTATTTATATTATGATAAATAATTTATTAATGGATCACCAAAATTTATGTATAAAATCATCCCAACACAAGTCTAATGGTTTGTCTCCTCTCATCCTTAGAACATTCTGGGGGAATTCCTTTCCAATTAAATATTAATTTTTGAAAATTGATTGTATGTTTTTATTTATTTTTTATTTTTATGGTTTTAAGGGTCATGATAATGATGATTAAGAAACATTATTGCCCTTAGTTTGAGAATTCAAATTCAAACTCATATTGATCAATTTATTGTCAAATTATTATATGTTGTGTATTTTCAAGGTAACTTAGAATAATTTTGAGTTTGCATAAAATCAAATTTTTTTTCGAGTTAGTATAGGTATGTTATGGAGGCTATTGAATATAGTTGTAATAATCCTTCTTTGGATATCAAGGTTAAGGACCTCTAAATGTGTTATTATAAATAATGAAGAGGCGATTAGGGGAAAATCTTTTCCTTGAGAAAAGGGAGTTGAATAGCTCATATTCATTTGACTTTTGAAGGTAGTCGAAAAATTCCTCTCCTAATAGAAGGGGTTTGAAAAAGATGTAGAAGGAATATGGAAACAATGATGATGCTCTCTCCTAATAGAATGGAAGCCAAAAGATCAAGCGATGATAGTTAAGTGGACTTGATCAAAATAGCCTACTTAAATGATGGGATGTAGACTGAATGACAGGTAACCTATGATGAGGGTGAATTTTTTTTCACTAGAACCATATATTAGTAGTGATTTGGATCGTCCTACTCACATACACGAGGGTCATGAATTAAATGACATATAATCATTGAGGAGCAATTCTCTTTCTTCAATGCTTTGTTAGTTGAATTTGAAGAACAAGAAAGAGAGAAGATAGGAGCGGGAAGTGGAGCATAGTGTAATTTCTAAAATACACCAACGACTTAGCTAAATAGTATGTTAAAGTTTAATGAATGATATGTGATATCACATTTACTAGAAAGATCATAATGTTATATAACAACAACCCCTTTAGCATTACGATTCATACTTTAGGTGATGATGAATTCATTTTGTAAGTGCTTCATAGTATAACTTGAGTTGTTATGGTTATTTAACCATAGATTAGAAATATTCTCATCTTAGGCTAATTGGAAGTGGAGAAGAGCCAACACATATGATATTCATAAAACTGTCATCATGTAAGCCATTTAAATTTTTAATAAGAATTTATGTAGTACTTATACAAAGAGATTGGTGAATACTCTGTCTTATTTGCAGTTGAGACCATAGAGTGCATGTGATATAACACTTCATCTACCTATCTTTAAAGATTTTCGGAAGCTATACACAATCATATACTTTGCATATAAATTTCCTATATGTGTATTTGTTTTTTAATAATGTAGATACATAGATCCATAGGCACATAACAAGAAAATGACGTACATTTAAACTCTTTCCTATTTCTTCAGTTTTCTAAAAGATGCACACTCAATTTTATTTTTTTTATTGTTATTTTGATAGCACTTTATCATATGAAACTTATAATATGCTATGTTATGTTTGTTGTGATTGCGAATTTACAATATAATGTATCAAATATATATTATGTTATGCTATAACTGGTTCAAGCCATGTTTGAACTTTGTTTGACCCTATCGTAACCTTATTCGACCCCTATGTCTTAACCTTGTTTGAACATATTCGATCTTTCTTTTTTTAAGTATATTTGAATCTTAGTTGTACTTTACTCAAACTATATTCAAATCTTCTATTGAAACTCATTCATATTACTTTTCGAATCTTATTTAAATATATTAAATTTTATGAAAATATTTGATAAACATACAATATTGTGTCATAGAAATTCATATTTCCCTAATATATCACTTTTGAAATATTAATTTCTTTGAAAGAAAGAAAATGCTTTATTGTTAGAGAAATCAATGGGTGTAAAAGAGTCGAGCTGAGCTCAAGTCACTCACAACTTGAGGATGAGCTTGATAAATTAACTGAGTTCACCCTCAAGCTTGAGCTTAATTATATAAGTTCGAGTTGGCTCGCAAGTATGGTCATATATCATTAAAGAGGGAAAATATTATTATTCAAGCTACTATTATAATAAAATGCAAAAAAAAAAAAAAAAAAATGAAATGATAATAAATCTACTCAAAGAAGGAAGAGAGGTATAAATTTTAAACCTTTTTTTTAGCAAATTTAAATAACTTATTGAATTTTAAGTGTATTTAATATTAGCAGTTTTTAAAAGAGCTGGTTCAAGAACCGATGAGCTGATTCGGGGCTAGCTCAAGCTTGTTTTGTTAGCTCATCAAGCTTGGCTCATAAGTAATTTATTAAGTTGAGCTTGAGACGACTTATAGGTTGGCTTGACTCATTTACACTTCTCAATTAGCCATAATAATTTATTGAGCACGAACTAACACTTTAGCCTATATCATCGAAGGTGAGCAAAATTGATGGACTATAGACGAAATGTTATACGACGTTACCTAAAACCGCCCATTCACAAAATGGACTTTCTTGTTGTGTTCGGAACAAAAAAATACTAAAAAATTATTATCATTTTGTATGGGTCCTTGCACAAGCGAAAACTCAAAATTTATAAGAATTTTGAGACAACGATGGCACGCAAACTGAGATGCATCAGGAACGAGGGAGTTTGCAAGGATCAATTCATAGTTATTGTTATGATTCTTTAATAATGATAGTTTATTATATATATATATATATATATATATATATATATATATATATATATATATAATATATATATATATATATATATATATATATATATATATATATATATATATAACCACCTCGATTGCCCATTAGCGCTGTCATCATATCACATCACATTTCTTTCTTATTTTCAATGAATTTAATTAATTAAAGCATAATTAGAATGAATTCAAAAATTGCCAAAGTGTCCTAACTGTAAATATCAAGAATACTACTGAGTAAAAATTCACAAATTCAAAACATAATCAAATTATCAGGGATTGTATAAAATATCATTTTGAATATTTAATTGAACTAAAACACTATTTTAAGATGTCAAAATAATTTTTTGAGTAGGTAAAAATTGGTGCTTTTTCAAAATCACCAACCAAAAAATTTTAAGAATATTCTCAAAATATATATAATTTCACTCTCTATAACATATTAAAATTTACATAGTAAAAGTCACCAAAATAAAGTTATCCTCATTTTTCAGTAATAAAAATATAAATTTGATCAGAAAAATATAAAAAATATCAAACTATTGAAAACTGAAAATAGGCAAAACATAACCTACCTCAAGATGAGCAAAATTTTCAACTGGGTTGACGAACAAAAATAATTGTATGATCATCAAATCACAGCTTTTCTCTAACATTTTCTCTTTTTCTCTTAATTCCCATGTTTTTATGTTTGCTAGGGTGGACAAGTTTAAAAATCACTTCAGCTCACAAAGAGTGATTGTTTAGTCAAGAATATAACTAAGATTCACTCTCAAATCATCTCTTGCTAGTAAGGACGTGGCACATGTCCTTTAATCGATAATTTCACTGCCAAATGACACCACATATAAACGGTTATAACTGGGTCCCTCTAATTTGATGATTTTCCTGTTAAATGGCACAACTAAATTATGATCATGGTTAGAGCCAATGGCTCTAAATTATTGAGTAATCAATCAATATGATATAAACAATAGGGCATACAACCTTTTATTAGCTAAGGTGGGCTCAAATATGCCCCTTTAGGTGAATATCCATCACAACTTAGGGCAACCTTTGGACAACTCAACCTATGACTACCGATTATGATCCTTCAGTCAGGTTAGGTCGACTACCTCCTTTGGCTAACTCGAATAGGGACCATGATGGCTTGGGACGACGAAACCATATGATCTTGATCATCGGGTTCATTATCATTTCCCCCACCATATGCTTTAAGTGCATATTGATATAAAATTTTAATTCTCAAACATCAAATTATATTGCTACTATATGAAGGACACTAAGTATCTAGTTGATGACTATCATTAATTTGAAGTTCTCTCTCGCCATGGGGGGGGGGGTGGGGGGGGGGGGGGGTGGGGAGGGGGGGCGGGCACGTGCCCCCCCTAAAAAAAATTCTTAGGAATTATCCCCCTTTTGCTTTTAACTGTTGTTTTTGTTTATAACAATTTTGGGTGGTATAGGTTTTTGGTTTTTTTTAGTTTCCACCCTCTTTAGCTTGATTTTCTTTAGCTTAACTGGGTTGGAAACTTCCTTACTTTACCTACAATTTTTTATCTTCAATATATAGGCCATTAGCCCCAAAATCCCCCCCCCCCCCCCCCCCCGTCCTTAAAGGAGAGAAGTAAAAAAATTGATAAATGCACTTCAACCTTTTGTCAGAATATAGAGCCACTCTTCTGTTGTTCCGAGCTCTTTTCTGTGCTGATAGATTTCACCACTAGTTATAGTAGCTTTCTAGCTCTGTGATACCAGTTTCATTCCCAAGTAATATATCCTAATTGCAGCTCCTGTAAAAAATTGTTAGCTTTCATTTTATTTATTACAGGTTTTTTCCATTTCAAGTTTTCAATCCACTTTCTACTCAAACCATGCAATGCTTAAAGTTGTAGAGAGAGAAAGACTAATGGGGTAAAATATTGAAAGGGAGAGGGAGGAATGACTTTCCATTATGGAAAGAATGATGAAATGATATTTTGATGTAGAGTTGTAGGGTTGTTTGGTTAATTATTATTTAAAATATTTAACTATTTAAATGTGATTTTATTAAAACTTTTATCTTTAACTAATTATTTATTACTTAATATTAATTACTAAATATTAAATTATCATCCAATTATTTAATTATTTTTGCACCGCTAATAATCTAATTAATTACTATGAATGGTTTTGCTTTTCCTCGCTTTTTTTTTTTTTCGCAACGAAAATACTGAAGCCGTATGCACCAAACTAAATCAATACTATGTATATTCAGCTCCTCTCTCTACTTTCATACTAAAGCTAAAACTGAAATCTTAAAGGAGCTTAAAGCTGATTGTTTTAATGACTTAATAGAGCAACAATTTTGTCAATGAGAAATCATGCTCTAATTTGTGTAATTCTTGCTTTTAAAGCTATTTATTAGTCCAGAGAAACCACCAACATTTTTTTTATGGACACATGAAAAGCATAAATGGTTTATTTTTTCCTTTACTCCTCTCTCACGACTCACGAGTTACGACATCGAGAATGAATTTTGTTAGCCCCCCCCGCCACTGTCCCTCGCAATTAGGAGAGAGAGTTAACTATAGAGGCTTGCGCCTGTAGGAAACCTGAACTCATATTGTAAAGCCCTCATAAAATAAGGGCGAATTCTATAGATAGTGTCTTATCTAAAACTCAATCTGACTTCTAAAGATTTACCTTGGAACTTAAGCGTTGTCACATAGTTTCCATCACCATAGTCATGCTGATGCTATCATGATTGCCGCCTTGGCGCATCGCCTCACCCCTCTGATGTTGCTAATGCCTTGCCACCATCGCTATTGTTTATTTTGTCTCCTCCACCACGCATTGCTACCACTACAATGTTAGTGTCAGCATCGCCATCTCGGTTGCCTCCTCTAATTGTATAAATATATTTATACAATATTTAATATTCAACAAAAATAATATATTTAAAAGTGTTAAATATTATTTTTGTGCATTTCATACTAAAATATATAAAAAAGTAAAACATGAACTAATATATCCCCTAACTATCATGCACTTTATGAGTGCAATTGTGAAACTCCTTAAGTAAAAAAGTTAAACTTTTAAACATTGGGGCGCTTTGGGTATAATGGTCAAAATTTTATTAAGAAACTCAGTAATAAAACATACTTATCTTGAAGAAATCTAAAATGAGTGAAATCCTAGGAAGTTACACCAACATGACAAAAACGTGAGCCCCTTAAGTCAAAACGGATAATATCTCAATAGTAAAGAGTTTGGATTATTACAATTGATATCAAAATAATACACTAGCTAGAAGATGAGAACTAAGTGTTATACAAGACAAAATGCTAAATCATGGGAGCCACCTCTTGAAACATATATAGGACAAAGTGTTATTTGGAAGGAGTCATCACTTCACTTATAAGGGTAACCTATATAATCATATCTATCTTGTGAATGATTTTGAGATAAAAATGCTAACGAGGACATTTTTTTTTATTGCTAACGAGGACATAAATTACTTAAATGGGGGAGACTTTGAAACTCTTTAAGTAAAAAAGCAAAACTCTTAATGGTTGAAATTTTATTAAGAAACTCCACAATTAAGCATGCTCATTCTTGAGAAAATTATGGGATATGTGACCTCTTGGAAAGTTATACAAATGGGACAAAACTATGAGGCCCTTAGGCCAAAGTGGACAATATCTCGATAATGAAGAGTTTGTGTTGTTACAATAATAATTTTGTTAGAAGTTACTTGGTTGGAAGTAAAGTGAGCGTAAAGTAAAGTGAATGCAGAGGTTTTGAAAAATTTGGTGTTTAGTTGGATGAAAAATAAATACAAGCTAAAGTAAATTAAATGCATTGTATTCAATTCCAATTCATTTTTGAGATAAACCGTTTTCACCCAATTTTGAGGAGAACCATTTACACCACTCCAAATTTTGCTTGAACAATGCCAATACCCATCATCTCCACTTCCACCCTGCTGTCGGCCGTCGCCAGCCATCGCTACCGCCCCGCCCACTGCCATATACCGTCCACCATTGATGCCGTTGCTAGTCACTGCTAATTACAATTTTTTTACATTTTATATTATCTTTATTTTACTTCAAATTAAATAAAAAAATAAAATAATGTATTCCTTTTATCCTCAATAAAATAACTCTCAAATATTTTTATTTATTCTTTATTACTTTTTGATGATAATTCATCCTTGCCTAGTTACGTGATCTATTTTACGTATCCGGGGTAAAACTATTGTTATATCATTTTTCGACAGAATATCCGGAAAAAACGCACGAAACCACGTGCGTGGCCTCAACTCCTTTCCACCCTTTTTCTTTGCAATTCGCGCTGGGGCCAAAATTGTTCGTAATTGGCGGTTAATGTCCGATCTGCGCTCGCCTTCTCACCGGTCTGTTCAACATTGCTCCTCTTCAACCCCGGTCAGACGATTTTCTCCAAGTCAGAAAAATAAGATAGAGGGATTCCAAAGGAGTTTAGTTCTTTACGATTTCTTTCAGCGTTTATAGGTTCAAAGGATTGGACATATTGTGCTTTCGTTTCTGCTTGAATACCCTACATTAAGCCCTGGGATGGGAGCAGAAGAGGTTGGAATGAATGGAGAAGCTTCGCCGGAGAAGCCTGACGAGGGGGAGGATTCGCTGGCGTCAACGTCGTATTCACCAGAGAACGCGTTGGCAGGGGTTCGGACGCCGGAAGGTTCGTTAGATGATACGGGTTCTTCTGCTGCGGCTTTGGAGTCCCCGTCGTCCGCGACGACGTCTAGTTTTTCGTCTCCGCTGGCGAGCCTGAGGCAAGTGGGACATTTTCAGAGCAATAGCTTCCAGCGATGGAAGCGACAGATCCAGCGGGCTTGGGGATGGGGAACAGCTGGGAGCAACGTTTACGGCGAGAATAGGGAGCAGAGTTTGATGGCGACGTTGAATCTGGAGATTATGGCCAAACAGAAGAGGCTCTGGTATCGAACCCAATGGAAAAACCGGGTAACGTTGTCTGCCTTTTTTTTCTGTTTTATTTTTTGTACCGAAGTGGATGCCTTGGTAGTTGACGACATTGTTGAAATGAGCATTAGCTATCAACCATTCGGGGATAAAACGCGGTTCGCCAAATAAGCACACCCTTACCATATTAAAAACGCGGTTCAACTTTAAAGTCAATTGGTTCAGCACCGCCAATGCTTTTAAATGTCTTTTACCTCCTAATCAAATTGTTAGGTGAAATGATTAGGTGCATTGGTAGTTCTGGACCAATTTATTTTGCTGTTCAGTATGCCATTTAGAAGAAGAATTAGGTTCTTATTGGGGGTTTGTTAAGTATTGATGGTAGTTTGATAGTCTGGAAATCAATGCTATGAACTCATTTTGATATTGAAAGAATATCAGCTGTAGCACTGTTGAACTAACGAGAGCTAGAAGAAGAAGCTGTAGCGAGGAAAGGAAAAATGTATTATTTGATTATTGTGTATGTAATACAGGGTATATATAAGAAAAGAGCTACAGGTGTCTTGCTAGAGTTGAGAGGGCTGCAGCCATCTAGTGGTTCACATTAGTTTTGCAGTCAGGCAGAGATGGCTGAGATGAATTCTGCAGAAAGAGGAAGGAGTGGCTGCAGAGAAGTGAATATGAAGCAGGAGACGGTGGCTTATTTATCATGACCAGTTATTACCTTTGGTGTTAACTGATATTGTGTATGGATCTTAGAATTTGTCCTCAAGTTGATTCATTTAAAGCTTGGATTAAGCCTCATTTACAGTAGAAGAGTGGTTTCCTGCTTGCAGCTTATGCTAAGCAAAATTCAGCTTGATTTGGCCTATAATATAACCTCAATTCCAAACTCTTGGGTGGCTGTGAATTTATCGTGATTTGAGCCAAGCGTTTGTCTCTTCCATTTAGAATAATATTTAATTCTCGGTGGATATAAAATGGCTTTTTTATATCTCTATTCGAATAGTTAATGATAATACTTTTGATCTATTTGGTTTGCTCTGAATACATGTGAACAATTAGTAAATTTTTGGTGTGATATAGAGAATTTTGGCAACCGGTCAGTGGTAAGCTATCGCATGAATATTATTAGTTAAGTATTCAATTGCCAACCATCATATTGATATGTTTATACAAAATAAGTTATCGGCAAGATTGCCATTTTGCTTTGTTTGAATGATCACTTGCATATTTCCCCTCAAGTTCTTTGATAATGGTTAACTGGGATGTTAATGTGCAGGATATTAAACTATATAAGGACCCAACATTGCTTTTTGAACAATTCTTCATTGTTGGGCTCCACTCACATGCAAATGTTGAAGTCATTGAGCATTCGTTCGCTAGAAGAAAGACATGGGAATCTGAAGTGGCAAAATCAGATATTTTAGATCTTAGGAAGCTTCAGTATAATGGACAAATCCCTACTCTTGAACCTCAGGTCAGTTTATTTATTTCTCAAATAGGTGGGGCTATGGGGTTTGGTTTTTTGACAATATTTAGCAACTGCTGAATTCAATGATATTTTCCTGGCCCAGATTTGTTGTTTTTACATTAGTATTCAGCAATTTTCACATGTTTTTTTAGTTAAACTTGAGTCCTGTTTTTGAACTTTTGAATCTGCTTGACCTGTGTCAAACCTCTTAGGACTCAACATATGTGAGAACTTTGGGAAGTCCTTGTTGGGGATGGAAGTAAACACCACCATGAAACAAACAAAAAAGTAAATGTAGAGGAAAGTAAAGGACACCTGGATTTAATATGGAAAAACCCAAAATTAGGAAAAAAAAAAAAACATGGAGCCACACCACACCAATAAACTCACTATGAAAATTGGAAGAAATAAGTATATCTCTCTCTTCTCTCTCACTCTCTCATTACTTCTCCTCTCTTACATCATTCTGACATATAACACAAGAGAAAATCAAGTAAATAACACCAATGGACGTCATCCTTCAGAAAAATGAGAAAGAAAACTATTTAGTTCACCTCAAAGCGTTGCGGTACTCAAGCCTCTGCCATCGATCCATCTGATGATGCTGCGGCACTCCAACCTGCAGCGTTGTGGCATCACACAACACTATGGTGCTAAGATGCTTCGTTATCTTTCGTTTCTCCCAGCAAACTCTGTAGTATTAGGAAGTTGGGGTACACAACGCCGGGGCATTGTACGATTTTTTTTTTTGGATACAAAGCACCCGAACCCAAGCAAGGGGAGTACTCATTGCACCCCCCAACAAGCACGAAAATTGAACTGAGATCCAAGACAACAATACGACCCAATTGATCAACACAATCAGATTCCACACATAACTAACATTCCTTAATCTTCATCCTTCTCGATGACCATGCTGGCAAAAAATCTTTTTTTTTTCCTTTTTTCCATTTTCTATTTTCTTAAAGTAAAGGAAGGGAACAACAATGCAGCTTCAGTTTGGAAAAAGCAGAGACCCATGCCTCAACAATTAAAATATTCATAACCTCTGACTTTATATTAAAAATAAATTATCTTTATGTTTAATAATATGGATAAACGTCCAAAACTGCATTGTGAGGCTATTTAAGGTTATCCAACATAATCTTTAGCTGCACAAGTTATTGGACTATTACCTGAAATCTAAGCTAGGAAATTGAACCTGTCTGTCAGAAGCTTTGGTCTTCGCAAATTCTGCAAACAAAGCCTTCAACCTCAAGAAAAAGCTGTTAATGTGAATTCACTACGTCACCTTGGTTGTATTATATCTTGAATACTACATTGCTTATGAAAAGCATATGTACTTAAATCTATAAGAAGTTTTGGTGTTTGCAAATTCAGCAAACAAAGCCTTCAAACTAAGCTAGAAAATTGAACCTGTCTGTCAGAAGCTTTGGTGTTCGCAAATTCTGCAAACAAACCCTTCAACCTCAAGAAAAAGCTGTTAATATGAATTCAGTACCTCACCTTGGTTGTATACTTGTATTATATCTTGAATACATTGCTTCTGAAATGCATATGTACTTAAATCTATAAGAAGTTTTGGTGCCATAGGATATTTGAATTAGCTATGTAAGTTGGGTCCTTACCTTTGGGGAACCTATTCTTTTTTGAATGAAATTGGATTATACACTTTCTTTAGAATGATGCAAATTGCTTCTACATATTCCATGCTAACATAAATCTGTTAATCATTATGAGCAAATTGGATGCGCCGACATGTTAAAGCATTTAATTGAAAGTTATATAATTTTATAAATCAACAGTAGTATATATGTAAAAATTCCTTGGCATTTCATGGTCTTTTAAGCTACAGGATGATGTAAATAATCATTCGATATGTTTTGATCTTAATTGTTTAGTATTTGAACTTGGAGTATACTGTTATCCATGTTATCATTCCCTAAAATTTTCTGTTGCTTTGTAACATTACTTTATTGTTTATACCAACTATGTTTATAGTTATTGCCTGTGCATTGTGTGTCTACGAACTTGTAAGCTGTATCAATTGCTTTCTAGATTTTTGCTTATTATTTAATTACTTTTTTTTAATGGAAACTCAGCATGCCACCGTGCTGCTTCTTTATAAGACTATTTTTATTTTTATATGTTTATTGCGCAGGTTCTTTACAAGTATCCTCCTGTGAAGAGAGCAGCAATGATGGAAAGTGATATACCGGCCTTTTGTTTTCCTGAAGGTGTTAAGGTTTGGCTGTCTTATGTACGCTAGAGTTTATACTCTGATTTTTTTTAAGATGAGATTAGTCTATATGGCCTTTTATAATGTCCAATTGATGCGTCAATTCATGATGAGGGGTTCATCTTCAGCTTTCAAAAACATAAAAATCCGCAGTAATCTACGTAAATATATTTGAAGGAGCAATATTTACTCTCGTGCAACCATTTCATTTCATGTGATTTTATTTTTTGAGATAACAACGTTTTGGTGACATACATGATGCAGGCTCGTTTAGTGGAGAAAACACCATCAATGAGTGATCTTAATGAGCTAGTTTTTGGACAGGTGCAGCAATTTCTTACATTTCATCCCCTTTTTTGCTTCCAATTTTGTTTGTTATATCTTATTGAATAGTGATCTAAAATTTATTAAACATGTATACACCACGTAGAAAAACTGAGCTAATAGAGTTTTGTAATCGTTGGATTTTTTCATTCCTTTTGAGTTTCCGTTGCATCACCATTTCTTATTTACTGATCTGTTACAAAAATAATTGTAGGATGGTACGAGCTTATCACGGCAAAACCACTTTTGCCCAATTGCTTTTGCATGATCTTGAAATTTTTTTTTGCTGATCGTCTTTTTTGTTCGGTTTTCTTTTTCAATTTTTTACCTTATTAAGATCCAGTAATTTACCGTTCTAAATAGGCTCTTCTGAGTAGCTTTTTTTTTTAGGATTTTCCAATATTCAAGAGCATTTTACTGGTTTACTGCCTTATAGATTGGCTTTTCGTGTGAAATTCAATTTTATACATGTTTAAGATTAAATGTTGGCATTAACAACTATTTTGAAGACGATCCAATGAAGCTAAATCAAAATGGATAGCGACGAACATGATGTTAAATGCATTGACCAAAATCAAGTTTACCCAAATAGTGCTTGTTAGTGAAATGAATTGCGTCGGTATGTTCAAGATATTATAAATAGCTAACATAGGCATTCTTGTTGCTTGGATCACCGCATGGAAACGGAAATTCAATCGCATATGAAGTGATGCTGCCATTTTGATGTATGCTAGGGATGAGAGTTAAAAAAAAAAAAAACTACTGTATGCTTTATTATTGTTGAATTTGTTATTATTATTTATTTTTTTGGGAATAATGAGATTAAATTAAAATAAGAAAGGTCAATCTGCCTCCTTACCTTTTGACTCGTACGCATGCCTTGCTCTGAGGCATGAGGGCCATTCGACCCTCATTTCTATATATATAAAAGGACAAAAATGCGGCCCGCTCTCGTAGGCATGCCTTGCTTGAAGGCATGAGGGCCATTCGATCCTCATATCTATATAAGGACAAAAATGCGGCCCACTCCCTCTCGCTCGTTCTTTACTCACTTGACCGAACTTCTCCCTTTTGCTCTCTCTCTCTCTCTCTCTCTGGGCCCACCATTCCTACCTGAATTCTTAAATCCCTCAATGATGGGAAATGAGGAAGTTGCATAGGAGCTAGCGGGAAGAAGGCATTAGCAGGACTTGCAGTGTGTAGAATTGAGGAAATTGCGCAAGGAGCTCGCTGAAGAGGTCTTTAGGAGACCAACAACAAGTAGAGAAATTATTCTGTGCGGAGTTCGGACTTAGCTGTACGTCTGGACTCCAATTAAATTTTGACACGTGGATATTCAATTGGATTTCGTTTTTTATTTATGTCTTGTTAGTCCGACCGACCCGACCCGACACAGAGATAAAAATTTTGAATTTGCAGTTCAAAAGCTCGGAGCTAGGTCATTTTACTTTTTATCATGGCATTTCACTGCTCACTTTCTCTCTCGTTCGGTATTCCAGATGCTTCACTCCATTCCTTCGGCATTTCAGTCGGTGCAAAAGTTCATCTCCATATGCAAACAAGTGTAAGAACTTGTTGCGCCTTTGATGCGGTTTTGCTGAATATTCACGGGTAACGATAGCGTAACAAGTTCTTCTATTTTAAAAATTAAGTTGTTTTTATTTGCTTTAAAAATTTTAAGTTAATTTTGTTCATTTTAGTCTCGTTTTAACTGTGATTTAAGTGTGATTTTGATGTGCATTTGCTTTTATGGCATCAGTTCGTATAAAGACTTCTCCAGTTTTCAAAAGTTAGTTGCATAGCTTCAAAATATATGACTACATTTTTTAATGGCGCTTTTCACTGCTCTTTCACTGCGCTTTTGGTATTGCGCTTTCATTGCTTTTTAGCTGCGCTATCACTGCATTTTAGTTGCATTTTGATTGCGTTTTCACTGCACTTTTCTTCATATTAATCATATATTTTTTTGTTTGCTGGAGAAAGTTTGGAAATTTTATGATTCCGTCTGGAGTAGAAGAGGACCGGTCGAGGTTGGACCGGTCCAGTCGACCTCTCCTGGGCCGGCCTAACATTACTCTCCTCCCAAAGACTCACCTTATCCTCAAAGTGAAATGAAGAGAATTGATCTTTAATTCTTTCAAATGACTCTTAAGTAGCATCGAAATCGGAGAGGCTTCTCCATCTAATCAACACTTCTTTGTTGCCCTCCTTGTCTGATCTGACTCCCGCCAGCTCCAGTGGTTCTAACATTACTTCCAAATCCTCCATTAATGTAGACGGTAACTCTGCACTAACGACATGCTCACCTAGAGCTCTGCTCAATTGAGACACATGGAAGACTGGGTGTATGGTAGCTGATGGAGGTTACTTCAATCGGTATGCCACTGCCCCAATCCTGTCCAGAACCTCATACGGCCGAAGTATCTCGATGCCAGTTTCTCTTTCCTCCTAGCAACTGTCCTCTGTCTGTAAGGGTGTAGTTTTAGGAACACCTTCTCTCTTACCTCAAATTGCATGTCCCTCCTATGTGAGTCCGCTTGCCTTTTCATGATTTATTGTGTCCTCAACAGATGTTTCTTCAACTCCTCCAACACCTTGTCCCTTTCATCCAAGTACTGCTCAACTGAAGAAACTGGTGTGCTTCCCTTCCAATAATGTACTAGGTGCGGGGGATCCCTTCCATACATCATTTTGAAAGGAGTCATCTGCGAAGCCGAATGGTACGATATATTGTACCAATATTCGGCCCACGGTAACCACTTGACCCACATCCTTGGTGTTTTAGAAGCAAAACACCTCAAATAGGTCTCCAAACTTCGGTTCACCACCTCTGTTTGCCTGTCTGTCTGAGGATTGTAGGCGGTGCTCCTTTTGAGAGTCGTGCCCTGCAACCTGAACAGCTCCATCCAAAACTGGCTGAGAAACACCTTGTCTCGATCAAACACAATTGACTCAGGGATCCCATGCAGTCTAACAACCTCCTTGATAAATATTGCTGCTACTAACACCGCGGTGTAGGGGTTGTAAGAGCGTGAAGGAGCATACTTACTAAGTCTGTCAACCACCACCATGATGATCGTGAATCCTTCCGATCGTGGAAGGCCGTCTATGAAATTCATGGACACTTCCTCCCAAACTTTGTTTGGAAGTGCCAATGGTTGTAGTAGTCCTCCAGGAGCCATGGCCATATATTTGTTCCTCCGGCACACTTCACACCTTGCCATCTTCTCCTCAACATCTTTATGCATCCCTTTCCAATAAAGCTCAAATGCCAGCCTTCTATATATCTTATGAACCCCTAAATGACCTTCCACTGCGCTATCGTGGAACTCCTGTAGTAAGTGAGAAATATGTATGGAGGTTCGAGGCATCACAAACCTCCCTTGGTATAACAGTCTCCCCCCCTTCTATATATTAACCCGGGTAGCTACTCTTGTCTGTCACCAGATCCTCTCTGATCTTTTTCAACTCTTCATTCAACATATTTTCTTCTTTTATGGCCCCCAGTCTACCATCAGTGGTATTGATACCGCTAACCCCTGGAGCTCCCCTACACATCTGGATAAAGCGTCAGCTGCTTTATTTTTAAACCCAGGCTAGTACTGAATCTCGAAATCATAGCCCAATAGTTTGGATAGCCATCGTTGATGCTCCTCAGTCGCCATCCTTTGCTCCAAAAGGTACTTCAAACTCCTCTGATCCGTTCGGATGACGAAATGTCGACCCAAAAGATAGGGGCGCCACTTCTGAATCGCCAAGACAATAGCCATCATCTCCCTCTCGTACACTGACTTCAATCTTGCCCTTGTTGATATCACTTGACTGAAGTATGCTATCGGCCTGTGGTTTTGCATTAACACTGCCCCCAACCCATATTCTGATGCGTCGGTCTCTACTATAAAGTCCTGGCTGAAGTCTGGAAGAGCTAGAACAAGAACTGTGGTCATGGCTTTCTTCAACCTCTCAAAGGTCTGAGTTGTTGCCTCTCCCCAGGAGAAATTGTCTTTCTTTAGCTGCTTAGTCAATGGCCACGTGATGGTACCGTACCCCTTCACAAACCTCCTGTAGTAGCCAACTATGTTGCACCGATACGGATACGGCGACACGGATGCGACACGATACGGACATAGAACACGTCAATTCTTAAAAATATAGGATATGAGTATGACGCGGACATATCATTATAATTTATAAAACATACATAAAAAATAAGAAGGCAATCAACGCATAATATTTGAAATTACAAAAAATGAAAGCAACCACATTTGTAGCTTTGTAGCTTATAATATCAAAAACATTAAATGTCTAGCACATGAAGTTTCAAATATTCAATAGAAGGAATGATATGATTAGCTTCTTCAGTGGTTTATCTTTGAACTTTTATATCATCTTCAATAAATATCATAGCTTCTAATTCAGGCTCATCAAGTAAAAGATTAGCAATTTCTAATATTTCCATATCATCAAGTGACTCAAATCCATCTCGAAAATGAGAGAACCTCACTCGCAGCTGCGGAAGTAAATACGAAATGTCTTTTTTCGATTTTTTTTGGCTTTTCAACGGACATGCATATCCTTTTGAAATTAAATAGTATTTTAATTGGATACGGCAGTCGTATCCGACAAGTATCGGTGCCGTATCGGTGTATCGATGTATCAGATACAGCACGCCTTCATAAATAGGTGTGTCGGTGCAACATAGGTAGCCAGTCAATCCTAGCAATGTTTAAAATTGCATATTCGGGTATTGAGGCGTTTTTCATTCGTGAGGCGAGGCATAAGCCTCAAAATCAAAAGATTGTGTAAACAGAAAATGATAAATTTTTTATATATTAATGAGTGAATAATATAAAACATAAAAAACATAAGATATGAAGTGAAATCAAAATATCTCAATAATAAGACAACTTGAAATATAGTTCAACTCAAAATTATATTTTTCTCAAATCCCAGTATTGTTTTCATTAACATATAATTCCAATTTTAAAAAATAAATAGCGATGACATATCTCATAAGAACTCATAAGTCATCAACACTGTCATCACTAAGAGGTTCTTCATTTGAATCATCATTATGGTGGACTGCTCTCTCCCCTTCCTCCTCTCCTATAGAGGCCAATGTCGGGCATTTACTTCAAGATTTATATAATTTTGAATATATATAGCGTGAGGCATAAGCCTCATGCCAGTGAGGTGAGGCAGGCCTCAACCAAGTTGAGGCGCAAGCCTCATAAAAAAACTTGAGGCGTAAGCATCTAGAAGTTTTTTACTGGAATTGCGCAAAGGCGGGCATCAAGGCGAGCCTCATATTGCGCAATTTTAAACCATGAATCCTAGGAAACCCCTCAACTCCCTTATGTTCCGAGGCATCGGCCATTTCTGTATTGCTTCAATTTTGGTTTGGTCTGCCGCCACTCCTTGGGATACCACGTGTCCCAAGTACTTCACGCTGGAGCAAAGCTGCATTTCTTCAAGTTGGCTCTCAACTGATTCTTCTGAAGTACTTCCAAGACCACCCTCAGGTGCTCCAAATGCTCCACAGTATTGCTGTATATCAGAATGTCATTAAAGAATACCAGGACAAACTTCCTGAGGTACTGCTTGAATACTATATTCATCAAAGACTGAAAAGTAGCAGGAGCGTTAGTCAATCCAAATGACATTACCATAAACTCATAATGCCCTTCATGTGTCCTGAAAGCTGTCTTTGGAACATCTGCCTCCCTCATTCAGATCTGGTGGTATCCGGATTTGAAGTCCAACTTAGAAAACATCACTGCCCCATAAAGCTAGTCCAAGAGCTCATCAATCACTGGAATTGGAAACTTATCGGGCACTGTCCCCCTTATTCAGAGCTCTGTAGTCCACACAGAAATGCCAACTCCCATCCTTCTTTTTGACAAGGAGAACTGGGCTGGAGAAATGACTCACGCTTGGTTTGATGATCCCAGCTTCCAACATCTCTAGGATCAACTTTTCAATCTCATCTTTATGAATCTGAGGGTAGTGATAGGGATGAACGCTGATGGGTGTCTCCCCCTCCTTTAAAGTGATGGAATGCTCCAACTCTCTATGTGGTGGCAAGCCCTGAGGAGGTTGAAAAATCTCACTGAAATGTTGTATGAGTGGCTGCATTGAAGAGGGAATGTTCCCCTCTTCCTCCAGTCTGACCCCTTCCAGGCGATGCATCTCCACCAAGTATCCTCCTCCCACTTCTTCTATGGTTCTAATCATAGACTTGAGAGATACCCCAATCTTAGTTAGCACTGCTATCTATCAAGTGACTCAAATCGGAGTGAAATTGTGGGTTGCCCCACTATCTATCAGCACCACTACCTCCTTATCAGCTATATCTCCCTTCACTTTCATATTGTGATTCGGAGTGAATCCCACTACTGAGTTCAGGGAAACTTTTGCCACATCCATATGCATCTTCTTTTCTTCCTCCGTCTCTAACCTACTTCTATCTCCCTCTTCAGTTTCCTCGTCATCACAGATGGTGAGAACATGAAGAGTTCGGTCCTTGCACCTATGCCCTGGCATGTACTTCTCATCACACATAAAACACAACCCCTTGGCCTTCTTTTCATGTATCTCATTCTCAGTTAGCCTTTTGAAGTTTCCCCTGTTTCCCCCTCTAATTTTCTCCTTAGGCACTTCCCTTTGACTCCTCGGTACTGATCCCCTGGAAGGTAAAATGGTGGTAGTCATTTGATGTGAGCCCCCTGAATGGCTGCTTCGAGCCGCTCTCTCCATCTTCCTCTGTTTTTCCACCAACTGTGCCAGCTCCATGGCTTTCCCCAGGTTCCTTGGCTCCAAAACTCTAACTGCTGCCCGTATCTCCTGTTTGAGCCCTTTCATAAAGTTTCCCTCCAAAGCTATCTCTGGGATGTGATCTAATCTGCTGGCCAAGTACTCGAACCGGTCGCAGTAGTTGGCCACGGTCCCCTCCTGAGTTAAGGCAAAGAATTGCTCATAGAAGTCTCCTCCCCTATCGGCTCGGAAACATTCTAGTAAGCTTTCTTTGAACTCCCTCCAAGAGCGGATGGGTTCCCTCCTTTCACGTCATTGGTACCATGCAAGTGCTTTTCCCTTCCAAACACAATCCTGCCGCAATCAACTTCTCCTCCTCTGTCAGCCCGTTAACAGCAAAGTATCGTTCCGCCTTGTAGATCCAACCATGGCTGTCTTCACCCTCAAAGACGGGCATCTTCAGCTTCCTCACCCATAGGTCTCCCTCGTTTTCCCTGAATCCTCCATAACCTCCCATTCCTTGAAAAGGAGGTCCTCCCCAACTATCACGATCTTTCCTCCAGCGATTATACCATAACCCTTCATTGTATTCCCCTCTTCTCCCTTCAAAATCAGCACCTCGTCGATGAATTCTTCCCTTCTCTTGATGAAATCAGCACCCCTTCAGTCATATCCCAAACTCATCTTCTCTTTATAAAGTGGCTCTAGAGGTGGCATGTCATCTTCTCCCTCAATGATATCCACTTTCGGATTTTTCCTCCCCCTAAACGGGTTCGGATTCCCTCTTATGCCATGGCCTCCGATGGTCTCTCTTGCTTCCGATGTTGTAGGATTGGTCTTCATCTCCAACAATTTCTTCAACATATTTTCCATCACCGTGAATTTTACTTCCATCCTTTCATTGTTGGAGGTGATTTGATTTTGAAAATCAAAGAATTTTCCCCCCAAATTTGATTTTAATTGACCGATCTCACCTTCCAAGACTTCCACCTTCTTCTCAACCATCTCTCTTCCCAAGAATCACAAGAGCTCTTCTTCCCGATGTCAAAAATCCGCTGAAATTTCAGAATTTCAGCCGCTGATGGTCCCAAATCGATGCTCCGATACCAATTTGATAGGAAATACTTGAGTTCGCAAGTAACCCTAAGGTAATACTTGAGTTTGTAAGCAATCCGATCAAGAGAATTACATCAGAAATCTACTGTCCGCCGCAGAAAACAGCAAGGATAATGGAGAAAACAAGAGAAAAAATTGAGATAAAATGAAGGAATTCACTTGTAAATGCAGGAGAAACAACAACGATACAATATTCTTCAATTCGAGAGGAAGAATAACACTCCTAATCTCCGGCAACGCCAAGAGCCAACGCGACAAACCACTACAGGAAAAGCAGTGAAAACCGGCGGTTTTTACCGGCGGTTAGTGTAAAATTACCGGCGGTTTGTCAAATTACCGGCGATGAACTAAAGCAATAATAATGTGTCATTTTCCCCAAAATCATAGGTCATCTTAAATTTCATAATTCAACTTGGGTCACTTTAATATGTACGATCAAAGCAAACTCCCTAACCTAGTTAAATCTATGATCAAAGCAATCTATTATAAATATTAAAAATAGAGAAGTTGCAATGAATAATTTGATCAAAATCATCAATACTAGTTAAATTAATATCACTTTTACAAAAAACCCAAATTTTACTGGAACAATTAGCGAAGGAAAAAATCAAATGTTCCTTGCTACAATTATAAGGTTGAGCGATATCCAAGTCACACCTTCTTTACCCCATAAAAATATTCTTGATATGCCACCAGTTAAGAGATCATGAAAATGCATCTCAACACATATGAGACGATTGGTTGTCCGACCATGGAAGGACGGTATCCTCTTGCTTTTGACAGACTAAAAGTAAACAATCAACTATTGATTTTTTTTTTATTACATAGTAGGCCATGCCAAAAATACATATATAATTATAGAATAGCTCCTTGTTGTAAATTTTTATATAAATGTTTTAGCGTATAACATGTCCAACTTCTATTCAATTCTCGATGGACTTTAATATGTTTCTTTGCTTTGAGAAGTAGCTTTTCACCAAACCTATAAAATAAATAACTTCTAAAATTTATGCCAATTTCATACATTCCAAATCTAACAAATTGTTCATGTACTAAAAAATATGAGATAAAACAACCTCTATGCAATACCCTAAATATTTATTTTTTTCTTAAAAAGTGTGATGCAGCTCCAAACAATTCAAAAGGTGTTCAAGGGAAAAAGAAGCATCATGCGCATACCTAGCGTTTGCACCGGAGTAAAGGGGTCGGCGGCGGTCGGACTGGGGACGGCGGCGGTCGGACAGGGGTCGGCGGCGGTCGGAATGGGGTCGGAGGCCGGAGTTCCTTCGTCGGGGGCTGATCGGACGAGCGGAGGAGCGATATGAGCGTGCGGCCGAGAGAGAGAAGGAAACAGGGAAAATGAAATGAGCGGAGCGAAGGGGCTCGTATTAGGGCTTTTACCGGCGGTTTTCCGGCGGTTTCGACCGCCGGTAAAAAATCACTTATCACCGTCGATTAAGACGGCCGGAAAACCGCCGGTTCACGTCTATATCCGGCGGTTTTCCGGCGGTTTAGACACCGTCGGTAATACCGACGGTGTATCGTAGCTAAGCCGTCGATTAAGCCGTCGTTAGCGTCCGACGGCGTAACCGCCGGCTTAGCCGTCGGTAATACCGACGGCCTCTAAACCGCCGGTTCAAACCGCCGGTTTTCACTGTTTTTCCTGTAGTGAACCCTAGATCTCAAAAATCTCATTCAAATTCAAGTTGGTCCTTCATTCCCTCCTAAGCACCTAATTAATCATAAATGAGAACTACAAAATACCAAAACAGCCCTTCCCATTCAAACTTTCCCTCAAATACTAGTTTTTTCTCATGCATGGGCCCACCATGGGTTCCGCCTGGAGTAGAAGAGGACCGGTTCAGGCTAGACCGGTCCTGCCAGCCCCTCCTGGGCCAGCCTAACACATGTAAAATTGGAGTAATTAGACCTTTGGATATGAAGTCTTAGTTGCATATTCATCATCAATATAGTTTTTCTAATAGCTACCGGTACCTAGTTATTCTATATCAATTTGGTGTTATGGCATAGCTCACAAATTCAAATCCCTAATGTCACAGTTGGGATGAATATGAGACTATAGAGGATAATATAATGACTGTTATGTCTTCTAGTTGTGCATATTGAGTGATTGAGTCAAGGACCTGCATTTGACCATAGTGAAAGATCAATTCATGGGCGTTGTGATGCGCCTGCAGATTTGGGGCAGCTAAACATTTGTAAATGAAGCCTTATTTGTGTCTTCTTCATCTTTTGAAACTTTTCGAGTAGTTTGTTGTGTTAAGTGTTCCTATGGGGGTGAGGTGGGGTAATGTGAGACTATAATGACTATCATGTCTTCTACTTGTCCGTATTAAGTGATTGAGTCGTGGACCTGCATTTGACCATAGTGAAAGACCGAGTCATGGGCGTTGAGACGCGCCTAGAGATTTGGGGTAACTAAATATTTGACTATGAAGTCTTATTTGCGCCTTCTTCGTATTTTCAAACTTTTCTAGTTGTTTGTTGTGCTAAGTGTTTCTACGTCACCTGCAATGACTATGACATAAAAAGGTACGTAGTGTGGTGCACCTAGGTTCTTTCAAGGACTTACACTACCACAACAAGATAGATGTGTACTAATGATGATGGCCTTAGCTCTATAGTATTGTTGGACATCCAATGGTCTTTTGAATCTTTGAGTTCATAATGATTTGAGCCTTTTCAGTATATTAAAAAATGTAGAATATGGTTGGTTCTAACGATGGCTCTATAGGGTTGTTGGATATCTAATGAATTTATGATTGAAACCAAGGTTAAAATACCGTGTTAGGAGGTTGCCATTGTGCAATGAAAGGTTTGTATGTCAATACAACCAACATTAGCTCTCTCAGGTTGTTAAACATTCTGTGAGCCTCCTGCCATGTAAAGTTAGAGAAGTGATAGAAGGGATGGGAAAGAAGTAAAATGACAAGGTGTTTGAGTTCATACTTATTGAGTTGCAAAATAAGCTCCATTCATCAAGCATTTTCACGGTGAGAATCTTTGTTCTTTCCTTTGCTCACTTTTGGAATGGTCACAAGAATTTCTAATATTAATAGAAGGGAATGTGAGCTCCCAAACCATCCAGAGGGATGTGGGACTAATCCTGCTCAATGTAGCTAAGGAGGTACCATTTTTAGAGTTTACACATGAATTATGGTGAAATTGGCATTTGAGAATTGATCTGTTTCAATTTAACCATAACTAGATCAACATTGATTTAATAGCATTGATCAGGTTGAGATATTTTGCTAAACTTTTTAATGAAGATTGTGAAAATAAGATTGACTATAGTGACCTTAGCACCCTAAATGAAAATAAAGATTTCTGTTTTTATCGGCGTATTAGTAAAACTGAAGTTAGAGAGGCTTTAAAGAAAATGAAGGGTGGAAAAGCTGTTGGACCTGATGATATTCCAATAGAGGTGTGGAAATGCTTAGGAGATGAAGGAATTTCATGGCTTACTAAACTCTTTAATACTATTTTGAAGACTAAAAAGATGCCAGATGAGTGGAGAATAAGTGTGTTAATTCCTATTTTTAAGAATAAATGTGATGCACAAGATTGTGCGAATTATAGAGGTATTAAGTTAATGTGTCATACTTTAAAACTATGGGAGCGAGTTATGGAGCATAGGTTGCGGCGTGATATTGATGTTTCTCAAAATCAATTTGGATTCATGTCAAGTAGGTCGACTATGGAAGCCATACATTTATTAAGAGGTTTGATGGAGAAATATAGAGAGAATAAGGAGAATCTACATATGATATTTATTGATTTAGAAAAAGCATATGATAAAGTTCCAAGAGAAGTGCTATGGAGAGTTCTTGAAAAGAAAGTAGTCAATAATGCTTATATTCAAATCATTAAAGATATGTATGCAAAAGCTTTTACTTGTGTAGTTCTAAAAAAATTTGATATATTATATTTATTTAAAATAATTTTAAATAATTATTTGAAGTTTCTCATTTGAAAAAGCATTTAAAAATTAATTTAAAACTAATTTTAAATTAAAAAATGGCACCTGGCTATATGGCAAGTTCTGATTGGCCAACCTAAACCGCAGCCAATCATTGCCAATGATTGCGTTGTCGTGGAAATTATTACCTCGGATTTTAACCATGTCGGATGTGGCACGGGGTTGTCTGATTACCCATGGTTTGAAATCAATGATTCTGATCTTGCCAGATGGAGAATGGAGCTGCGGGATCAATTTTTGTGGTCGATTGGAACTGTGAAATAGCGAGATCATGATTGTTAATTGCGAGATCAATGGCCCTTATCTCCCCCCAATGGACGGAAGGCATAACCTGAGTCCTAAAGTGATATTTTTCTTCATTCTCTCGATCGGGTGGACCTAATCGCATGAAATTTTAAACAAAGTACCTACACATGAAAAGCATTCATGGGGGATAAAAATCACTGTATAAAATTCACTATGTGAAGAGTTATCTAATTTTAAGTGTTCTAGACTAGGGTTAAGATTTCTACATAATCTAATGGATAGATTCGGGAGATCTTTGGCTTGTTGCACCTGTATATTGTCCACGCTCCTGTTTGTAGATGGAATTGCATTTGGAAATGCAATGGATCGACTGGAAATCAGCTTGGAAGAGGTTTAGTCTCGGGTCGCCGAAAGCTCGCTGCCGACGAGGTCTCGAGGTAGATTTGGCTTGGGAGAGGTGGAGGGAGATTAGAGGAGCTCACACGAGAAGTCTCTCGGGTTTGGAGAGCTTAGGGCAAAGCAAAAGAAAGATCCTTTCCATGAAGCCCTAATGCCTCTATTTATAGTCCTAGCCCCATGATGAACGGCTAGGATCGTTTCTAGGGTCAATTTGGAGGGAAATAATCATCCTTGGATGTGATTTGGGTCAAGGGAAGATTTGGATGGGTTTTAAATGCAAGGGCGGGGGGGGGGGGGGTGAATTTAACTTAAATAGGTCAAATTTGGGTGGATTGACCAATTATTTCCCTATTTCGGTTGGGTTACCTTAAGGATCAGCCTTAAGCCCATATCTTTTTGCTTTAGTCATGGATGTTCTCACTAGACATTTGCAAGAAGATGTACCTTGGTGTATGCTTTTTGCTGATGATATTTTTCTTGTTGATAAGACTAGAGAGGGAGTTGAAGGTAAACTTGAATTATGGAGGTCAACCTTAGAGTCTAAAGGTTTTCGCTTGAGTGGATCTAAAACGGAATATATGGAGTGTAATTTTAGTAGTAATAGACCTAGTGAGGGGATTGTGACTTTGGGCAATCAAGTCATTAATAAGAGTACACATTTTAGATATCTTGGATCTATTGTTCAGAGTGATGGTGAAATAGATGGGGATATTATCAGCAGAATTCAAGTTGGATGGTTGAATTGGAGGAATGCATCGGGCTTGTTATGTGAAAGAAATATACCCCTCAAACTTAAGGGAAAATTCTATAAGATGGTAGTGAGGCCTGCAATGCTTTATGGTGCCGAATGTTGGCCATTAAAAGAGAAGCATAATACTAAGTTAAGTGTGGCAGAGATGAGGATGCTCAGGTGGATGATTGGCTTTACCCTTAGAGATAGGATACGAAATGAGCATATACGTGAAAAGGTTGGATTAGCTCCAGTAGAAGATACGATTTGAGAGAGTCGCCTTAGATGGTTTGGTCACATAAAACGGCGGCCTTCCGATGACCCGGTTAGGAGAGTAGAGGTATTAGATTTGACTTATGTTAAGAAAGGTAGGGGTAGACCTAAAAAGACTTGGTTAGAAAATATTAGGAATGACCTTTCTTTATTAGATTTAAATGAGAATTTGACTTTTAATAGGACACAATGGAGAAAAAGGATTCATGTAGCCGACCCCACGTAGTGGGATAAAGGCTTGATGTTGTTGTTGATCAGGTTGAATTTGAAGTCGATTGTCTTGATGAGGATGTTTTGTTGAGTCTCTTAAATGGTTGGAGTTAGGACATGTTCCATTGCGCATACTGGAACCTTTCCTTATCACTTACTTTTGCAAGGGTGACATAATTGTTCCCCTTTTGGGACAAGAATTTGAATTAGTTTTGCTGCTATGATCACTCAAACTCAAAGAAATTTAGAGATTAACCATGGATTGGAGGTCTCTGTTGGTAGCGAATTTTTCTATGATTCTTTGGAATAAATCATGTTACTTAATTTTCAATTTTCCTTTGATTTACTTTTTTTTGTGAATTATAGAGCAATGTACTTATCATTATAATAGGAAAACTGTAGTAATATAAAACAAGGAATGATAGAGCGAGATTGATTATGTTAGATAAGTTGTGGGACTAGCATCTTTTGAAAATAAGATATTAAATAAATATGTTTTGGTGATTTGGAAATGTATAATGGTGAGTATAAGAATTAACAAAGATAATACGACAAATTTACATGAAATGATTGAGAAGGAAAGATTATGATCAAAGGCATATTTGCTTGATGTTGTGTGAAGTAAATTCATGCAAGATGGAACTGTGATATGGAGGAGGATTCTTAAAACCAACACATAGTTAGAATAAGGTTAATGATAATCTTAATGACCCCCATAGCTACAGGAGCTGTTGTTGGCTATTGGATCCCCTCCCCCACCTCCTTTATTTTCCATTCCTAATTTTTGTTAGTAATAATGGAATTTCATTGAGATTTGGTGATTGGTGATGGCGAAATGCATGCCTTGAACATTGAAAGTTATTTTGGTTATCAGATGCTTGCCATCTTTCCGTTTGTATTTCTCTCTCTCACATGCACATTCAAACACAATTAAGTTGGGTTAAATTAAGGAATAAAGTGGACATGTGGATGGTGGAAAAATAGTTGGATGGATAAGGGATACGAGAATATCAAGAGGGAGATGGAGAAAAATGAAAGGGATAGGATGACCCTATTGGCGGTGATCTAAGCCTCCAATGACCCTTTTGGTAGTGATTCTTCTGGTAGACTTATGATGAGCCCAGTTTTCATCATGCACGTTTGATCACTTTCATGATTTCTTTGAAATTATTGCTATGAGGAATTAATTAGATTTTAGCTCCTTTCCTTTCAATCTTTGATATAGGTTGAAAAACCTTTGTTTATCATTTTTTTAGAAATATTATCTTATTTTACATTCCTTTTCATTAATGTTTCTAAGTTTTCTTGATTTAGCTTAATGTGCAAGCTGATATGCATTATTTGGAAAATCAAACATAAAAACTGCTGTTTCATTGCACATGTATAAAAGATAAAAAAACTTGGTGGCATTTACATAGTTGGAGCACTAAGTCGCCTTGCAATTGCATTTCACCCTATTCCTCACGCTTTTAAAAACCCCGTAAGGCTAAATATTCTTGTGAAAATTGCATTTGATCATTCTAATTTTTATTTAAAGAAATATCTTGAAAAGATTAGATAAGTTAGAAGCTTCATTTTTTATCTAGCTTATTTTTAAAACTGTGTTTCTAATTTGATCTTATGAGGTTCTTTTTTTGGCATTAAATTGGCTAAAAATCATTTTTTTTTGCGTGAATTAATTTTTTTGAACATGATATTGCACAAGTATAGACAATTGATATTCATAACCAAGCTTTATTTTGACTTCCTTCATCTTGGAAAATCGCAAAAGTTCCTACCATCCTTAATTCTTCTTAATTTCATTTAATCCAACCACACTCTCTATAAATTGTTGTCTCTTCCACTTTGATCCCTAATTCCCAAAATTAGTCCTAAATCCTATATCCAAAACCTAAAACATGTCACCACTTATGCTTCTTATTCAAATCACCACCCTAAAAAATAGGGCTTATGATTATGATACTGAATTATATATAATAATAATAATAATAATAATAATAATAATAATAATAATAATAATAATAATAATTGATATGTAAATGGTTATAGTTTTGAGTTTTCAATTTCAATTCAAATTGAAAAATAATGATTTGCATGGTGTGATAGTTAAAATTAAAATCACATCAAGATGTGTGTTAGGTTTTAAATGTGTTTGAATTCAAATGTCAAACTTCAAAACATGAATTACATGATGTGTTATATTCAAATTTAAAAAGAATGATGTGCATGATTTGTAGCTTGCTTTGCAATGTTTTTGAATTCAACTTTAAAATTGTGCCACATTATGGACTCTGAAAATTCTCGCCCCGACCTCCCCTCGCTTTCGGGGGAGTTTTAACGAGTTGGATGCCGGGGTAAAATTTCAGAAGGCAGATTGGGTTTGCAGATAAGACACTACTCAGAGATTTCATCCTCGTTTTGTGAGGACTTTATGATCTGAGTTCTAGTTTCCTATAAGCTTAAGCTCCTTTAGTTAATTACTCCTCCCGATAATGAGAGAGAACTTTCGATTAAGGCTAGTCATCAAGTGAATACATTGTACCCATATATACGTGATATCCGACATATAATAGTAGCATTGGTTGGTTTTTGAAAAATATGATATTTAAAATTTGAAAATTTCACCATCTTACACTTAAAGCGTATGTTGGGGGAATGATGATGAACATGATCAAGATCCCATAGTTATGTCGTCCCGAGTCATTACGGTCCCTGGTCTATACTTAGTCAAAGGAGGTAGTTGACCCGACCTGACAGAAGGATTCTTATCGACAGTCATGGGTTGCTTTGTCCAAGGGTAGAATTGGGGGAATATTTGCCTAAGGGGACAAGTTTGAATCCACCTTAGCTAATAGAGAGCTTTGTGCCCTATCGATTATGTCCTATTGATTCATATCTCAAAGATTTAGTGTCATTGGAGAGCATACGGGCTTTGGCCATGGCCGCAATTTAGTGGTGCCATTTAGCGACAAACCACCCGATTCAGAGGGCCCCGGTCATAACCATTTATCTGTGGGGCCATTTGGCGAAATTAGAGGACACATGCCATGTCTTTGCTGGCAAGAGACTGTTTGAGAATGAATCCTATTAATATTCTCGACCAAACATTAGCTCTTTGTAAGCTAAAGTGATATTTGAATTTGTTCACCTATAAAAACTATTGCAGATGATGGATTTGCTCTAAGTGTTTTGGTGATTGATTTCGATTTTTAAATATTTTAAATTTCGATATTTTTGGAGTTTTGAATGTTTGGGCATTTGCGAAGCATAGAAATTATTTGGAATTTTGTTAACTTGCCGACAAATGATCGGGTTCGTCGTTGGCTTTATATCTTTATTAGTGAATTTTTCTTATTATAGACCTTGAAGATCTAATATAACATATAAACAAATGTCTCGGTTTACATCGCGATCATACATTTGTTTGATAGCTCGAGCCGTGTCGACTCCTATATGCTCGCGTAGAAGGATTGAGCAAGAACTTGGAGTTCATTATTTGACCCACACAACATCTTTAGATGTTACATGTATACCCATAATACACTTGTCGGGGCTTATAAGGGTATATAGGGGGCATTTTGTAATTACTTATTGAACCTTGTTGACTCTATCTAATTGCTGACAAAGGATTGGGTTCCTTGTCGGCTGTATGCTTTTATTAATGGTTTTTCATTGTTCATAGGCCTCAGGGTCTAATATGAGCATATTCAAACAGGTATGTCAGTCGACATCTTGATCGTATATTTGTTTGATTGTTCGAGCTGTGCTAACTCCTATCCACTCGCTTAAGAGGATCAGGTTTGAACTTAAATTTATTTCTTGACCCGCACAACATCCTCTGACATCACATGTGTAAATACAATACGCTCGCTGGGGCCCATGCGGATGTTTAAAGGGCATTTTTGTATTTATATTTATACATGTTGTGATGCATGTGTGGGGGCATTTTAAAATGTTTAATGTTGATCAGTTGTGCGGGCAACTATCATTTGAATGTGTGCGACACGCCATTTGAAAGTTCGTAGACACCTTCTGTCTGCTTGAATGGGTGCTGCAGATCTGGTGGCGTAGCGTCGTTGTGCTCTGGGTCTCATTTGGGAATTTTTAAACGCCTTCTATCCGCTTGCATGGATATTGCAGATCCAGTGGCGCAACGTCGTTGTGCGCTGGGTGTGAAACCCCTTAATTTTCATTTTTTTAGTGCTGTTAGTCCGTACGAATTGACTTTAGTACGGGACGAACTGAAGAAAATTGTGAAAAATCTGTATGGTTCGTCTGTATAAACCTATATGAACCCTCGGGACGAAATTTGTCCAGAGAGCAAGTCGTCCAAGGACGAATACACTTCCGTCTGAAGACGATTCGTTCAGAGGGCAAATCGTCCCGGGACGAATACACTTCGTCCGGGATGATCTGCATGTGTATATATTGGATTGAGATCTTTTTGTGAAGAGAGAGAAAGCTGGAGAGAGAAAGAGAAGAGGAATGCTTGTTTTCGGAGGCCGCGGAGCGCTTTTCGTCCGTCGCCGCTGTTAGAAGAATTGTTTATCTCGCAGTAAGGAATCCGAATCCTATTTCTGATTTCGAAGATTTTTTGTTTTGGTATTTTTCTGCTCCGTTTTGTGTTTCCGTTATCGAAAAACGTGCATATCTTTGTATTGACGGAACTTTTACCGCGTAACTTTTGGTATGTTATGGAAATGATGATTTTGCACGATTTGAGTATTTTCTGGAAAGTTTTCACCAGATATTTTGAATTCTGTGGGATTTTTATCGAATAGAAAATTATTCGAATGTTGAAAAATATTGATTCAGTACAAATAAAGTTTTGAAACGTTGTTTTACGCGATTTCTAATAATTTGGAAATTTTTTGGATCTGTGCATTTTACAACGACTTTTGTCAACTATACGATATTTTAAGGGGTTTTCTAAATTGAGCCAAATCATGTTTATTGGTTGCAATGCGTTGATGATAATGATGAATGTGGTTATATGATTGAAATTATTATGATATTACTGTGGTACTACTGTGTGTGTGAAAGACAAGTAAGAACTGGTTGAACCGTTGGTTGGAGTCTGATTGACCTGTACAGGATGGTGGGCTGATGGGCTTTCCTTTAAATACGGTTTGGTGTTATCCTCTACTGATCACGTGATTACTGAAGGGAGTTATAAGGAGATGATTACTGTGCCGACGGACAAAGAGTGACGACTCTTTTCACTGAGCCAACGGATAAGATACAAGATATATGATACAAGACTGAAAAACACCGTAATAGCCAGGGCTTTTACTTGTTGAGTATGTTGTGAGTATGATTATTGATTACTGAAATACATGTGTTTAATCATTATTCTTATTGTTATTGTACAGATTTATCGTTACTGTACGATTTTACTGTTAATGCATGATTTTACTATTATAGCATTATTGTTCATGTCACTAGATTGTTACTGATACTGATAGAGGCACTGATACTACTGATTTACTTTATTGTCATTATGCACGTGATATACTGTGTAAGTGACATGTGATTCACTGAACACGTGATATAGATAACTGAATTGCAAGTGTACATCTTGATATGATTCTATGGCATTGATTGATTCCAACTGTTTCAAACAATGTTATGATTTTATTTCATTGATTTGATTTTAACAGTCATGAACGATAGTATTGATTTGATATTTTATACCGACTAATATTATTGAATCGATGAATTCTTTTTATATGATTAATATTATTGACTGATTTGATTGATATTACCGATTTAACTAAAATTTTAGATATGAAGATTTGTCTACTGAATTGACTGGTGTTATTGATACGACTACTACTGTAGAGATTTGACGCACGTAATGATTCATTGAGCTTTACGAACTTTTATACCGTTTATTGATTCTTCCACTGATAGTGATAGCTTCACACGTTCCTGTATTGATTCCTGTTATTGTACTGATTACTGCTTACTTATTGATTTCTGTTTATGCATTGACTCAATGATCATGTGTAAGTGACTGCTATGATATGACTGATTGACATGCATATTGCTTTTGTACCATGGTTTGATTTCAGTTGTAGGTATTAGGTGACCTGCTGAGCTTTTTGAAGCTCATTATATGTGGTTAATAATTTCAGGTCAGGGCAAGGGAGCAGGAGATTGAGGTTGATCAGGAATCTTCAGGTTTTTGTCCTTTTGTTATAGTGATTCTTTTTGTACTCAGGACATGATGCATTATATGTGATTAATGTGTAGATCCTGAGTATTGTAAATGAACTTTTGGGAATGAATAGAAATGTTTACATGATGTTTTAAATTGTAGATTTTGTTAGACTGTTTATCACTTATTGATGACTATAGATAGCTCTAGTAGAAGATTGACTTAAAGGATTGACTGAATAATTCTTTCCAAGTTAGATCTTGAAGCGTCACAGATTTAGTGGTATCAGTGATTTTATTTCATTGATTTGATTTTAACAGTCATGAACAATGATATTGATTTGATATTTTATACCGACTGATATTATTGAACCTATGAATTCTTTTTATACGATTGATATTATTGACTGATTTGATTGATATTACTGATTTAACTGAAATTTTAGATATGAAGATTTGTCTACTGAATTGACTGGTGTTATTGATACGACTACTACTGTAGAGATTTGACGCACATAATGATTCATTGAGCTTTACGAACTTTTATACCGTTTATTGATTCTTCCACTGATAGTGATAGCTTCACACATTCATGTATTGATTCATGTTATTGTACTGATTACTGCTTACGTATTGATTTCTGTTTATGCATTGACTTAATGATTATGTGTAAGTGACTGCTATGATATGACTGATTGACATGCATATTGCTTCTGTACCGTGCTTTGATTTCAGTTGTAGGTATTAGGTGACCTGCTGGGCTTTTTGAAGCTCATTATATGTGGTTAATAATTTCAGGTTAGGGCAAGGGAGCAGGAGATTGAAGTTGATCAGGAATCTTCAGGTTTTTGTCCTTTTGTTATAGTGATTCTTTTTGGACTCAGGACATGATGGATTATATGTGATTAATGTGTAGATCCTGAGTATTGTAAATGAACTTTTGGGAATGAATAGAAATGTTTACATGATGTTTTAAATTGTAGATTTTGTTAGACTGTTTATCACTTATTGATGACTATAGATAGCTCTGGTTGAAGATTGACTTAAATGATTGACTGAATAATTCTTTCCAAGTTAGATTTTGGGGCGTCACATTGGGTCTCATTTGGGAATTTGTAAACCAATTCTATCCGCTTACATGGATGTTATAGATTCGGTGGTGCGGCGTTGTGGGTTGAGTTTCATTTACTGCTTTAAGCATGTAGATTGTTGCGCACTAACGAACATTCTGCGCTGCTGCAAATGCTAGCACCTGCTGGAGGTTTTTCGTATTTACTTGTGCATGACATGTAGTATATATAGCTAGTCTCCTACGGCAGCCCGTAGGTGCTTGCATTTGTTGCACGTCGTATGTCTTTACTTGAGAGCGGTGTATTTTCTTGACGTATTAGCAATCGTCATTTGCTAGAATTTTATATGTTCTTGTTTGCAAATTAATTGGAGTCGATGACAAATAAATTAACCTCTTTGTAAGTTCCTTGTTTTGCTTACGTGGATGTCGACATTGTGTATGAATATCAACTGTTAGGTGAGCTGCATTCACTGTTAATTTCCCCACATAGTTCATCAGCAATTTACTATGCCCACTATATGTTGACTTTTAGTGTTCGTGGGTAGTTTACCGCGCTTGCGACAAATTTTCCATCACTGCTAGTGGGTATTTGCATTCACTATGATCTTCTATCCTTACTTGCATGTAGATCAATGTGCTTGTTTGTTTCTTGATGTTGACTGCCGGCTAAGCTATATTCATCAACAATCTTTTTATAATCATCCAGACCCCGCTTAAACCCTACAGGACTTGCAAGTGGATGTGGTAGGGATTACTGCATATTCTTACATGACTGCTATGAAGACTATCATCAACTTCAATTTTATTGTTTGAATGCATTCACTTGTCATCCACAGAATATTGCCGCATTCACTGCCCATCAGTCCTACGTCATAGAAGTCTGGTGTATTCACTTGTATGTTGACCTTCACTGCTTGCGGGGCATGATATGCTTGGTCATATGTTAATGCAAGTTGTTTCGTCCGTTATACATCTTGTACATTCTATTCTTGAAAAGAATTGTGACATGCATTGCACTCATCTTGCCTCCCGTTGTTGTCTTCAAGCGGTTCACCATACTTCAAACAATCTTTGTCGATTATTACTTGTAGATGAGCCATACCAACTGTTATAAGTCCTTCGCTATCATGTGAAGATGACTTGTGTCTTACATAGTTAGTTTGCTTATTTATATTTGCATTCCAATTGAAGTGATAGTCCCTTGATATTCCATTGAAAATTTTGTGTTGTTAATTTTAAGCATGTCATTACATTCCCCAGTTGATCATTGCTTGTATGATTAATTTTGTTATTTCGCCAAATTACAAGTTCCATTTTAGATATTTAATTACATTCCCTGATGTTCAATTAGGTCCAAGCTCATGTCTCATATCATTCAATTTGCTAGTTCAAGTCCTCTGTCAATCATTTAAATCTGGTCCCCTATTATTATAAAATTCGGCAGCCTCCCGGTGTCTCCCTTGCTTAGGAGAAATTCCAGGAGTCATAGCTTACCTGTCATGTTAAGAAAGACGTGCATGGTCGGTGTTAGATGACACCGTGGCCGTAATCTTCAATCTCACCATGCTAGGAAAGACGTGCATCGGTCTTCGAGGGTACCTGATTGAAGACTCGCAGTTCTTTTCCCGTGGCACTGAGGCGCGTACAAGTACTTAAATTTTGCTCTGCCGTGCTAAGAAAAGCGCACACGAGGATTACATGCCTTGTTGCAAGCACCGCGATGCGCTTCCTCCTACCGTGTTAAGAAAGGCGTGTATGGGTGGTTGCTCACAGCGCTTCAAACTTTGAGAGTAGGATTTTCGGGTTTAGAACTTTTTACCTTGGTGGGGGGACGTTGGCAGTGTCGGCACGTAGGTCAAGGCAAATAAATTTCTCTTATTTATATTTCTTTTTTTTTTTAATTTCCACTCTCTTTTTGTTTAGCTTCAACTGACGATAATGATAATATTAAAAGCCATTGTTATCATTATTATTATCATTGTTGTAGTTAATGATAATAATAATAATCAATAATAATAATTTCCATTATTAGTAAAAATTAATACTAATCAACTAATAATGCAATAAGAGAAGTCATACAAAATTTATGGAGAAATATACCTAATATTTTGGGTGACTCAAACGTGAGAGAATTGTGAGTTTGTGGGTTATTTTTAAGTGGGCTGGTTTAAATTAGTTTGGGCCAATGTTGAAGTTTGTAGGGTAGATTTGGGTTGGATGAAATGGTTGGGGCTGATTTTTAAGGTGGAATAGGGTGCTGTTTTGTTTGCTATTGAGTGGAGAGGGGAATGTAGGCTTTCAAGTGGTGGGCTTTTGAAATGATTGAGTGGGCTTGAATAGTAAGGAGGTGAGTGGGGTTGTATGAAAGCTATTGTAGTAAAGTGAAAAAAGGAAATAAAAGGTAGTCACTTGCTGGCACTGAAGAATCTTTCTTGCTGTTCAAAACAAAGGACTTCCATGGGACTTCCACGACAATAAATAGGAAAAAGCTTGGTGTGGAGGGAAGATCTCTTCAGGCTAATAGAGAGGCGCGTGAGTGAGGTTGTATGCGGCACCTACTACAATAGCTCGGCAAAAGGGGCAGAGACTGTTTGAATCTGTGGCTCTGTTTTCAGCTAGCGAGTGGGGGCGGTTCAGGCATGGTGGAGTTCGACGGGTGCTAGGAGGGCTTGGGGATGGAGGTCTGGTTGTTGGAGTTTGGCAAGAGGGGAAAAGAGGGCTTGGAGGTGTTGGCTTGGCTGTGCGTCGGGTCTGGTAGTGAAGAGCGACGAACATAGGAGGTGGGGTTGATGGGATCTAAGTGGATCTAGCATGGGTTTGGTCGTAAGGTTGGAGCTACAACGATATCGTCCAACTTGACTGCGAGGGGTCTCCTCTTAGGTGAACTCGATGTCCTGATTGCCACGGCGCAATCGGTTTGACCCTTCAAGTGACACGTTGCGTCAATGCGCGTATTGCTTAAATCACCGATTTTGCCGCGTGGTTTGATGTGTAGGGTTCAACACATGTGGTTTCCATATAATGCATTGAGTGTTAGTTTCTAATTTTATGTACCAAGTGTCACCTTTTGATTTGAATTCAAATGCACTAAATTAGGGTGCATAAAATTAGGAGGTGACACTTGGTGCTTTATATGGCAACCAGGTGGCACAATTTTGAAGTTGAATTCAAATACATATTTGTATGTGTGTTATATTTATAATACATCCTAGATTATATATGTTTTTTTAGAAAATATTAATAACATATATGCACTCCTAATAATAATAATTAGTAATTAAAAAAATAGTTTAAATTAATTATTTTGTCTCTACAACTTGAAACTTAAACCTATCAACCAAATCAAACTTTAATCGAGCCAACATTGAAATATCTGATTTTTTGTTAAGGGCTAACTCACTCAAAATGGGTTCAATATCATTCTTACTAGGAAAAAAATGCAAGGTAAAAGGGTAATTATACCCTCTCCTATATAATTCTCCCACTCTTACACCTGATTTCTGTGGGTATGAGTTGGGGGGGGGGGACCTTAGGTATTTCATTTCTTTTGAGTTTCATGTAGAATACCAAAATAAATATAATTGCATGCGCAATGCATCAATCTTTCACCAATCCAGGGTGTAAGGAATGGTTGATGTACACAAGCTCAACGTTATTTTGTGGAGAAGCTGTTTCAATGGCTCAACTTGTTCCCACCATAATGGAGATAATCTAACCACAGCTTGAAGCACTCAAACTTGCAATTATAGATATGCTAAGTATTCTCTACAAACCCCAATATTCATTATTTTCTTTTGTATATCTCACTATATTGTACTTTTTTTCTTATCAAAATTGACATTATTATTCTAGAAACTGCATATAATCGAAATTGATTTTTTTTTTCTCATCAAGGTCATTTCTATTGATGTAACAAGATTATGATTTTTCTTTTCTTCTGGCAGTAGTCGTTAGACTTGTGAAAATATTGCTTTTGTAGTTCTACTCCTGTTCATGCTTTTAGTTTTCCAACGATGTAGCCTAAATTGTGTTATTTAATCTCTTTTGCAGGAGCATCTGGCAAGAGATGATTTATCTTTTATTTTCTGCCTTAAGGTCTGTGAGTTATTTCTAGCTTTATTCTTTGTTGTATATCCTCACGTAAGCACATGAAGTTTCAGGTTTCAATTAACATTCCAATCCCGACAGTTGTTTCAATTTGGGATGTAACTTTTGGAAAACGAAGCCATTACCAATTTGGTGGAACCAGATATTGACATTATCACATATAATATTTTCATTGCCATAACTAGTGCATAATTGAGCTGGAAATGCTCCCAATTAATTTTTCATGCATGAATTCACTTTACTTCAGGCTTTCCTTTGTACCTTTTACCTAAAATCATTGAATGTGTTTATGTAGCTAAGAATTTCTATATCATGCATTTCTGTTGGACACCGATTCCAAAATACCATAAAACTTGCTCTTTTCTGGAAATATACAGTTCTTTTGCACCTTTTGAACATTAGATTATTTACTACTGGTTTAGATCCTTGGTCTCTTCTCGTCACATTTATTAGTAACCTTGTGTATTAGCTAGGTTCGCTTTATTATGTAACTACCTATCCTAAGCTCACACGTGTACTCACCTACTAGACTATCTATATATAGCCATGTATATTCACCAATGAGAACAAGGGGAAATTACTGTTCATCGTCATTTCTTCTCCTCTGCTCGAGAGCTCGCCTCTGTTTCTTTATGGTATCAGAAGCAGGCCGGTTCTGAGTTCTTTTTCTTTTCTTTTCTCTCCATGGCCTCCTCTGCATCCGCCGCGGCTTCATCTCGCACAACGGCGGTCGTGAGCGACACATTGGACAAGCCGCTTCTCTATCCATCTCTCAAGTTCATCATATCCAATCTCAAATCCCTCGTTCCGCATCAACTATCTATGGATAACTATCCAATATGGAGAAATCAGGTCTCCAAGCTGCTCAAGGCAAACGGGTTTGAATCGTTTCTTGATCCTCTTAATCCGACAATCTCTAATCAAGATCAAGCAGATCTTGATTTCGAAACCACCAAATGGCTCCTGACCGACCGGAATCTCGCCGCTGCAATCTCTTCCACCATCTCCGTTCAGGTGCTACCATATGATGTATCTTGAATCCACGCACGAAATCTGGTATGCCTTGCAAACTCGGTTTCAGTCTGCGAACAGATCTAAGGTAATGCAGCTCAAGAACGAACTCCAAAACATCTCGATGCGTAATCTGTCTATGCAAGAATACCTCATGGAGATCAAGAAGACAGTAGATCTGATCATATCCGCAGGGTGCAATCTTGACAGTGAAGACATCATTCTACATATTTTAAACGGTCTCCCGCCTCCTTATCAATCCTTTAAAACGGCGATAAGAACCTTGCAAACTCCGCTATCACTCGACAGCCTCTATGCCATGCTCATCAGCGAAGAAATTCACATACGTCAAGATTCTCAACGATACTCCATCACGACAGATAACCAAACCGCTCTATACGCCAATCGCGGTCGCGGTCGACAACCGTCGGCCAATCCAAATCCTACAAAACAAGGTTCCAAATCCTCACTTATCTGTCAGATATGCACAAAGCGAGGTCACTCTGCCGATGTCTGCTGGCATAGACATAATCCGAATTATACTACACCCCCGTCTCAATCCAACAACAACGGCCAAACGTTTCTAGTTGCATCTGATCAGTCATCAACGGAATGGTATCTTGATTCCGACGCCTCATCTCACATGACACACGGCCAAGAAAACCTCGTCCACTCCTCAAACTACCAAGGCTCCGATCACGTCATGGTTGGGGACGGAAGATCCATTCCAATTGCTCATTCTGGCATTGGAATTCTTCCCACCCCCCGAGCGTAAGCTTCTTCTATCTAATCTTCTTCACCTACCTAATATCTCTCATAATTTGATTTCAATCTCTAATCTTGTGACTGACAATCACATTTCCATCACTTTCGCTCCTAACGGTTATCTTGTTAAGGATTTACAGACTCACAAAACGCTTCTTCAAGGACCCTGTAAAGCGGGACTCTATCCTCTCTCCATCAAGAAATCCGAAGCTGCACAGACGGCCCTTGCTACCAGTCAGATGAAGAAATTCAACTGGCATGAACGTCTCGGACATCCGCATCAACACATTCTTGATACTATTTCTCATGCTTACCCCTCTCTTTGTATTTAAAATAAGAACATTAGTTGCAACTCCTGTAAGGCGTGTAAAAGCCACAAACTTGTTTTCGCTAACTCTGTAAATCGCAAAAGCACTCCTCTTGCTCTTCTCCATTCGGACGTCTGGGGCCCTGCTCCAGTCCAGTCCCAACAAGGATTTCGCTATTACTTGCTTATTCTGGATGATTACTCTCGCTATGTGTGGATTTTTCCTTTTTTATTAAAAACAGATGTTACGAAAATCTTTACAAATTTTATTACATTCATTGAAAAACAAACTACTCATCAGGTGCAGGCCGTTCAGACTGATGGCGGAAGCGAATTCGTGAACCAACAATTTCAACACTTCCTTCAATCCAAAGGAATTCAACACCAACTATCATGTCCATATACGTCGGAGCAAAATGGCGCTGCTGAGCGCAAACACCGGCACATAATTGACACGGCCAGGACTCTTCTTCATACAGCGTCCATGCCCCCATCCTACTGGCCTGACGCTGCTCTCACTGCAGCTTATCTAATCAACTGTATGTCGACGCCTACTATCAACAATTCTACTCCCGTCCAGCTCATGTTCAATGTTAATCCTGATTACACCTGACTTCACACATTCGATTGCGAATGCTTCCCGCTTCTCCCAAAACATTATAGGCACAAACTGCAACCCAATGCCACCTTGTGTGTTTTTCTGGGCTACACTAGCAATTACAAAGGCTATAAGTGCCTGGACAGAAAAACAAATCGAGTCATCATCTCTCGCCATGTCCAATTTGTGGAGTCATCCTTCCCATTCTCAACTACAAACCAACACAAGTCTCAGCCCGTTTAGCCGGACCTTCCTCCGTCTTTTCTCATTCCGGCGTCTACCTTGCATCAAGATAATCATCATCAATCTAGATCGACCACAACGCCGACTCTGCAACAATCTCAACCCAACGAAGCATCATCCACACCTATCATCTTCTCTCCGATACAGCACTCGATCACATCCAGCAGCTCCTCTCTCCCCCGCAATTCAACTCACAGACATCCCATGTTAACTCGTGCTCAAACAGGTTCTCTAAAACCTATTCACAAAATGAATCTGTTCAGTCAAGCTGATGCATCTCCGCCGGATCCTACAAGTTACAACGATGCAAATAAACTGCCCGAATGGCGAAACGCTATGGCTGTAGAGTTCCTTGCCCTTCAAAAAGAGGGCACCTGGCAGCTTGTTGCAGCTCCGTTGAATGCGCCTGTCTTGGGCAGTAAGTGGACATTTCACACAAAATTGCACTCCGACGGCAAGATTGCCCAGTACAAAGCCCGTCTGGTAGCTCAGGGAAATCAGCAAGAATATGGGATCGATTATGGTGAAACATTCAGCCCGGTCGCAAAACTACCCACGATTGCCCTTCACCATGGCTGGAAGATACATCAACTCGACATCGAGAATGCTTTTTTACATGGTAATATTCAGGAAACTGTCTATATGAGACAGCCTAAGGGATTCGAAGATGCAGCCTATCCAAATCACGTCTGTCTTCTTCGCAAAGCCATCTACGGCCTCAAACAAGCTCCTAGGCAATGGTACACTACGTTCTGCAGTCATCTACTCACTCTCGGGTTCACACCTAGCACGGCGGACTCCTCCCTTCTCACATTTCGGCAAGGTCACACCACCATGTTTCTACTCGTCTATGTGGACGATATCTTAGTCACCGGAAACGATGAATCTGCCATCTCCCGATTTCTTCAACAACTCAACTCCACCTTTGCACTCAAGCATCTGGGCAATGCACATCATTTTCTCGGAATCAGGATTCAATATCGCCAAGATAAGTATTTCCTATCTCAGGAATCATATGCACACTCCATAGTTCAACAAGCTAGTCTTATCACCTGTGTTCTCAGCCAGTGCACTTCTATCTCCTCAAAAGATTGATTCGTTACATCAAAGGCTCCCTCAACTTCGGTCTTCCCATCTTCAAATCGGATCTCATACTCACCACCTACTCCGATGCCGACTGGGCGAGCGACTCCATAACCCGTAAGTCCACCTCGGGTTACTGCATGTACCTTGGATCGACACTTGTATCCTGGATAGTCAAGAAACAAACCACAGTCTCCCGGTCCTCCACAGAATCGGAGTATCGCGCTCTTGCAGCGGCCACCGCAGATACCATTTGGCTCAAACGTCTCCTCTCTGACTTCCTCATCGCTCATGATGCCTCTGTCGACTTGCACTGCGATAATACCTCTGCCATCGCGTTAGCCACCAATCCGGTGTTTCACGCGCGAACCAAGCATATAGAGATTGACCACAGGTTCGCCCGAGAACACATTAACAATGGTCACCTTCGTCTTCTCCCAATCAAAACGGAATATCAAATTGCAGACGTACTTACCAAGCCGCTGTCCACACCAAGGTTCAAAAACCTGAGATCCAAACTCACCGTCAGTCAAGATCCGTTCGTTTGAGGGGGGCTATTAGTAACCTTGTGTATTAGCTAGGTTCGCTTTATTATGTAACTACCTATCCTAAGCTCACACGTGTACTCACCTACTAGACTATCTATATACAGCCATGTATTTTCACCAATGAGAACAAGGGGAAATTACTGTTCATCATCATTTCTTCTCTTCTCTGCTCGAGAGCTCGCCTCTGTTTCTTTAACATTAAGCATCATCTTCATTTTGTTTTTATTTTTTCCGTTGTTTGGCATATGCTTATTTTATTTGGAGAACTTCCAGCACCTTCTTCGGAGAACCATGTAAAAGAATTGTGCACCGTTTCCACCAGAGGCACTTCTCTTTTTTGTTTATTATATAAAACTTAATAATTATTCTTTGTTATGATCGGGATGCTAACATCTCAAACCAAAAAACTTATATAAAGCCATATAATATCAAAATTTCTATCAAATGATACATATGCACTAAGCATTCTTTTTCTATCATTCTTCTTTTTAATGTGATTTTTTCTTGTGCCTAGCCGTGATTGTACTACGATATGAAGTTCTGGTTTAGGAATTTTCCTTGTTTAATAAATGATTATTTACACATTAATTTTGAGCTTGATGCTTGTAGTTCTCATGCATCTATGGTTATACCATTTTTCTTATACCTTTTAAACCATGAATGCCTTGGATCTCCTGGTATCATTTTCCACTCGTCACAAACTACTAAGTAATTTCTATTAATTTTGGTTACTGCTCATTGGACTAAGGATAAGCTTATTTATTAATATTATTTTCTTTCCAGGGGATCTTTTGCAATGTTTTTATCTCACCATACTATAATCCAACTTAAAGTTTTGGTATGCTTAACTCTGTCGAGTTAACTGACTTGCTCTAAGGCGTAATCCATTCTTCTTTTTTAATTGCGGATAAAATCTTGAAATTTGAGTGTTTATGAAGTTTGTTTCAGGATAAACACCTGTTACCAGAATTCTGACTGCTGGTGCTTTCATCACTGATATTAACATCAATAAATTGATCATTAAGAAGTCTTTGCGTTTGTTAGATGTTTCTGTGGTAATCAGGATATGCTTATTATGGTACATCTTTACTAAATATTTTTCATGTTTAACCAGGTTTCAGATAATTCAACATTATATGGTGTATGCCTACATGTTCAGGAGATAGTTCAGAGGGCCCCAGGTATTTTAGGTGCTGTCTCACCAGTCATCGCTTCTTACAAGCCAAGCCGCTTTTTGGTAGCTGCACCACGTTGTTATTGCATACTTACGCGAGTTCCATTTTTTGAACTGCACTATGAGATGTTAAACAGGTTTGCTTCTTTTGTCGTTAAACACTTGTTTCTATTTTTTTTTTTTTTTTAAATAAATAAATGTTGTAATGTGTTAGTTCTGACAGAGTTTTAACATGTTCCATTTCAATGCTTATAATTTGTGACCTTATATTGATAGCAGCTTTCTGTTATGTGCAGCATAGTTTCACAAGAGCGCTTGGACAGGATAACTCAATATGTCAGCGACATGAATCTTATTGAACCTGTTCCTCCAGTAATTGGAGAGCATGAAAGTGTTGATGAGGATTGTGATTACCTTGGCAGGGAATCCTTGAACGGTTTGACGGGATTTGCAATACCAGTTGACAGTGTAGCAGGGATTACCTCATCTTCAGCTTCTATAATATCTGAGAGGGAGGCTGCACCAATGTTTTTCTGTCAATCAGGTTTCCATTCTCCAGCAAGTGCTTCCTTTAGTGAAGTTTCGGACACAAGTCATGCAAGGGAGTTGGATAAGGAGTCCAGAAGGTCTTGGCAATGTTTGGATGACTTGACCTCAGAAAATTCTGGATATCGTTCTGACAGTTTTGAAATAGTGAATGGAGTTTTCGAAAATGGACAAGCTTCACCAGAGGCGAATTCAACAATTTATCATTCTATCAGCTGCCAATTAGAACGTATACAAAGTTTGGAGTCCATCTACAGGTGATATATTTTGTACTAGTGATACTAAATTATGTCACACCCCATTTTAACCCCCTACAATAGCCTAGAGTGTAACAGAGAAGGAGAATTTAAATAGACCGTCTCCTTACCCCATTTTGAAATGCTGATAATAGAATTGGATTAGTAAAAAGTAGTCAAAACTATCCTAATCTCACTAATCATAACACTTCAAAATGTTCATAATAGGAAGCATATATATATTATATCTTAACAGAAATGTACATTTCAAATGAAATACAGAGCTTTACTAAAAACCTTTAAAATTTTCTTACATACCCAAAATTCTGCATAGTTATCATTCAGATTTTCTTTTAGACTTCTTTGTACACCCAAAACATATGTACACCCAAAAAGAACAGTCACCCCTTTAATGCCTTACGGACTCCTTTCACTTACTTGCTATGATGCACCGACACGGACACGTCGACATGGACACGACACGGACATGGACACGGGACACGACAATTTTTTAAAATATAGGACACGGGTGCGGCGTGGACACGACATAATAATTTTTTAATATAATATATAGAAATTAAGGTGACATTATATTAAAAATGACAAGCAATAATAAATCAATTTCATGATAATTTGTTTAGCTTATAACAAAAAGATGTTTAGTACAAAATATCTAGTAGAACCGCAAAAATATAAGCAAAAAATTATTTAGTACAATATGAAGGTCCAACTACTCAATAGAGGGAATGATAGAATTAGATTCAGAGGTTGATCTTTGGCCTTCAATATCATCATCATTGAATATCATTGCTTCCAACTCTAGTTCATTTAGAGAAAGATTTGCAACCTCCAATAATCCCATATTATCAAGGCACTCGAACACATCTCTAGCAACATCCCACATCTTGTTATCACATGTCATATAAAGTGGGGTTTTACTTGATAGAAGACGAAGATTTGTATGCACATAAACTAAATCTTCAGCTCTTTGTGGAGTTATTTTATTCCTCTTCATTGAGTGAATAAATGAGTATGTGCTCTAATTTCTCTCACAACAGGAAGATGATGATACTTGAAGTCTTGCTTGTTTTTAAAGTTCGTAAGTTATTTGTATGGAAAGATACTGAGCATGTATTGAGCGGTACTGAGCATGTACTGAGCGGTACCTAGCGGTACCGAGCATGTACCTAGCGATACCTAGCGGTACTGAGCATGTATATTAGCTTTTTTTTGGTAAGTTTCAAAAAGCAACAATTAATATTTTAGGCGTTGAGAGTCAGACGTTGATGCCATTTATCAGTCACTGAGAGAGGAGATGAAAATATCTTCATAGCCAAAAAGAAATGAAAATGAGAATATTCGATGATTGGGAATTAAGTGCGGACGTTGATTTGGTGTTGTGGATAGGAAATAAGGAATTTAGTTTAAATCCCGCAAAATACAAGAAATTATATTTAAAAAAATTTATAAAATATTTAAGATACACGTGTCGGACATACGTGTCCAATTTGTATTTAATATTTTTTAATCGGACACATTTTCGGTGTGTTCGACATGTGTCGGAGGAGTGTCGGACGAGTGTCGTGTCGGACACAATGTCGGACACTGCACTCCTCTTTGAGGAGAAGTGTCGGTGCATCATAGCTTACCTGTAGTACAACCATTGTTAATGAGTTATGACTCAATGAAATACACCAGCAATGTATAAGAAATAATAATAATATTGTTAAAAATCAAGAAATGCTTAATATTACTAACATAGTTATAACACACATTGAAATGCCATACTGAACATAAGAAGTGCATAGCATTAGTTTCCATCTTTCCAACTGTTCAACACTTTTAAACAAGTCATATGATGGCTATAAGCTTTTGTACCATTTCAACTTTCCAATTTAAGGTTGGGTCCAGATTCCCAATTTTTAAAATTGAAGCTGTTCTTTCATTTAAGGTTGGGTCCAAATTCTCAATTTCTAGAATTAAGAGTATATGCTTACCTCATCAGGTTTTTCTCCTTTACTTGTGCGGGCCTACCCCCCATACATGACTTATTTCACTTTCCCAATAACAATCCTTTTTAGTCCTCATGACATATGCTTTGATAGACATTACTCTATGAATAAACATTTTTATATATGTTCATATATTCATGCATGAATAATCTGGAGTAAATTGAAATAAATGCAATCATAAACATAATAATTATGAAGTGAAATTAAATAGAACATTTATTAATTCCTATAGGCTATAGCATCGTTTGGGTATCTCACATCGCTAGTAATTTGTTCACGTAGACTTTGTCTTCTTTTCCTCTTTTATACAATCTCACTTTCACTCTTTCTCATCCCATAAAATCCTTTTTTTTTTCTCTTCCTAATCTCCCTCTTTTCCTATTCAATTTAACACACACTCCGCATTCAGAAATTCATTTTTCAGCAACAATATATATTAATTTCAGCAACTTATAACAATAATTCACTGTTCTCTTTACTATTTCTGCACTTACCTCAGAAATCAGCCACACGCAACAACCAAACAACAAACACATCAGTCTTTTACCTGTATCTCCTTCACTGATTCCTGAATTCAGTATTTAGCAACAGAAATCTGACTTAAAATGTGCAACCAGCAGTTCATTTCAGCCAAACCACAATTCCAGCCACTAACTATCACATCTCTCTAATTTTTTTCTTATATTGTTTTGCTGAAATCCCCCCTACAGCAGCCACAACAGCCTTGATTTGCTGAAATTTCTTCCCCTACAGCAGCCACAGCAGCTCCCTCACTTTCGGCCAGCAGCAACTGCTCCTCAGCTCACGGCATGCTCAGCAACCAAATGACGGGAAGGGAAAAAGAAACTAATACATATAGGGGCTGTTTGGTATCGGATTTATCGTGGGATTTAAGTCGGATTTACGCTAAATCCAGCCAAACGGTTTTTGTGCGCTTATTAAATCCTGGGATTCCGTAAATCCCGGATTTACTAAATCCCCCGGTTCGGTGGATTTAACGGGTTTTAACATTAGAAGTGCGCGAAAGGGAGAAAGTTAACTTCACAGCCAGCGAGCACCTATTTGATCAAAATGTCGTAACTTTCGATCCGACAGGAAGGGAAAGTCGTCAAAGGAGTGAAGTCGAACAGGAAGGAGCCGAAGAAGCGACACATGCAATCTATACACCTCCTGCCAAGCAACGAAGCCGAACAGCAACGACAAGAAGAGAAGATGAAAGGCAAACCCTAGACGCCTCTAAGTTATTATTGATTAACTTAATTAATATAATTTAAAATATTAATACTTAAGTAAAGTAATTAAATAATTATTAGTATAAGTAGTGCATAAATTAATTATCTAATTTAACTTAATTGTATAATTAGTAATTAAATATTAATTTGATTAGTCTAATTAATATAACTTAAAATATGTATTATTAAATATATAATTAATAGTGTAAATAATAATTAATGATTAATTTGATTTTAACATGTCATTAAATTTATAACACATTAATTTTTATTTTTAATTATAAATTTATTTTTTAATTTATAATTTTCTTCCTCACATTTAAATCCCTAACTGTCATAAATCCTGAAATATGTTGCTAAACAGTTTCTTAACATACCAAATAGTTTTCAGGATTTAATACATTTCGAATTTACTAAATCAAAATTTACAGGATTTACTAAATCCCACTGAAGTTAAATCCAGCTTGTTGTCAAACAGCCCCATAGTATTTCGCCATAGTGTTTCGCGTTACCTATATATTTTTTATTATTATCCTTCCCTAATGCTTTTCCCACTATTGATTCACCCACTCTCTCCTAACTGTAGGATGCAAGTGGAGAAGAGATAAACCAATGCATGAAAGTTTAAGTGGATTTGCTGCTACAGAATATTTTAGTAAATGCATTACATTAAGGAAATGCTAATTAACAAAACATTTAAATCCATGACAGAACATTTAGATCAATGCTAATTAAATTAAAATAACTAATACAGAACACAATGCTAATTAAAAATCATTTTACATATACTTCCAGATATCAAAATGCTTGGATTAAAATAGATTTTAATGAAAATAAATTCACATTTATAGAAAGGTTATACTTACACTTATTTAGAATATATTGGGTATGATAAATTATATATTTGAAACTTTTCTATTGTTTTTATTTGTTAATCATGATGCTTGATGAATAATTTCTGTAGTTTTTTCCCCCCAAATTCCATAGTTTATAAAAAATCAGCCGATTTGCAGCTAGGGTTAGTTTAGAAGTGCTCCGGAGAGAGGGCATTTTGGATAGTCGTAAAATTACATATTTATGCCCCTCATGGTTAACATGATATCTTTATGTTTTGCGTATGTTTTTGATGCGGTGTGAGCCTCCTTTTGGTTACATATTGCCTACTAGTAATACATGTCTTTGTTAACATGATGTGAAGGCCAAACACATCTTTTGATGCTTTCTTGTAGGGGTGACACAGAAACAATATTGAAATTTATCAATAAGTTTGGACATAAAAAAGAGAACAGAGAGGTGTGAGAAATGATTACGCTTGACCCTGAACTCCACATTGCTGATCATATGACAAAAAGTTGCATCGGAAAGCATGAACTTGCTAAAAATATCAAGGGCATGAGTACAAGGGAACTTGCTGACGAATAGCGTGTGATGTTGTGCTTCAAAAGAGTGCAAAAATATGCATGCACACATGTTCTTATGTAACCCTTGCCACCAATTAATAGATGCACGCCGTTCAACAAAACTTTTGACATGACCTGAGTTGCAATTTTAAGCATGTAATACATGCTTTGTAATTTATGCAGGACTAAATACTTGGGCAATGTTTATATAGGAATTTTGCATGCTTGAGTTGTTAGAAGCAATATTAATTAAACTTTAGAGATTTAAACGATGAAATAAAACAAGAGTGGGGTGAATTTAGTTTAGGCCAAGTTACACACATGAAAGCTATGATCATTTAAATAGCAATTAGATCAAGCATAGCATACATAGAAGAGCTTCAACAAAATCCCTAAATTAATAATGAGATAAGTCACCATGAAAAAATCCACTCACTCAACTCTTTATGCAAAGGGGTAAACGAAGAAGCTTAACACAAATCCTTGGGATGCCACAATTAATTATAAACTTATAAAGATAAGACTTGGGGAGAGTTTACCTTGTTAGGATGGGCTGCTAGGCTAGTTTCCGGCTGGCGGAACAATAGGATGATTTTACTGAGATTTTTGGACAGCAAATGGTGGCCTCTTGGAAGGCTGAACAACAGCAAATTCTGGCTTGAACCCTTGGACAGCAAGTAGGAAATCTGGGATAGCAATTCCTAAAATTTTGGACAGCAATGGGGGCTGGACAGCAACGAATTCCTGCTGGAATCCTTGGACCGCAAGCAGGAAACCTGGGACAGCAACTCCCTAGGCCACGGAAGGGAGGACAGCACACTAACGTTGTCCAGAATTCTTGGACAGCAAAGAACTGTGGGTAAATAGTCTTCTTGCAGCAAGAGGGGAAGAAAATCAAAAACCTGAAATTAGGTTTAGGAGTTGTGTTGGGAGAGAAGGAAGGGGAGGAGGAGGTAGTAGGGGCTGGCGGCTAATAGGGGAAGGGAAAGGGATTTTTCCAAAATCTTAAAGTAATTTCAGATTTTTTATTTGGAGGGATTTGGGTTTGTAATTTGAATTTTCAAACCAAGGGATCGGAAGGAAGGTAATCCTTGATGTCAGATTTGATTGAGATCTTTGAAGAGAGGGGGTTAATGTGGGGAGAGAGGGAGCAAGAGAGAGGGGGCCGGCGATATGAGGAGGTGGGGTAGGGTTTAGGGAGGGGAATTAAAGCTTGCCTAATTAAGGATGGCTAATTGAGGTGGCTAATTTAAATCCAATCCAATTTGAAATTGATTTGGACTTAATTTAAGGAACTTCCCTAAAATAATTTAGTTAATTTAGGAAAGTATTTAAATTTAAAATTTTAATGGATTTGAATTCAAAATCTTTCCAAATTATATCAACCTAATTTAGGAATTAAGGAAATTAAGAAGGGAAAAGGAACTAGGGGCTGGCGGCTAGGGTTAAGGTGAGGTTTAGTTGGTGGTGGTGGGGTTTGGGGTGGTTGTTCAAAGGTTAAGGAAAGGATTTGAAGTGGTCGGCGGCTAGGAGGAGGTGGGGTGGTTGGTTGGCCGGTGGCAAGGAGGTTGCGGGCTGAGTGGACCGGCGGTTTGGTGGTGGAGGGCTTGAGGTGGCCGGCAGCTGTGGGGGTTTGGCTGTACGGTGGAAGGGGGAGGGCCAGTGGTTAGTAGAGGGGAGGGGAAGAAGAAGAAGAGATAAAGATGACCACGAATCTGGACGCTTCCTGCGGCCAGTGGGTGATCCGATTCCCTCTCACAGGACTTTCTCTCCAAGAACTACTAAGCTCTCACAAGAACTCAATTTGCTGAAATTTTCATATAATCATTCATCAACCCTCAAGAAAGGAGGGGGAGGCTTTAAATAGCCAATACAATGAGAAAAATAAAAAGGACCAAATGCCCCCTAGGGCTTACACATGATGAAACCCTTAAGTAAGGGCAAAAGTGGAAAAGACATAATAAATCTCATAAATAAAAATAATACATCAATAATAAAATTGAAAATAAAAAAAATAGAGCGATGCGATCGTGGTTGTAGATCGACGACCATGCATCTAATAGACTTTTCAAGGTCGAATGTCCTCATAAGTAATACCCAAAGTTTCAAAAAAATGAGATGAAAATTTATTTTTGTATCAATGAGTATGATGAATATATTAAATGATAAGATATACTTTGATGTTAATCTAGCCATATTATTTGTAACTCATTCAATTGTGATTAGTAAAGTCAGAATGAGTGTTGGTGAGAAATGTGTTGGACTAGATGTTCCACCTTTATTGCACCTCATGGTTGACTATAAAGGGGTCTAAATGGGGAGCGAAAGAAATTGATATTAGAGTAAAGTTAAATTATAAATTATAATGAAAGCGTTATTAGATTTAAAAATGAAGCTAAGAATGATATTGATTTTGGATATGATTCCTACACAGTTATAAGTTGATCTGATTATGGTTTATAATTTAGTCAAGTTTAGAAGTGACCTAAGCCTAACATAATCATCTTATAATAAATCACCTTAAATAAGTAAACTTATGTTTGCAGATAAATATGACTGAGGAATGTAGAAAGAATGAATGGTTAGTTGTCTCGGCCAATCAAAAAAGCAGAAATGCAAGTTGAGGATAATTCAATGAAGTGGAGTTTAGATTAGAACATATGAGGTGACCACAAAGAGTACACATTTTTCATAATTAATTTGAGATTAGGATATCATCATATCAGAGTTAGAAAAGTCGATGTCACAAAAATATCTTTTGGAATCAAATATGATTATTTTAAGTTTTTAGTATTGCCATTTAGGTTAATGAATGCTCCTATTTTTTTATAGATTTAATGAATCAATTTTTGAGCTATATATAGAGTAATTGTGATTATATTCATTGATGATATTTTGATATATTCTAAGACTGATAAAAGTTTGCTAAACATTTGAGAAAAGTATTAGAGTTGTGGAAAAATTATTTGTATGCAAAACTTTAAAAGTGTGAATTTTTGTTGAGTAGTATTTGCATTTTTGGTGCATATAATTAGCGGGAAAGAAATTTTTGTAGACTAAGCTTGACAGGGTATTATAGAAGGGTTGTTAAGATATTTTCATTGATAACTATGCCAATATCCAAACTAATGAGAAAATATGTGAAGTTTGAATAGATAGAAGAATGTTGGAATAGTTTTTAACAATTAAAGATGCATTTGTTAATTGTAACGGTTTTAACTTTTCCATTATGAAAGACAATATTTTATATTTATGGTGATAACATTAAAAGGATTGGGGTGACTCTTATTGCAAAATGGAAAAGTGATTGTTTATGCATCATCATTGTAGTTGAAATTGTTTGAAAGAAATTATCCAACCCCCATTATAATTAATAGCGGTAGTTTTTGCTTTAAAAATTTTGAGGCATCACTTGTATTGAGTGTAATATGAAATATTTACTAATTACCAGAGTTTGAAATACATCTTTACACAGAGAGAGTTAATTTTAGATAAGGAAGAAGACTTGAATTAATTTCAAATTATGATTTGAATATTTAGTATTATCCTGGAAAAGCAGTTGTCATGGTTGATGTATTAGGTCAAATGTCTGCAAGTATTGTTAGTTGAATGATCACTCATGAGCTATAATTGATTAAAGAAATGGAAGTTTTGCAATTAGATGTCAAAAAATTTGAGAACATAGGATTTCGTTATTAGATGATTGATAGAATTAAAGAAGCTTAGAAAATTAGTAGTGAATATTTGAAATTAGTTGAACAAGTTTATTCAGGAAAGAAGTAGGAGATTATTGTTGATGGAGTTATTAAGAAAAAAATTGCATCTATTAGTACCTAGTGGCTGAGTGAGACAAGAAATTTTGCAAGAAGCTCATCACTCAGGATATACTATTCATCTAGAATGTATACAATTGACAAGCTAGCAATAGTATTTCTGAAGAATTGTTAGACTATATGACATTTCAAAAATGATCGTACTAGATAGAGATGGTAGATTTATTTATAGTCTATGGAAGAGTATGTATGAAAGTTTAGGCACTAAATTACATCTTCATGCAACTTGTTATCCTTAGACTAGTTGCCAACCAGAAAGAGCAGTTCAAGTGCTAGAATATTTGTTGAGATTATGCTTATTAGATTTTAAGGGCAATTGGCAAGGTTATGTTCCAATAATTGAATTTGCATGCAACAACAATTATCAATTAATTATATATATAACACCCTATGAAGCTTGTATGAGAGAAGGTGCATAACTCTTTTAAGCCATGCTGAAGTAGGAGAAAGATAATTGATGGGTCTAGAGTTAGTCGATGAAGCTATAGAGAAAATTAGATTAATCAAAAGATATATTAAAGGTTGTTGAGAATAGCCAAAAAAAATACAATGATCCTAAGCACTAAATGATATATTTTGAAGCTGAAGATTTTTCTTTTTTGAAAGTTAAATCTATGAAAAAAATTTCCATATTTGGTCAATGAAGTAAATTAAGTTTAAGATTTATAGGATCATTTCAAATCATTGAGGGTTGGTACAGTTGCCTATAGATTAGCACTATCAACTGATGTCTGATATAAATGATGTTTTTTATGTATTGGTGATGAGAAAATGTGTTATAGATGCACATTAGAGATTAATGTATGATGAAATTGAGGTAAAAAAAATCTAACTTACATTGAGGAACTTGAAAAAATATTAGAACTTGATGTATAAAGCTGAGAAACAGGTATATTCCTTATGTTAAAGTGAAGTAGAGGCACATAGTAGAAAAAGAATTAACTTGGGAAAAAAGAATAAATGAGATAAAATTTCCCCATATATTTTAATGATTACCAATAAAAATTCTTAGAAGGAGAGAATTATAACACCCAAATTTTCAAAAAATGAGATGAAAAGTTCTCAAAATTATATCCTTTTTTTCGCACATTCTTAAAATCATTGAAATTATCTTAATAAAATTTTATATTTTATTTTTATCATTTTGATATATAGAAGTATATATGGATAAATAAGTATATTAGCATTTTATAATCAATTTTATTAAATAAAATTTTCTTAAAGTATTTAATTTTACTGCTCACTTTATTAATTGTTGAAATCCAGCCATTCTCAGTGCAAAGGATCCGACGGACACAAAGATCAATCCGTGGGATACTCTCGTGGATCACGCCATAATGGAGGAACGAATTTAGGAAATATTTTTATGTATTAAATCTGCAATTTATTATTTCCTCATTAGGATATCTTGTATAGATCTATAAATAGGGAAGATTGTAATGAAGAATTTCAAGCTTTTCCCTCTCAAATTCTCAGTTTTGACATGGTATCAGAGCCAACGGCCTTAATTGCCGTGGAAAAACGATCTTAGATCATCGGAGGAGAAAAAGAAATATCCGGGAGGAAGAGAAGCCGAGACGAAGCAAAACTTCCAGTCCGAGAGGAAGGAGAAGGAGAGAGAGGGAGATACCGCACGAGCGAGCTCCCGTCCCTTTGCTGCCGATCAAGCGAGAAAGATCGCGTCTGAGAAATACCGCTTGCGGGGAGTGGTCTTGCCGGAGCCTAACGGAAGACGAACCCGAAGCCGCATCCACGGTCGACATGAAGAAGTCGACGGGATCCGAATCCCGCTACTTACTCTCGCCGCGTCCGTTGCCGATCCGAGCGGAAACCGCGACTCACTCTCGCCGCGTTCGCTGCCGATCCGAGCGGAACGAACCACTCTCACCGCATAGCCAACCGAGCACCCACAACATCGCCTGTGTGTGATCCCCTTGCGACTCGCGGGAGGAAGGCAGCTTGTGACTTGGGGGTGGAATCGCACGCCTATTCAAAGCTCGGCCGTGCCCTAGTCCAGTTCGAGCCCTATTCAACTCGGCCGGTTCACTTTTTTTCTTTTGTTTGTTCTCAAAAAAAAAAAAATCCTTATTTTCGACCTTTATTGTCGACAATGGAAAATTATTTTGAGAAGCCTTCATTGCTAACTAAGGTAGATAGTCTTAATCACTATCATAATGTCAGAAATCAATTCCTCCCAAAGCATTGACCAAACGGAGGAGTCGATGGTGCAACAAGGGCGAGGTGACCTTCAAAGCATTCAACCTTCCTATCGTCTAAATGGGAAGAACTACCTAAAGTGGTCTCAATTTGTGAAGACCTACTTAAAGGGGAAAGGTAAAATACATCATCTCCTTGGAGGAGGATCAAAAGAAGGAGATCCCAAATTTGGGGCATGGGATGAAGCAGACTCCATGATTATGTCATGGATGTGGAATTCCATGACTCCAGAAATTAGTGATACATTTATGTTCCTTTCAATGGCAAAGGACATATGGGATGCTGCCAGACAAACCTACTTCAAAGCTCGTGACGCGGCCCAAATCTTTGAAGTTAAAGTCAAAGTTGGAAGCACGAAGCAGGGGAGTAAGACTGTGATGGAGTATGCCACCATTTTGCAAAATCTGTGGCAGGAACTTGATCACTATATGTGCATAGAAACAAGATGTTCGGAAGACGCGGTGATCCTAAAGAACTTTATTGAAAAAGATAGAGTTTATGACTTTCTTGCAGGACTAAATACAGAATTTGACCAAGTTAGAGTTCAGATCCTCGGCAAAGAGGAGACGCCATCAGTCAACGAAACCATTTCTCTCATCCGTGCAGAAGAAAGTCGACGAGGAGTGATGTTAGAACCAAAGGTTGTTGAAAGCTCTGCAATGGTAATGAACAAAGAATCATCATGGAAGGAGAAAGGTAAAGATTCTTCAAAATTCAAAGATAAAGACTCACTGTGGTGCAGCTATTGCAAAAAATCAAAACACAAAAGAAACATATTGGAAGATACATGAAAAACCTCCCAGCAAAGAGTGGAATCAAAAGGGTGAGACAAGGAGCATATCACATGCCAACAACACTACAAGTAAGCCAGACGCACGATCCAGCATTGGAGAATTCAATAAAGAAGATATTGATAAATTAAAATAACTCCTGGTATCTCTTGAAAAACCAAATGCTTCTTCTTCACTTGCACTCTCAGGTAAGACTCCAATTTTTTTTTCAGTTTAAGTGCTTCCAAAAATCATCTAAAGGAATTATGGATAATTGATTCAGGAGCCACAGATCACATGACCCACTCACCTACCCACCTCATGAACTATACTCCTTGTCCGAACAACAAGAAAATCATCACTGCTGATGGTTCTCTTACCACGGTAGCTGGCCAAGGAGACATAATATTATCTCCCTCACTCACCCTGAAAAACATCCTCTACGTTTCACAATTATCCACAAATTTAATATCAATACAAAAACTTACCAATGATCATAATTGTCAAGCCTTATTTAACCCCACTTATTGCTTATTTCAGGACCAGAGATTGGGGAAGAAGATTGGACTTGCTAAGGAGAAATCAGGATTGTACTACCTGGAAGAACCAATCCAATTTAAAAATAGTTGCTCTATGTTATCCCTAGTAGATAGGAATTCCACTATTTGGCTTCATCATTATAGACTAGGACATCCGTCTTTTGATATCCTAAGACATATGTATCCACAACTTTTTCAGAAAATAGAAAATAAAAATTTTCATTGTGAAACCTGTGAGTTGGCTAAACATAAAAGAACCTCATTCCCAAACAAAAGTGAGAGATGTGACACTCCTTTCTATCTTATTCATAGTGATATATGGGGACCCTAAAAAATCCCCAATATCTCTGGGGCACGCTGGTTTGTGTCTTTCATTGATGATTGCATTAGAGTCTCTTGGATCTATCTCCTTAAAAATAAATCTGATGTTAGCACCATTCTTCCCATCTTTCATTCAATGATCCAAAATCAATTTGGGGTAAAAATACGGAGATTCCGCTCCGATAATGCCAAAGATTATTTCATCCAAACCCTTTTCTCCTACTTCCAGAGTGAAGGGATCATCCATGAGTCCTCATGTGTTCACACCCCACAACAAAATGGGGTTGCAGAGAGGAAAAATGGTCACCTTCTAGCCACCACCCGAGCTTTCCTATTTCACTACAATACACCCAAATCCTATTGGGGGGAAGCTATTTTAACTGCAGCTTATCTTATAAACCGATTAACTTCAACTGCTTTAGGCCTCAAAACTCCAATGGAGACCCTGTCCTCTTTTTACCCAGAGTTTCGAACCCATCATAATATTGCACCCAAAATCTTTGGATGCACTGCCTATGTTTATATCCATAGCCATGAGCGAGGAAAATTAGATCCAAGAGCACTCAAATGCATCTTTGTTGGTTATTCAGCTACCCAAAAAGGTTATAAGTGTTATCATCCTCCCACAAGAAAACCCTTTGTTTCTATTGATGTTACCTTTGATGAGAAAAATTCTTATTACTCAAAAACTCATCTTCAGGGGGAGACTGAACTTGAGGAAGATGAGGAGAATGAACTAGCACCTCTTGACATTCCTCCACCACCTCAAAACAATCCACCTGAAACCCAAGAAAGGGAAACAAATGACAACGGTATTAGATTTGGAAAGGTTTACTCCAGACGTACATGCTCAAGCTGTACTCCAAAGCAGATCCAAGAATCTGAACCATCTCCTGGAAATAAGGTAAGTTCATCACCTTCCTTATACCCTATAAACAACTCTATATCCTTCAACAATTTTTCATCGTCACACAAAAATTTTCTTGTTATTTTAGAAGATATCCATATTCCTAAAGATGTTTCTGAGGCCTTATCTGATAAAAATTGGAAAAATACCATGAAGGATGAAATGCAGGCCCTGGAGAAGAACAAAACTTGAGAGATCGTCAATCTACCGATAGGGAAAATCGGTCGGCTGCAAATGGGTGTTCTCAATAAAATACAATGCTGATGGCACACTAGAGAGATATAAGGCAAGACTAGTGGCAAAAGGGTTTACTCAAACGTATGGCATTGACTACCAAGAAACGTTTGCGCCTGTAGCCAAGATGAATACTATCCGAATACTACTCTCACTAGCAGCCAAGTACAATTGGCACCTGGAACAATTGGATGTGAAAAATACATTCCTGCATGGGGACTTAGAAGAAGAGATATTTATGGAAATACCACCAGGGTTTAAAGAAAAATCTGAAGGTAACAAGGTGTGCAAACTGAAAAAAGCTCTATATGGGCTCAAACAATCACCAAGGGCCTGGTTTGGAAGATTCTCTAAATTCATGCTCCTAAATGGGTATCGACATAGTCAAGGGGATCATACACTATTCTTCAAACACTCAGACTCAAGAGGAGTCACAATATTATTAGTGTATGTTGATGATATTATTTTGACTGGAAATAATGAAGAGGAGAAAGCCAGCTTAAGGAAAAGTCTTACTAAGGAATTTGACATCAAAGAACTTGGTAGACTAAAATATTTCCTCGGAATTGAAGTAGCTCACTCCAGCAAAGGAATCTTCATCTCACAACAGAAATACATCAAAGATCTTCTAAGAGAAACAGGTAAACTAGCCTGTAAACCAGCACCAACACCATTAGAACCTAATCTTAAACTGGGAGAAACTAAAGAAGATCCAGATGTAGATAAAGGGGCCTACTAAAGACTTATAGGGAAATTGATCTACCTCCCTCACACCAGACCAGACATAGCATTTGTTGTAAGCATGGTCAGTCAGTTTATACAGAATCCAAAGCAGATTCACATGCAAGCAGTAGACAGGATCTTACACTACCTTAAAGGAAGACCTGGAAAAGGAATTCTCTTTAAAAGAGATCGTGGAATAACCCTAGAAGTATACACGGATGCTGACTACGCAGGATCACCGGTTGATAGAAGATCTACTTCTGGGTATTGCACATTTCTTGGAGGTAACCTAGTTACATGGAGAAGCAAGAAATAAAATGTGGTGGCAAGATCTAGTGCAGAAGCAGAATATCGAGCTATGACCTTGGGAATATGTGAGCTACTATGGATCAAAATAATCCTAGATGATTTAAAGGTTAAGTGGGATGAGCCCATAAAGCTGCATTGTGACAACAAATCAGCAATCAGTGTAGCCCACAATCCAGTCCAGCATGATAGGACCAAGCACATAGAAGTGGACAGACATTTTATTAAAGAAAAACTAGACAGTGGTCTAGTAAGTGTCGACCATGTATCATCAAAGGATCAACTTGTAGATATCCTTACTAAAGGATTGGACAGTTCTGCCTTTCTCAGAATGATTGACAAGTTGGGAATGACAGATCCATATTTCCCAGCTTGAGGGGGAGTGTTGAAATCCAGCCGTTCTCAGTGCAAAGGATCCGACGGACACAAAGATCAATCCGTGGGATACTCTCGTGGATCACGCCATAATGGAGGAAGTGAGGAACGAATTTAGGAAAGATTTTTATGTATTATTTATGTATTAAATCTGCAATTTATTATTTCCTCATTAGGATATCTTGTATAGATCTATAAATAGGGAAGATTGTAATGAAGAATTTCAAGCTTTTCCCTCTCAAATTCTCAGTTTTGACATTAATCTACTATAGAAATTATGTATATAGTTAAATTCTGGACCTACAAATGCAGGTTAAATGAGAAGACACTGTGAGGGGGAAGTAGTTAGGTGTCATGCTTAAATACATATGTAATAACCTTTAATTATTACACCCTAAGCCATCCATTCTTAACCTTTCCATCCCAATCCTATAATATAGGTAAGAGTTGGAATAGAAAGGAGGCTTGGGTAAGCTTGGCATAGTAAAATAGAGAAGAAGAAGAAGGAAAAAGAAAGAGGAAAGTAGAAGGGTAGAAGAAAAGAAGAAGAAGAAGAAGAAAAGGAGAAAATAAAAAGGAAGAGAAGAATTGAAAAAATTCGGTAAGAATCTTATTTTATATTTTCATCCACAAATTGAGATTAGATTTGAGTTTATAGGTTGATGAATTAAATGAGAAGAAATTATTCTGAGGTAAAAATATTATTTGATGTTAATTAATTTAGTTTTGACTTTCAATTTGGCAATTTGGGAGGAATTTATATCAAATTGAGAAAAAATATTATTATTAGGTTGTTTATAAAAGAACACGAGGTCGAGGCGATAGGAACCATAAAATTTGTTCCAAAGAGGATCCTATAGTTTAGGTGTGATGCTTAATATTTATTATGGGGAGCAAATTATTCTTAGACATTATTTATTAAATTTTATGGTTTAATTAAACTACTATGTGCATGCCAGTAGTTGTTTCTTCATATTGAACATGACACAATGATATTAACAAGTTTGATGTACTTGCATAAGATCTTCTATTTAAATAAATTCATGATAGTTTTAACTGACTCAATTCATACGAATATTAATAGAATATTATGTTAACTTTTATATATAATATTTATCTTGATACATATTAAACAGATTAATTGATGTAGGCGAATACTTATGCAAAACAATTTTAAATGTTGATGATAATGATATTAAATTGAAAGAAGCAATTGAAATGTCAAATTATATGTGACAAGCTGACATATTATGATGACCTGCATAGGGAAAAATAAAAATTTTAACGAGATAAACCTCCATAGGGAAAAAGAAAAGTTCTCGACTCGATTCTAGAAAGCTGATATTATAAGGTTTAATCTTAGATGGAGGTGCCATTGATAATTGATATGTTGAAGTGTCCAAAATTATTAATGGTTTTTAGGGTCGCGGGCTAGGTAACAACTAAAGATATAATTGTGCCAAAAGCCTATATGCATTATATGATATTTCTTAGAAATTAATAAGTAATAATGAAAATGCAATAAAGAAGATGTGGGTAATTAATAAGTAGAGTGCACTTTATAATTTAAAACTTGACACGTGTATGTCATTTTCTTATAGATACCCATGCTTATTGCTTAAAATTAATTAATTTAGTTGCCAAATCAAATTTTTCTTTGAAGTTTATCACTGCACCAAATTAGCTATATCTATAACAAGAAATATTGATGTTAGTTCAAAAGACCTGAATGCATATTGTCTTATTTCTTGGATCTTTAAATCTTATATTAAAATTATTTATCTCGTTGTGCATTTAACTCATTAGATACCTAGTATTATGGATGGATGCACTTTTTTTATGTGATATAAAAAAGAATGTATATGATGTAAATTAAAGACTTCTTATATGTAAAATTTTTTTTTAAAAGTTTTTGAAGGTTTTTATTCTATTTTGATTATTTAAATATGCATGCTTCTATATCAATGAATAAGATGAATCTATTAAATGATAAGATATATTTTGTGATGATTGTGCCAAACTGTTTTGGACCATATTTGGGAAGTCAAGAGTAGTTTAAGACTAAAATGGCCCTATACAAATAGTTCAGGGGCCAGCTTTTTCTTATTTTTATATTTAGACCAATCGAATATATTTGCCTACATAAGATGTATGTTGGTATTACCTTCACGTTTGATATTGTGGTTTGCATAAGTATTCACCCACTCAGTTTTGGTGGTTAAAAAAAATTAAAAAAGACATTTGGAACGAACACTGTTGGAGAATTTTTGTTATCTTCAATTGGATTGTATACTTTATGATTGTGTACGACATAAGAATGATGATATATTACCCTGAAAGGTAAAAATATCATTTTCTTATGGACTCAATGATAAAATTTATAATTTTAACAGAGATTCCCCCATTCGATGTTTGGTCGAACGGGGTTTATTTATTTCTGGGGTACAGATGTCCTATAGGGGTAATTACATCTCAAGTTTTGACTTTAGAAGACTTTTGATTAAACTAGTGGTTTTCTTGTCTTTGAGAGTCATCCAAATATTGGCTAAAGTTTGTTTTTTTTTGTTTTAGAATCCGTGAAAGTCTTGTTTAAAGGTTTTGACCTTTAAGAATTTCAAGAGAAGTGAAAATATCAACTAAGAATTAGGTTTGAAATGAGAGCCAAGGGAGGTGAAGTAGGAGCACTAAATTCTGAGAAATCTCAGAGATGTTCGGACTATCCTATGTTGGGCTTTATATTTTAGAAGTCTAATTTTTGTTTAAGTTGATATTTTTATTAGAAGTTTGGGGCTTAGATTCCAACATTGCATGTTGGAGGAATTGCCCAGAAGGTGAGGGCTTGTACGGTGATTTGGAATCAACCAATGCCTCGGATCCTAAAACTAAGGTGAGGACTACTGAGGGGTAGTACCTCGAACCAAAGTCTAACGGAATGCAAAAGGGACTTATAAGCTACACCTCACATGAGACATAGCCTGCCCGACCTCTGGATTTATTATCTTGCCCGGAGAGGATTACCAGATAAACTCACCTAATCGATTTTAAAACTATGTTGTCCGGTCTTAATGTAAATGTAGTGTGGATGACTATTTTTATTTAGGAACTAGGGCTTATAGCTTAGCTTTGAGGCCAAGATGCCTATGTATATAGGGTATGCAGAATGCAGACTCACAAAGAAAGCAGACTTTTGTTATCTAGTCGTTAAGTGAGGACTTTTCTACATGCGATACTTTTGAGGGCTATGCATGCTCAATTTAAGTTTTATTTAGAAAACTTGGCTCCTTAAAAGGGAGCCATGCAATTTTCTTATTTGAAAGAAATAAAGCCTAGATTGATTTTAAGTTGTTTACAATTTAAAGGGTAAAAAATTTATTTTATCCTAAGAGCCTATCGTACCAAAGTCTAGGCCAAACCCAAATAAATAACAGAAGAAACTTAGGAAAAAGATATGCTTTTCTATTGCACATCTGACAAACAATCAACACATGCTTGTATATAAATCAAAATAAAAGTGTAAGTAGTGTCCCAGTTATTATAAACAGTTTTGACAGCTGAGTTGTCTGCCATTATACAACCCAATCAATATATTACAAACTCTACTTTTAAGGGGTTCTTCAGGCTCTTGACTTCTGAATGGACATAGGGCTTCACTTTTGGCAGGTACATCCTTTTAGTTCACTTCCTTCTTTTTTGCTCCAAGCTCCCACAAGTTTTACATCCTACTTCTATCAAATACATTTAGAAAATGTAAAAGACTCATGCATATAAAATAGAGTTATATGTAGTTTATATGATAATCATATTACATTCAAAATTTGTCTAGCACTTAGAGTGTCAAACATCTGCTTCTACCCTATCTGCTATGCCTCTTGGGGGGTTTTAAGCAGCGTCTGCAAGAAACAATATTTGAATAATCATGATTTATTTTACCCCATTCTAGACATGACCACCTGCATAAAAAACATGTATATATTTCTATACTAACCACTTAAGGGCAAGTGCCCACAATGTAGACAATCCAAAAGGGCATTCACACCAAATCATCAATCATATGCGCACACAAAAAAAAATTCTAATCCTAGCATGCCTAAGGGAATGTGCACCTAAGTGTGTGAGGCTTGTGTGATATGTCACACTAAGGATACTTTACTTAGAATTTAGATCTAAGGAAGAGGTATCCAACATATAGCTTTTGAGCTAAACGTTGGAGGGATTCCCCCATAGCTTTTGGAGCTAGAAGAAGAATGAATACTTCTTTTAGCTTTGAGGCTAAAAAAGGCTAAGAAAGAGAGTCCAGCATAGCTTTTGGGCTATATGTTGAAGAATTATTCTTAGCTTTTGGAGTTAAGAAGAGAAAGTAGGAATCCAACATTTAGCTTTTGGGCTAAATGTTGGAGAACTCTCTTTAGCTTTTGGAGCTAATGAGAGGGAAAATTTCCTATGATTTGGAAGTTGGAGGAGAGTTGGGGGAATATGCAACTTATGGGTTGCAAATTCATGAATGTACTAGAACACTTTAATGTTTAAAGAGAGGGTTGCACCCTTCCAACTTGAGTTTGGAGGGGCGGATGGAGATAAGACTTCAAATCCTATGTTCGGGATGAGACTACTTGTTGCTTTTGGTTTAACAAGTAGGTCGACTTGAAACATGAATGATTCACTCAACATAGGTTAAGTGAAAGAGAGATTTTCTACACTTTTGAGTTGTAGAAAGAAGAGAGTTTCTCTACAATTATTGGTTTGTAGAGAAGAGAAGATAAAATGCAACTTGTGAGTTGCAAAGTTATGGATGTTCCTTTGAGTATTGTGTATTCAAAGGAATGAGTTGTCTACCCAACTTATGTTGGGTAAATAGGTGAAGGTGATATGCAGAGTTAGACTACAAGCCACCATGGATTCTCTTAGCTTTTAGATGCCCAAAGAGAGAAATTCACTCTTCCAGATTGAGTTGGAAGGGTGAAAAGGGGATACTTTCTACAAACTTTGAGTTGTAGGAGATTGAACTTCTCTACAATTTTAGTTTGTGGAGAAGGAAGAAAATGCAACATATGCGTTGCAAGTTCGTGAATATTTCTTGAACATTTGTTGTCTAAGGGTAGACATACATTCTCCTAATTTTGGCTTAGGAGGATGAGATGATTTTCTACAACTTCTGAGTTGTAGGAAGGGGAAAGTGAAGTGCAACTTGTGGGTTGGGAGTTTGGGGAATCTCTTTGAGCATTTGATGTTCAAAGAAAGGGGGACACGCGCATTCACTTATTTTAAGCTAGCTGAATGGAGAGATTTTTTATACTTTTTGTTTGGTAGGAGGAAAGAATGTGCAACTTAGAGGTTACACATTCGTGAGGGCCCTTGAACATTTGGTGTTCAAAGGGGGATAACCATTCCCCTAAATTTGGGTTTAGGAGAATGAGAGGGCTTTTCTACAACTTTTGAGTTGTAGAAGAGAGAAACAACAAACAACTTTTGGATTGCATGTTGAAAGGGAGAAACAACAAGCAACTTATGGATTGCGGGTTGAGGGGAAATCCCTTGAATGTTTGATATTCAAGTGGAAGATGTAAATTCTCCCAATTTTGGATTTGGGAGGATAAATAAGGACTTTAATATTTCCTACAACTTTGGCTTGTAAGAACAAGGGAAGGAAATCATCCACCCAACTTGTGTTGGGCACATATGAGAATGAGGCACGTAGATTTACACTACGCATCATGAGGGTTCATTGGGCTTTCAGGTGCCCAAAGGAAAGGGTTCATTCACCCAACATGGGTTGGGAGAATGGGGAAGAAATGAGATTAATATTCCTATAATCGATATAGGAATATGAGTTATTTTTACCCAGCAAGAGAATTTTGTTTGATGTAAACTCTCCCATAACTTTGAGATTAAGGGACAAAAGATCTTCTATCAAGCTTTGACTTAATAAATGATCTAATAAACTCCACACAACTTTTGGGTTGAAGGGAGGAGATGTAACTTGGAAGTTACAAAATCTCTTGAATGTTTCTTTGAATATTTGGTATTTAAAGAAAAGGGATGCATCTTCTCAATCTGGATTTGGGAGGATGAAAGAAGGGTTATAAGTTAAAGAGGAATCTTTTGAAACTTAGGAGTTCAAAGAGGGTTCATCATTCACTTAATTTAGGTTAAGTGAATGAAGGAAGGAAATTAGGATTTGAGTCCTAAGCTTAAATAGAATGTTTATTTGTTAACTCTATGGTCAAACAAATAAAGTGAAAGAACTTGGAATAGGGCTCCAAATTCAAGAATCTTATGCAACGATATTGTTAAAGCTTTGGAAGACTTCAAGCTATCGTGCAAAGAGGAGGGATATTTGTTGGTTTAGTATTCCAACAAACAAGGTGAGAGAGCTTGGATTTTGTTTCCGATCTCAAGGATTTATGGCATGACATATATAGGACTTTTAGAGAAATCCGATATCATGCAAAAGGAAAGATTGTTAATTTGTTAATTTTATGTCTTAACAAATGAAAAGTAAACTCAGGACTTTGACCCTATGTTTGGAAAGGTTCCTTTGAACATGTGATGTTCAAAGAGATCAAAGAGAGGTACACGTTTTCCTAACTTTGAGTCTTAGGAGAATGAGTTGGTCTCTTACAACTCTTGGATTGTAAAAATGAGAGGGATGAAATGCAACCTAAATGTTGCAAGATTGAAAGAGATCATTTGAACGTTTGGTGCTCAAATGGATTTTCTCATTCACTTAGTTTATGTTAAGTGAGAGGAGAGACGTTTATTTGCTGATTTTGTGTCATCAACAAATGAAGGGTTGACTTAGGATTTGGTCCCAAAGTCTAAGAGATTCATTGGTTTTGTGTTTCAACGAGTGAGTGATTTGATAAACTCCTTATAACTTTAGAGTTGAAAGAGGGAGATGTAACTTGAGAGTTACAAAATTTCATGAATACTCTTTGAATACATGTTATTCAAAGAGAAGATCATTCACTGAATTCAAGTTAAGTGAATGGAGAAAGGAGACTAGGATTTAGGTCTTGAGTCTAGGCGGGACGTTCAATTGTTAACCTTAGGTCCAAGCAAACTAAAAGAAAGAACTTAGAGTTTGGTTCTAAGTTCAAATAATTCATACAATAATATGTTTGGAGCCTTGAGATGCTCCAAACTATCCTGCATGAGGGGGAAAAGATAATTGCTTGTCGATCTTATGCATCAACAAACAAATCATGAACATAGGATTTGATCCCAGGATCATATGATTCATGTAATGAAGTGTTTGGAACATTTAAATGCTCCAAGTATCATGCACGAAGAAGAAGGATTATCATTTGCTAACATTGTATTATTAGCGAATGAAAAGGAAATTTAGGATTCGTTCCTAAAGTCTTGATGGTTCAAGTCAATGGGACATTTTGGGGCCTTGAGGAAGCTCTGAAATATCACATATGAAGGGGATGCTCACTTGGAAGGAACTCGTAATTCGGTTACAAGATTCCTTGACTCATCAGATGACGTTGTTTGGAAACTTTGGAGACTCCAAGTTGTCACACATGAAGAGGAGGCAATAATTATTTGTTGATATTGGGTCTCAACAAATGATGTAGGAAGGCTTATAATTTAATTCTAAGTAAGTCATCATATCATGATAACTTCCCAAAGCCTTGGAGGGTGCTTTAGGTTATCATGTATGAAGGGGGAATGGACAAATGCTCGTTGATTTTGTATCAACAAACAAAATGCCACAAACCTAAGATCTTGGTCCTAAGTCAAAATGACTCATGCAATGAAGTGTTTGGAGCCTTGGGGTGCTCCAAACTATCATGCATGAGGAAGGGAAGACTCCACTATAGAACCCTCGATGCATTGAAACGATCTCTAAATCAATTTTGGCATGATTAAGAGATCGGATAGGAGGGACCCGTTCCTACGACCCTTTTTTTGGAAAGATAACACATGGCGTGATCTAAGGAACCTAAAGACATAGTATGGAATCGTTATTGAAATCCTTATGGATAGGTTCTAGGAATTATTTTGCTACAGTCCAAGGAAGACCTAGGGGTGAAAGCTTTTGATTTGTCCATTCGAAAGCTTCACCATGTGCCTACGTTATGTGTTGATGCCCTTGACCCGTCAACTTACAAACTACACTAAACATGCCTAACAAACTACAATATATGATGAGGGTGTAATTTATAAGCTCCTTGAAGCCATAAAACACTCTATGTTTGCTTTGCAAGCATCCATGAGTTTGGTGGACACATTTATGATTTTGTAAATTGTAGGCGTACAAGGACCATAACCATTGACATAAAGCGAGTATTCAAGTAGGCGATATACTCATGCAAGCTCAATTTAACATTAAGAAATGAAAGCATGCAAGAAAGAAAAATTCGCTTTGCCTCTCTAAATTTAGAGAAGTTCAACGATGTTTTCCAATCAACCTATTGGTTGTAGGGTTTGTAACATGAATCAAAAGTGTTCATGGACAATCCCACAACTTCATAAAAATGATTGAAATGCATGCTTGAACATCTAACAAATTTAGAGGAGATTGTGGATGTCATGGCGGTATAAACCTATCACATGCATGTGCTAATTTTTGTTGTAACATACAAGTTTAGAGATCTAATAACGCATGCCACACTTAGAGAAGAGACTCTACGCTTCTACACCTCATTCGACATCGAATGAGCCACTAAACCTATGATTTGTTCGTAGGTTAGGGCACTAAACATGACATGAATGTTATTGCATTCAAAAATAGGGACATTGAGCACAAATTTGATGCCCCATCGCCTTGCCGCCATCCTTTTAGCTCTCACATGAGAGCAAATCATGGGAAATCACTTGATTTCCATGATTCAAATAAGTGGACAGCAAAGATAAGGAATTTGGGAGACCAAAAATCAAAGTTTCTAGGGACCTAGGGCTTGGGGACATCAACCACACATCAACGGCTAGGGGGCCTTAGGGCTTTTCCTAAGTTTTAGTGTTTTACATCTCCTGGGTTGTCCTAGCGCTCCTATCCAAGCTTCGGATCGCTGTTCAAGCTCCAATCCAAGCTCCAAGTGTTGTCCAAGCCGCTCCGAGGGAGGGAGACCGCTGTTCAAGCTGCTCCGGACGTCGTTGTCGCTGTCCAAGGTGCTTTGAAGGCTCCAAACTGCAGTTTGGAAAGTTTTGAAGCCTTCCCTTGCTGTCCAAGGTGCTTCCAAGCCGCCAAATTGCTGTTTGGGAGGTTTTGGAGGCTTCCTTTGCTGTTCGGAAGCTTCCAACAGCCTCCAAATCGTCACGAACCCGCCGGAGTTGAAGAAGAAAGGGGGTAGAAAGGTTCTTCCGCAAGAAATGCCGCACCAGCCCTAATCTGGACAAAATCGGGGCTTTAGATCGAACCTGGAGGCCGGCGGCTTAGAGAGGTCCGGCTAAAGGGAGGAGATCGGCCCCTAGAAGGCTTGGCCGAAGTCTTGGATGGGGTCGGGCGAAGGCTTCGCATGCGAGGAGGGGCGGAACAGAGTCTTGGGCATGGAAATCGCCCTCTCTCGCTCTCTGCTTTCTCGTTTGCTCAGGACGGACGAGACTAGGGGAGCCGAATGAGGCTCCCCACTCCCTTTCGTTCTCTTAGGGGCGCACGCATTGAACAAGTCCACCGCCCTTAACACCCAATCCAGCTTTCTCTATGTGAGAAACGAGGGAATTTGCACTCGAGTACATTCCCTACATGATTGTGCACAAATTTGGGTGGGAATTGAGATAAAATTTCAGCCATAAGTATCATTTTTTGATTTTGAGACTCAATCTAGCCCAAATTGACTGATTTGGACTGAAATTGAGTTCAAATTGAACTTAACTCGGATCGATTTGGGTCCGATCGAGTTAATTTCGTGAAATTGAACTCGGATCTGCACCGAATCTCGTCGAATTGCGTCGAATTGGACTTGCCGACGCTCGAAGAGGTTCAATTCGAATTGATTTGATTTAATTTTAATCAACCTGAATTTAATTTAATTAAATTGAGGCTTAATTTTGGTCAATTTTGTCTCGACAGCGATCGATTGGGTTGATCGAGTACAATTGAGTCTAGTCGGGCTCGATCGGGGTCGAGTCGATGCAAAAATGTTCGTCAATAAACACTTTTAGAGGGCTTTGATGATCTTGTCTGACACTTTTCACCTGGTGACCAAAGTGGAAAGGATGATTATATCTGAAGTTCCATTTGGTGTATACCTTTTTTATTCTTTTGAAACAAGTAACTCTATGGGCATACCGATAATTGTAGGTGCTCTAACTGAAATTCATGGAGGTGTTGTGCTGTATTTTTTTGTATCCATTCTCCAGTTTTCCATTCAGTTATTGTAGGATCAATGTAAAATCATGGTTAGGTTTTTCTGTGATGTCTAGATATCACTTCATCGTTGTGCAGGGATGAGTTTTATTAATAGAGCTTATTATTTAGAGCATAGTATACTCACAACGGTTTAATGTGAAAATATCATAAAGCAAGTTGCAACATTAATCTTTTGAGCGATTGAATGAAGTTCAACCAGTCTTCAGGATAATGTTTTGGACATAAGTAATGAAGATTTAAATGGTGGGTTAATCGGTGGGTTATTTTTATTTGCAAGTGAAATAAATTTGGTGAAAGTTAAAATAAGTCATAATCTATAATTAAATGGTTTGATGTCAAATTGCCTTGATAAAATTTGTCGGTTATGACAAGTTGAAGTTCATATTTCCAAGGCTGATGTTTATTTTGTGGGGACAATAAATTCCTATATAGCAGATGATATGTTGCATCACTATTAAGTAAATAGTCTAAAATACAATGATGAAAGCTTATAGCTAAGCTCAGGGCCCGGATGTAACATGACTAGACATAGTTGGTTGAGAAAGCATATTGTAAATATGTTTGAAAATTTTCATATTTGATTTAACAAATGTAGGAGAGACAGAATGCAGCCGTCGTGTAGGAGAGCAGTATTATAATTCATTAAAATGACGTCTGATATTTCTTGTGTGGTCTGATAACATTAGAACTTCTTCGTGCAAGTTTGTTTGTGTTCCTTATGGATACACACATCTTATTACTTTTCTTGTGTGAATTTTATGTCATTAATTGCTTATTTGAATACACTTAAATTCTTTTGGACAGTTCAGTTAGAGGTGTGGGATCAGAAGATGATGAGGACGAATTTAGCTCAAAGCTTGAAGCGAATGTTGCTGATATGAAAGTAATTCAATGGGCTAAGGTACCCTTAATTTCTATGTATGATTTTCTGGTTTTGCTCGTTCCTTTGTCATTTTTTTACCGTATATGCCAGTGCTCTTTTTTTTGGGTACCAGGCAAATAATAATGAACCCCTGCAAATTGTATGTGGTTATCATGCCCTTCCAATACCCGCCCGTGGCAAGGAAATAATTTTTCACCCGTTGGAGCATTTGCAACCAATTAAGTATAGTCGTCCAGATGCATCTTCTTTGGAATTGGATAGCAATTATGACTTTGATAAACCTGGTCATCCTGAATTTAATGAGGTAAGATGCTTCATTTCATATTGCCTATTTTTTATACTATGCATTTCTGCAGAGCATTTAATTCATAATATGAAATCCTCCAACCAGCTCAGCTCGAGATTAGCAGCTGCTGAAGAAGCTTTTGCCTTCTCAATTTGGACCGTTGCAGCAGTTTGTCGAGCTCTATCTCTTGAAAGCGTAATGCCTCCCCTGAATATCTTGCGTTAGATTCTCAATATTTCATTATAGTGAAGATCTATCAAATTTCGTTTGTCAAGAATTTTCTCAGTATTATTATGGTTTTAGGTTACATTTTTAGACTCTGAAATTAATTTTTAATGGAGACTTGATTTGTTCAAGTTTGTACTGTTTCATTTTAAAAACATCATAGTTATTCTTTAGCAGTTGACATTGTGTTGTTCATGTTAATTCAACTTTCTATCTGAAGGTAAACAAGACTTCTATATTTTAGGTTTTGGCACTTGTCACTGCAACATTATTGGAAAAGCAAGTTGTAGTCAGATGTCCAAATTTGGTAAGTTCAAATTGTAAAATTTAAGTTTCAAAATCTTGCAATTTAATTTTATTTTGATTTTTGATTTTTCGACCCATTAAATTTATTCTCGTTATGTTTAACCGTGCAACGATAGTAATTTTCTCACCATGTCTATCCTTGGAAGGATCATGATATAATTTAAGCAAAACACCATGCGTGCTCAATCTGAGTAGGGCCTTTTTGTATCACTTCTTTTTTGTTTACATAGAATTCCCTCTCACGAGTGTAATTACCACACCTTAGGAAAACCTCATCTCATCACTCCCAGCCTGCATAACATGTTTTTTTATCTTTATCATTTTTAATAACTTTTAGGAAAAGCCGTGAAAGTTAGCTAAGTTCCTTAGACTGAACATTTGCATCCCTTTTTCCGAATTTACTGCTGAAGAGAATATGGAGAAGATCATGGATAGGGAATCAAGTGATGCAGAATATCATAAGCTCTAGGGGTCACTGATGTAAACCTAGGATGTGATTCATAAAAAAAAAATCATAATTTTCCAATTTTTTATTTTTACAAGGATTAGTCTCATTTGATGCAAATTTAGAAGCACATTGAATTCTCACTAAGCCATATAATAGGAGGTGCGAAAAATTGAAATTTCATAAGAACTCTTAGAGCAAAAGATAAAATTCTACAACAATTAAGGTCCACACTATAAAAAAATAAAATATGATTATACAACAAACTTGACATGATCTCAATTATGCTAACAAACCAATCACAAAATAGTTTAGATAAAAGAATGAAAGATGGGAGTGACTAAAATGAAGATTTAAGCATCATACCGGTGCAAGGAGAATCTTCCCTTGGAAGGTTCTATGGACTCAAAAAATTCCCATTTAAATTTATGATATTTGATTGGTTCTTGGATAAACATTTAGAAAATAAATTGTTTTTTAAATAAAACACTACTTGGAGATTCAACTTTCTTACGAGAACTTCACAATATGCTCGAAAGTTTTTAATATGTGCAATTATGAGAGAAAAAATTTTGATTAAGGGTAGTTAAGAGGCTTTACAAAGCATTGTTGTAGCAGCAGCAATTTGATTAGGGAAAAGACATACCACTATATGCTTAGAGTAGATGGTGGGGGGAATGTCGATGAACCTAATCAAGATTACATGATTCTATCCTCTCATGTTCTCATGGACTTTACTTGACCAAAGTAGCAAACATAATTGAGGTCAACTACATTATGAGCAACCATGAGTTGCATCATCTAATGAGACCTTGTAAGCTTTGGTTAAAGCTTGTGGAAGGGACCAATTTTAAGTTGATTTTAGTTAACAAAGTGTTTCATGACCTTTTAAGTGTACATTATGGCTCTTGGTTGTGGGATCCAAAAATTCGTGCCTTGGCTCTATTGAGAGAATTATGATATTTCAGGTTAAAATTTTAAAAGTCATATTAGATTGCAGTTGATATCCATTAGAGATTTCACCTCTTTTTGTGATGGCTTTAAGATATGGTTCTAGATTTCTCATAATCACATGCACCTATAATTAACTACCCCTCCTGTCGGTGAGAGAAAACTTCAATTAAGGCTAAATGTTAGAAGCTAGATGTTTAACATATAATAGAAGCACTTTTATATAGGATTATATTATTATAAAGTATCACTTAAACCTAAATTTGATGATGGGTGGAATAATTATGAACTCGATCAAGATCTCATAGTTCCATTATCATAGATTGTTATGGTCTCAAGTCTACTTAATCAGAGGATGTAGTTGACCTAACTTAATCGAAGGATCCTTGTTGAGAGTTGTGAGTTACATTATCCAAGAGAATTATATATATTTACTATGGATGCTAGTCTGAAGGGTATGCAATTTAAGTTGATCTTAGTTAATAGAAGATTTTATGTTCTATCAAGTGCATCATATGATTTATTATTGAAGGGCTTTTTTTAGTCATTGGGGAATTTGTGGGCACGTATATATATTAGAGAACGAAGGGATGGCGACATGGCTGAGTACAAGGTAGAGGTGCGATGAGATGATGTGTATAAGGCCCAATCAACACCAAAATTTGCAACATGTGATTTAATTTTTTTATTTTGATTTAAAATAAATTTAAAATAATAAAAAATAAAGTAAAAATATTGTGTCTCTTTCGTGCAATTTCTCATATTTGCGTGTCTCGAAATTTTTGTTGTTACCTCGTGCATTAAAGAATTTTGTGTTTTCCACTTGAGTGACAACCAAGGTAATATTGGTGCCCTTTCTAGATAATTCTAAAATTCCAAATGTGTCGGCATAGTTTGTTTTGTGAATGGGTAGTATTCGAGCGACATTTGCACAATGTCGCCCCTGTAGTATATTTTTTTCATCTTGTGATTGTTTGGCATTATGAAGGATTATTTATAGGTATTTTCATAATTTCATACATGTTGATGCGATCCATTTTGAAAAATGGTTGATGATTGATTGGTTATTCGCAAATTCGCATCCGTCATTTGCCATTTTGATCGTGCTTGATCGAGTTGAGTGTGAGTTTTTCTTTGATAATCTTTGATGATTTCAATATTCTAGGGGTGTCAGCATAATCAGTTCAAATAACTTTAGCGTGATGCTTGCTCCTTGTTTGTCATTCTCTTCGCATTCGATTGAATCTATTGCGAGGGTCTTTCTTAGATAATCTTGATATTTTGGATGTGTTAGCACAATCCACTTCAGTAGTGTGCAACATTTAAGCTTATTTGATTGAGGTTGATGTGTTTTGAAGTAGTTTTGCATGCATCACGTCAATTGGCTGTCATTTTTGTTAAATTCAGAGAATTGGAGAGGGAAAATGCTTAATTTTATTATACAAAATTATCCCTATTTATAGATCTATACAAGAAGTCTTAATAAAGAAACAAATAACTACAGAATCATCCATAATTGCCTTAAGATAATCCTTCCCAAATAAGAGGAGCCCTTCTGCTCGATTTCTCCTCGGTCTTCGATGCACAAAGGAAGTAGAAGGACTAGTATTCCTTAGAATTCCGATAATGAAGGTTGGTGGAAGGATCAATATTCCTCAAAATTCTATCAATGAAGGCTGGTGGTGGGAATTTACATTTCTCATAATTCCAGCAATGAAGGCTGGTGGTGGGAACTGTTATCCTCGGAATTCTGACAATGAAGGTCGATGGTGGGAACCTGTGGCATCATGCATGTCGACAGGATTTGATGCAAATGAAGACATGAGAAATTTAGGGGGCGAGACAAAAACTGTCCATTGTATTCCTTAGAATTCTGACAATGAAGGCCGATGGAAAGAACAATATTCCTCAGAATTTCGACAATTAAGGCTGGTGGTGGGAATTTTTATTCCTCATAATTCCAACAATGAAGGTTGATGGTGGGAACATGTGGCATCATGCATGTCGACAGGATTTGATGCAGATTAGGACATGAGAAATTTAGGGGGCGAGACAAAAATTGTCCAGATGCATGGTCTGTCATCCCATGTAGTCGCATGGTCTCTCATCCAGACACAAGCTTTTTCTTGGCTCTCGGTTCCGCCCCAAACGCATGTGAGAGGAGGCTTCCTCATGCGGCAAGCTTCAAGGATGCACGATCCCGCTTGGTTTGGCCCAACACCTCTCTCGTCCCATTCGGTCTCACGCACAAAAGAGGGGTTCACAAGATGTTTTTCTTTCTCGATCGAACGCAGTGACCGCGGGATGAAGCACTCTCCCTCCTCTCGGTTCGACGTATGTATGAATGAACAAACAATAACTCACTCCTTTTCGTTTCTGAAGGGAAGGCCCGACCTTCCCTTCAGAAAGTCAGGTAGTTAAAAAACTCAGAATTCTGGCCAATGCAATGAATGCTCTGATACTATGTTAAATTTAGAGAATTTGAGAGGGAAAAGGCTTAATTTTATTATACAAAATTATTACTATTTATAGATCTATACAAGATGTCTTAATAAAGAAATAAATAACTACAAAATCATGCATATTTGCCTTAATATAATCTTTCCAAATCAATCACCCAAATATAGAAAGGAGTTGGCATGATCTAGGTAAGCCTCCCACGGATTCCTATCTTGGCCGTGGGACCAAGTGTCAAGGGACGGCTGATATTTAACAAAGATTGGCGTGATCCAAGTGAGCCTCCCACGAATTTCCATATTGGCCGTGGGATCAAGTGTCAAGGGACGGTTGAGATTTTTAACAGTTTTCATTATATTCGGTTGTGTTGATTGTGTGACATATATGAACATCAACAATGAATCATATATTTAACTATTGTGGAATATTTGGGCTTAGGTTATAATTTTAATATATTGATGCCCATTAAACTATGCACTTCGTCAGAGAGCACTGAAAACATCCTTATTGGCTTTGGATTTTTAAGTGTAATAATATGAATATATTTGATATAATATTGGATTTTGTGGGCTTTAGGAAAACTTAAATATGTCACTCTTGACAAATTGGTGCAAAATGATAGATGGTTGGCTGCTCTGAGTGTAAATAGGCTGATTATTGTTTAACTTTTAAGTGTTTATATATATATATATATATTGGGAGCTTTGGGGAATATATTTGAGTTGAGTTTTCTCTGGTTATGATTTTATTTTGATTGTACTTTCATTATGAGAATAGCTTATTATGTATTTTCTCCGAATTTGTGGGCTTTTTTATTATGAGAATTATCCTCTCGAGTTATGATAAATTGGTTCGAGGGATGAATGAGTGTCTAGTCTGACCGTCAAATGTTTGATTATTGTTTAACTTTTTAGTTTTCATGTATGTCTATTGGGGGAATGATTTGAATTGAGTTCCTTTAGTTGTGATTACATTTTAATTACATAATTAATGAAAGAAAAGCCCATAATATATTTTCTTGGATTTTAAAACAATTTAATCGTGAATATTATCCATTTTGGTTATGATATTTTGTTAACTGAATTTGTCAATTGGGAATACTTTAATTCATTTTACTTGATTCATTGTTGAAAGCATGTCTTTATTGGAAAACCCTTCGATTATGGTTTTGCAATGAGTGTGCCTATGAAAGGATTTATGGATTTTGGACTTGGAGTTTAGACTCTTTTAAGCTAATATCTTTGGTCCGTTCATAAGTTTCTTGAATTTCTTGTATGTTTTTTTTTGGTTTGCATTATTGTGGTGTATTAAGCTGGAGAAGTTTTGGAAGTTTTACTCAACCATTAGGCGTTTTGAGTGAGGATCTATTCTACATAACCTTCTTTTGACATTTTGTGAGGAAGACTATTAGCAATTTTGAAAGCCTAACCCTTATCAGCCTTCTTGACACTAAGCTAGTGAACCGATTATTTTTCTAAAAATTAAACTTGGAATCGCTTGAATATCACTGAGCCGATTAGAGATTTTCGAAGTCCACAACTACCTTGCCACTCTTTACATTCTTTATATGAATATAAAACCTGTAACTTCGCAATAAATGAAGAGTAACTTTCTTACCAAATATAAAGTGACAAGTTTTGAAGTCCATATTAGTCAAACATTAGTATTATAAATAAATCTTATATTTTTTTTTCGTAAAGATCAATTTAAGATATCACATATTTATCTTGTAATCTTGTTTAATGTGCATAATCTTATGAAATATTTTTAATATAGTTATAATTTTAAGAAATGTAAATGCATAAGTTTTTAAGATAATTTAAATAGCTTAAGAAAAAATATATATAATATTTTGAAGACAGAATATTAAATTTATCTCAGGAATGAACATAGTCAATTCTTATTTAAAGAAAAAATCTATTTATTTATTTTCAAATCATTTAAAGTGATTACTATACTTATCTTTTTTCCTCCATTAACATATGTGGGCTCCGAAACATCCTACTTGGCTTTGATGAGAAAGCTTGTGTTTGACTTATTTTTTGAAGCATATTAGATTGGAGATAAGACAATATTTAGAAAATTCACTCTCGTTTTATGGGAACTTTAAAATTTGATTTCATATTTTTCATAGGTGTAATATCTTATGGTTAAATGCTACTCCTGATGATGAGAATGAACTTTTGATTTAGACTAGTAATAAGATAGCAAGTGCTAATGTATAGTAGTAGCAAATTTGCCCTATGATTGAGAGAATTTCACCACCTTTAGCTTAAAATGAATGTAGGAGAAATAATGATGAATTTGATCAAGATTTTTGTGTTCTATCTTCTCAGGATATGAACCTTAGTTTATTTAGTCAGCGAAAATAGTTGACCTAACATGACCAAATGATTTTTGTTGGTAATAACGGGTTGTGTTGTCTTGGAGACCTTCTAGTCCTATAGCAGATGTTTATATAAGTGGGAAATTTTAAGTCAACACTAGCTAACAGGGGACTCTGTGCCCTATCAAGGGCTTCCTATGATTTGTTATTCAAAATTTTAAAGCTATTTGCGAACTTACATGTTTTGGGTGTAACTATATTTTAATAGTGTCATTTTGTAGTTGAACTAAAGTGTTTTAGGTTTTTCATTTCACAAATATTACTTTTTTAAAAGTTTATTAGAATTTAAGCCTCGAATGATTAGTATTGAAATTTGGGAGCTTTTTGAAATTTATATTCACTTCCGGTTGAGATTTTCTTTCAACACAGTCATTATCAGAGTAAAATTATTGTTTTAATCATTTGTACCTAGAAATGTGAACTTAATCTTTGAAAGTTGATCTCTCTAGTTATGATTATTTATAGTACCAATAATGGGTGTATTTTGGTGATTGCATTTAGTTATTTTAAACCTTATCAACTTTATTCACTTGTTAATAAAGGATTTGGTTATTCACATTATTTTATTTAAATGCTTGTCAGGATTGCATAAATTTTATCGGCTCCAATCCTTATGAAGGGGATTAGACTCTAAATGTGAAACTTATGACTCGACCTTGTAGACATTGCAGCCTACTCGATAACATTGTTCATTTATGCTGACAAATTTAATTTTAAAAGAGAAATTTTGTGGAACTTCAAAATGATCACTCACTTTTCAAAATTGATTACAAGATTTTTGATATATGATAAATTTGAATTCATTCTAGTTTTATTTTGCATGGCATTTTCAAATATTAAGCTTGAATATTTAGCATGATCGCCGGAGCACTTGCAAACAATTATAAGTTTATAAATTTAAAATGATTACAGGCTTTGTATAGAAATTGCACATTTTTCTAACAGAGAGGAATTTGAGTTTATTTCATTTTTATCCTGCCTGATATTTTGATTTTCAATTTTGGATATGATGTCATTTATAATATTACATATGGGCATTTTGATTTTAGCACACTTACATATTTTTTAATGCACATACATGAGACACTTGCACATTTTTTATTGAATTTGTATTGTGAACTTCTTTTTCATTTGTGTGGTTCATTTTATTTTTAGCCTGTGTGATATTTTGATCCTTAAGTTTTGATATTAACATATTTATAATAACTCATATGGGCATTGTGATTTTAGTGCGCTTGCTTATTTTTCAATACATTTGCATGATGCACCTTGTCATTTATTTTTTATTGCATTTGTATAACGTACTTACTTTTTTTATGCATTTGTGTGACACATTTGCACAATTATGTGATTTTTGATATGTTTACAAAGTGTGCTTGCACGTTCTTCGATATTCTTGCATGATGCATTAGCGTACTTTTCATTGCATTTTACATGTTCTTTGATATGCTTGCACGATGTACTTTTATATTTTTTGATACATTTGTGTAGTACATCTATACATTTTTGATGCATTTGTGTGGTACATTTATAAATTTTGTTCATGTGTTATCATGTTTCATTTCCATATTTTTAGAATTGTGGCATACCTCTCAGAGTAGTTACATGCTTTTTGATGGAGTGACACATTTCTTGAGATTGCGGTATGTTTTTTGAGATAGTAGCATGATTCTCAAGGTGGTGGCACGCTATATGATTTGTTGCATTTGAATTTGATGTGATGAATGCATGATTTAAAATATTTGAGTTTTGATTGTTTGCTTGAATATTAGTCATTGAATGGTACACGAAATTTCATTAAAAAAAAATACTTTTTACCCACTTACATGTATGTGTTGTTGATTCAGTGGCATACAAGGCGAGATAGAATCTTTTAGGTATATGAAAATAATACTTTTGTCTTTATTCTTTTGTATTTTATCTAGGTCATGGAAGGAATCAGTTTTCTCCTATAAATAGGAGAGTTGTTCAGTTCAATTCACTTAATTTCGTTTTGTTCATTGTGCAATCTGAGTGCTTTGAATCGTAGATAAAATTCTATAGGTGGTGAGGTGGTTTTGCTTGTGTTCTTTGGTGAGTTGTAAAGTCTTTTGTATGTCCTCTGTTTGTGTTTAATTTCATTTGTTCAAAATGCCAAGCATTGCATTTAACATATATATATATATATATGCATTCATTCATTCTCAATTTGTATTTATATTTTATTTCACTGCGTTTATGTCAAAATGTCATTTTAATTTTGTCCTTTTTAGGTGACGTTCAAGGAAAATTTAGACAATCTCCTGACTTTTTTATTGTGTAGACGGTGCTAGATTTCCCCCCATGGTTAATAAACATGTATGATTGGTATCGTGAGAAGTGCTATGAAGAAAGCATATGATATTTAATGTTTTAGAGAAAGCATATGATAAAGTTCCAAGAAAAGTGCTATGGAGAGTTCTAGAAAAGAAATGGGTTAATAATGCTTATATTCAAGCTATTAAGTATATGTATGCAAGAGCTATTACTTGTGTTCAAACACAATGTGGTTTGACCAAGTATTTTTCCTATTTAGTTGAATTACATCAAGGATTAGCCTTAAGCTCATATATTTTTGCTTTATTCATGGATGTTCTCATTAGACATTTGCAAGAGGTTTTACCCTGTTGTATGCTTTTTGCTGATGATATTCTTCTTGTTGATAATACTAGAGATGGAGTTGGAAAAAAACTTGAATTATGGAGGTCAAACTTAGAGTCTAAAGGCTTTCGTTTGAGTGGATCTAAAACTGGATTCATGGAGTGTAATTTTAGTAATAATAGATCTAGTGAGGGAGTCGTGACTTGGGTGATCAAGTCATTAATAAGAGTACATTTTCGATATCTTGGGTTTATTATTCAGAGTGACGGTGAAATAGATGGGGATATTATTAGTATAATTCAAGTTGGATGGTTGAAGTGAAGGAATTCATCGGGGTTGTGTGATAGAAAAGCCCCCCTCAAACTTAAGGGAAAATTCTATAAGATGGTGGTTAGACCTGCAATGCTTTATGGTATAGAATGTTGGCCATTAAAAGAGAAGCATAATATTAAGTTAAGTATTGCAGAGATGAGGATGCTTAGGTGAATGAGTGGCTTTACTCTTAGAGATAGGATACGAAATGAGCATATACGTGAAAAGGTTGGAGTAGCTCCAGTGGAAGATGAGATTAGAGAGTCTCCTTAGATGGTTTAGTCACATAAAACGTCAGCCTTCCAATGACGCGATTAGGAAAGTAGATGTATTAGATTTGACTTATGTTAAGAAAGGTAGAGGTAGACCTAAAAAAAAAAAGGTAGACCTAAAAAATCTTGGTTAGAAAATATTAGAAATGACATTTTTTTATTAGATTTAAATGAGAATTTAACTCTTAATATGACACAATGGAGAAAAAAGCTTCATGTAGCCGACCTCACATAGTGGGATAAAGGCTTGATGTTGTTGTTGGTATTGTGAGACATCACAATTGGGGGGCTTTCATACCCACCATGCTTAAAAAATGTGCATAGATCTTCAAAACCTGCACGAAAGTGCACAATTTTTTTCTACTATGTGGGAATAATTCACATGAGCATTGAATTTGCAAATTTTTGTATTGCAACGAAACAATTCACATTGGTACTTCATTTTGAGCTTTCATAACAAAACTTATGCAAGCGATAACGACAATGAATTTGAGGTGACAAGATTTGCAGTGAGAAGATACATTTTTTTTGTTAAATTTCATGTTTCTACTTTTCCTTTTCCATTTCTCTTTGTTTTTTGAAAAAAGGGGAGAGAGTTAGAGAGATAAAGATAGTGAGGGAAAGAGAGAGAAAAAAGAGGGAGAGAGGAGAGGGAGAGGGGGATTGTAGAAGAGATTGAAAATTAGAGTGAGAAAGAGAGGAGAGAAAACAAGAGTGATAGGGAAGAGATATAAATAGAAAGAATATTAGGAGATGTAGAGGGAGAGTGTAGAAGAGATAGAGGGAGTATTTGACAGTTGTTGAAGTTGAGGAAGATCGAAAGTTGTGGTTGGTTGACGTGCATGTTGTGGTGGAGATAGAGTTTGTTGGCCTTACAAGATAGAGTTTATAACAAAGTACTAGTTGAATGAGGAGAAGGTAGGTCAATAGCATGTCATTCACATGCCGTAGTCTCATCAATGCCTTACCTGACGAGCCCTTATTGCGACTTCCTTATAGCATAGGTGTCGAGGGTTTTTAGACTTTCGACTAGAGCAGGAGTCTTGGGCATAGGTATGCAGGTTTTTAAGACAGAGGGGTGTAGAGGAGATGTGACTCATTTTGGTTGGGACTGAGAAATATGTTATGGTAGAGTGGCAGGCTGCAAGGTTGGTTGTGAGAAAGTGGTGAAAAGGGAGGGAGCCGGAGTTTGGGTTCGTTAGATGGGATCTTGGGATTGATTGGTTTTTGAATTTTATTCCTTCTCAAACTTGCATATGGGACGTTGCCTGTGACAATGGGATGGGGGTACAGATAACCCAAGTTTTGTGGTGTTTTTGGATAGAGAGCGGTAGGCGAAGGATCGTATTTTTTTTGTTTAGTTAGAAGGAAGTGAAATTGATTGATACATCGATGTTTTAACACAAATTTCTTGTTCCTCATGCATATCAAATTTTGCATCGCCTCTGGCTGAAAGTTTTGAATTTTCATCGTGTGACAACACAAAAAATATGAGCCTCTTTTCTATGTAATTTTGACATTTTGGACGTGTTGATACAATACTTTTTACAAATAGGCGCCAATCTGTGTGACATTGAGTCAGTTAGTTGTTGTTGATGTATCCAATTGAATGCATGTGAGAGAAGTTTTTTTGGTAAATTCAACGCTTTGGATGTGTTGGTGCAATCTATTTTGTAAATCGGGGGATGATCAATGATTTTGATAGCAATCAGGGTATTTTTGATGGATTTGTGTCGTGACAACCGTTGTATGTTATTTTCATCGCATTTTAATAGATTGTTTATGGAGAAATTATGGAGATCAACAACGTACAAATCCGTATACTTAGTTATTTGTTAATAATAAATAGGGTCAGAAAACAAGATCTCCGAGCAGTTGTTTTATGGTGGTGTCAGGTTTGATGTCATGAAGAAATTGTGGGAGATGCAACAATGATATCCTGTGCTGTGCATGACCGCAAGGACGTGTTGATATGAGGTCATGAAAAGATGAGTCTCACGTGTACCGCGATTGCAAGGTTTGAGCATCTTTGTTGTAAGAGAAAAAGTAGATTTTTTAGTTATTGACGAGGGACGAGAAATATAGGAAACTAAACTAGGTCAATTTGGAAAGGTTTTCTTTGCACCGAAAACTCTTATTTAGGAGTATTTCAAATGCATCAGTCTTTGTTTTGCACTTATTTTAACTTGTATGAAACACTGAAAAAAAAAAAAACATCTGCAGACTTTTTTGCTCCACATCCATAATACATGCTACCAAATAACCCACCTGACATTTCCGTGATTAGTTATACAGAACCTTTTCTTTAGTTTGATTATTCTATTCCGAACATTGTTATTCTTTTACATATTTTTTTCTCCATGAGGTCCCATACGTTCATAGTACTGAAAGATTCTCTCACAGTCAGGTGAAATTATTTTGTGCGGACACCGGACCGTCCGGAGGTGAATCAGAGTGCGCCATGTCACCTGGTACACAGCAGGTACATAGTCGCGGTACACAACAAAGGGGTTACATGGCACACTCTGATTCGTCTCCGGATGGGATTCGTCTCGGGATGATGTCCGTATCCACACAGAATAATTTCACCACATTTAGAGCCCCATTTAGGATAAGAAATTTGGCAGCATGTCAGTTCCAAATTTGAAGTTCTTTCTGGTCACGTGTTGGCTATAATATCAGCCATATGAGCGTGATGGTTAGCCTAAGCTTGGTTTTGATGTTTCTTCTATCATTAAAAGGATGAAGCAGCTGTTAAGGTTAAAACTTCAGCGTTAAATTAATCCCTGAGTTTTACTATTAAGTACGTCAAAATATCAATAATCCGGTTAAGGTCCATCTGCTAAATTCCTATAGTTTAAGTTATTACCTTATTTGAAGTCAAGAACTAATGTAGCTCTCCATGGGAATGAATGAGTACTATTCATTAATCTAATCACAAATAAATTTGATAAAAATTAATGATGATGGTGATAATATCGGGAAATTTTGTTCTCTCTTTTTTTTTTTTTTGAGTCTCGGTGTGCATTTTATAAAATTGTCAGTTGCAAGTGATTTCATTTAATTCTGTGTGCAGTTGCAGGTATATATGCATTCATAACTCTTAATGTTTTACTAAGGAATTTTTATGAGTTCGATTGTTTTTAAACAAAATTATGTGCTTTCAACAATCCAGCTGTAACTATTGGTGCAAATGATAGTCTTGAACTCTTTTTGTGCCTAGATTTAAAGAGAATAACACGTAGGTTTCTAAGCAAATTTCCGTTATATTTTTGGAGTATGGCTATTCTTTTTTAATTGATTCATTGCTTTGCTTTTCTGTACAGGGAATTTTATCAGCCATTATTTTCTCAATTATTCCCATGATTCGACCTTTTGAGTGGCAGAGCTTGTTTCTTCCGGCAAGTACTTTAACTATCATATATCACCTATGGATATTAGATTTACCCACCACTTATGAACTTAACTGCTCCATCTTAATCAGCAAAATTTCTTATACTTTTAATATAATTTCCCATAAAATGGAATTAGTTATGATAACATTCTTCAGGTGTTCAAACTTGAAAATTAGACATCCTGCAGTACATATGATTTGTCACTTTGATTTGTTTTTGATACAACTCAAATTGAGTTAATGTTTTGAGTTTGGTTGGTCACTATAATTAATCAGTATCGGTTGAAGCTTACTTTAATATAAGCTATTAAGCTATTGACATTGTTTTAAGGAATACAAAAAGTGATATATTGCAAGAGGAAGAAGAATCTCTAATGGGGAGAGATGAAGGTGGACAGATGAAAGATCTTCAAATCATTGACTCAGCAGCTTGCAACTGCTTTTGTCCAGCATGACGTCTCCTGCTGCCAAATAATGCATTGTCCATGTGATTGTAAGGATTATGGGCCTTAAAAAATCCTCAAAATTTTGGAGACCCTTCAGAGTTGAATCAGTTTTTAGCATCTTGTGGGTAGTATTCAGTTTATTGCATACTTAGAACCAAAATTTTACCCCCCTTTTTTTGTAGGCCTGGGCTTGTTGATCATGATTGTGATACACTTAGTTTGGCTTAAGCTAGTGAGACCCTCATCACTCCCTCTATCTCCTATTTTTCTCTCCTCTCACTTGTTAGCATGGCCACTTCGACTATCTCTATCTATTTCAGATCAAGCATACCCGGCACCCTTGTCATCAACTATGTTAGCGAATCTGGAATTATTTCCATCACAAGCTTCTTCTTCATAATGGCAATGTCCTACTCAATTGCCTTATCACACAGCTGACCCTTGCTTCCTTCACCTTCTTCTTCATCACCGGGAAGGCTTGCCCTAGGAAGACACAAATATGCTTTTCAAGTATCACTTTATTCATTATAATCTATGTTGTAGAAGTAACTACGGATCAAGTCTGTAATTTTCATAATGATATTATTTTCTATAAAAAATGATAACTCCAAATCACCTTTTAATCCTTTTTTTCATCAATTAAAACATCAAATCTACTCAAAATAACACAAATCGTCCATCTATTAAACTCCAAGTCCCGTGGAAACTAATTGTAGTGAAAATCACTAAATCTCTTCCCAATCGATCATAAAGGATGAACTGCCTTTCTATTACGTTTGTGGATAATTATGTGTTTCATGTTGGCATACTAAGTTTCTGTAATGCAGCCTAATCAAGCCTTCTTAATAAGCTGCTTATGTCATAGCATTTTGGCTTGTCTGCTGCTAGTTACTTTTGACGGCAGGATAAAGCTCTTGGGTAGTGGGATATTTTTAACATCCCGATGAGATCTAAATTCACTCCTGATGATACTCCACTCTTCCAAATTTACGCAACATAGATATTGCCTGCTATGAATTGCTGAAGACATTTAAAAAGATAAATGAAGACAAGGAATTTTCCTCGAAGTCATATATTGGCACGAATATAATGCTAATTTTTTTTAGGTTTACCTGCTCCTTTGTATTTCATGAATATTCTTACGCGTGATGGCATGTGGTATATTTTTGGTGATATGGGGTTGTAGTCATATCTTTGATGCTGGAAACTGAAAGCATCCATTTTGGAGCTCATGAAGACAAATGCCTGCATTGATTTAGGTTGAGGCAGTAACACCTTTTTTCATCTGCTCTGGTTTTCTTTATCAACATGCTTTTTTGCAACACAGCTGGCACATTTCGTTTGCTAAGGTTTATTATTTGTTATTCTTTGTTTCTATGTTTTGTAAATTCTATTATCTGATTGATATTATCCGTTTAAAAATGTTGTTTGCAATATGTCAGGTGCTACCGAGAAAAATGCTCGATTTCCTTGATGCTCCAGTTCCATTTATTGTGAGTTCCAATAATCCTTTTTTATTTTTATTTTTTAAATTTTGTATAGTCTTGTGTTTATAATTCAATTTTAATTGAAATTTGTTCGGATCTTTGAGGATTTATTTTTGACATAATGTTATTCGGCCAAGCATTTCTTTATTTAGCTTGAGTTGGTATCTGTCCTCTTATTCTCTTGTGAAATCATTAATTCTGTATTTTGAAGTATGATCTATTGTAATGCTCGCTTCCAAAATTTGGATATTAACTTTTTTTTTATCTAATGTACAGGATATGCAGGACAGATTATTTGCTAATTGTTGCTTCAGCGTCATGCATATCATGTTAATCTGAGTAAAAATTGCTTGCTATAAACATTTTACACTTTGCAGTGTTACCATTAAATCATGTATTGTTAGATTAATTCGCTCAGAGATTACACCCATGGCTCATACAGTTTTTAGAAACTGAATATTTTAATACATTAAATTTAATAATTTTGAAACTGTATGTTTATTAGCTTAAATTATTATTATACTTTTATGTTTTCTATAGTGCCATGAAATTTTGATCTTTGTTTTATTAAGGCTAATTTCTCACCAAATGATGCTTGGAAGGATTTTTATATGATTATTATCGACCTTGAAAAGCTTATGATCGAGTAATGTGATATTCTTTGGTGTTAAGGAAAGAAAGTGTGTTAAAGGTATGTTGAAATTATTAAAGAATTATTTGATGGAGTTTTGACTTGTATTAATAGTTATGCACTGACCAAAGAATTCTCATTTACAATAGGATTAAATTAAGTATAAACATTAAGTTCGCATACTTCATAATAGTTATGGAGATGCTTAGAAAAGATGTTCTAAGCCTCTGTCTGTAATTTTCTTATGACATTATTTTAATTGGTAAAACATCCACAGGAATAAGTGAAAAGTTAAAATAATGGAGAAAATATTTAGAGCTTAAAATGGATTAAGATTAATAGAATGAATATTAAATATATAATCTGCAATTTGATTTGGTGTGATATTTAATATTATTTCAACAACAACATCAAGTCTTTATCCCACTATGTGGGATCAACTACTTGATTTTTTTTTTCTCCATTGTGTTCTATTACGAGTCAAATTCTCATTTGAAACTAATAAAGAAAGGTCATTTCTAATTTTTTTAACCAAGACTTTTTAGGTCTATCTCTACCTTTTTTTACCATAAGCTAAATCTAATACATCTAATATCCTAACAGGGTCATTGGAAGGCCGCCGTTTTATGTGACCAAACAATCTAAGGCGATTCTTTATTAGATTATCTTCCACTAGAGCAACTCAAACCTTTTCGCTTGTATACTCGTTTTGCATTCCTTCTCTAAGTGTAAAGCCAATCCTCCTCATAAGTATATTCTCATCTCTGCAGCACTTAACTTAATTTTATGCTTCTCTTACATATTTGTTTATTTTTCTCGGGCAATTTACTCTGGTTTCTTCTTCATTCATACAAGTTCAACACCTTTTTTTTTCTCCTCTATTTGGATCACACCTAAAATTTGATTGTTTTAATTTTAACTACCATCATATATTATATATTTATAACTTTATTTCATTTCAAACTTGCTCCATACTAATTTTTCATAGTAATATTTGATGGGGACATCAGATTTCGAGACATGTACTTTCAGGAGATGCCGGAGATCGACGGCCACGATTATGATCTTTATTTTCATCATTTTATGTAGTAGTTTAATTTTATCATATGTTTTTCCGTTTTTGCCCTTTATAGGTATTTGGTAGCTATTGTAGCCCAATGGGCATTTTAGTCTTTTGTTTTTCTTTGTCATTGTGAGGCCTATTTATATGGCCCTTCTCTTGTAATAGTGGATGATTGATGATTGAAATGAAATTTTCTTATGTTTTGTTCTCTTTGTGAGTTCAATATCGTAGAGATCTCTTAGTAAGTTCTTTGTGTGTTCTCTTTGTGAGTTCACTTGTAGAAATCCATCAAGACTTGAGATCTTTCGTCTCTTGTCTCCCCGCCACCGAAGAATCGAAGTAGAAAGAGAGGAAGCAAGAAGCCAAGCTCCCATTGCCGCCGCTCCTAGACTCACCCGCCGGCCACCTTAGCCTCGCCGGTCGGTCACCTTGCCGCCGGCCTCCTTTTCGTTCCACCACCTCCCACATCCCTTCCCCCTACCTCTCATGAAAATTTGAAATTTCAATTTCTTTCCAAATTTGGAAATTCTATTTTTGGAAAGTTTTTGAATGAATCCAATTAATTAAATTTAAATTAGTTTGTATTTTATTTCAGATTTTCCTAGTCATCATTTCATAATTGGAAACCCCTCCCTCCCTCTCCATAACTCTCTCTCCCTAGCCATGCTGCCGGCCCCCCCCCCATCATGCTTCCCATTAATTACCCAATTAACTCCCTAATCTTATTTGAAATTCAAATTAGGATCAATTAATTTTCCCTCCCCTTGCATGAAAACTGAAATAATTTCAGTTTTAATCCCCCTCTCTCCCTCTTCTCTCTACCGCCGGCTTCCCCTTTCTCTCTCTCCCATTAATTTTTCATTAAGGCATTAATTGCCTTCAAATTGAAATTCAAATCCCTCCCTCCAAAACTCCCAAAACTGAAATTAATTTCAGTGTTTTTTTTTCCTAAAACCTATCTCCCTCACCCTCATCCCACCGCCGGCCCCTTCCTCCTCTCCAACCCGGCCCCTCTCTTCTTTCTTGGTTCATTGAGGGGATTGCTCGCCTTCAAGTTCATGATGCATGGCGGATCCCGCCGTTGACTACGGAATCGAACTCGACACCTACGGCCACATTCACGTCCTTAGATTGCCTTTCTTTGACGTGGGTTTTGGCTTCAACAATACCGTCGAAGATTACTTGGATCGGATCTTACCGACACTAGTGGACGCCTTCGACGACCAATTCTCCGACTACACGTGGATCATTGAAAGTCATCCGCCCGCTTCTCCAACTCCCACTTCCTCCCTGGCGACGAGTCCTCTTGGCATCACATGTGTCTTAGTGGTATCGCTAAGTTTTCTTGCAACCCTCTTCCGCTAACCTCCATTTCAAAGAGAGATTGTCGGACCTCAAGGTCAATGGTCTAAACTTTAAACGTGTGGCTTTAGTGAAAGCTATTTGCATTATTTAGTTATCTTTTGCAAGTCTCTTGTAACTCTCAAGTGTAGTCAATGCCTACCGCTTAATCTCTCACGAATTTTCTTGAATCCTAATTGAGTAAGCTAAATTTTATTGTTAATGTTGCAAAGTTAAAGTTTTCACTAATCTCTAAAGTGCAATTCATGTTTCCCCATGTTTGTATCACATCAATATTATTTCAAGATAAATATATACTGCATAATTAACTTCATGGTAATATGATCATATTTTGGTGTGTTACATTAATGATACTAATTAAAAATGATAAATACTAGCATTTTATTAAGTACAAAATTCTTATTTTTAATTATTCTTTAATTTATATTATCATTATATAGTTGAATATTTTTTAAAATATAAAACTAAAATGTCGAAGGTTGCGTTTCATTTTAAATAATTGTCAAGCACTTTGTTTCACACTTCAGTTTTTGAAAACATTGATTAATTATTTATTGGCTTGGGAATTACAAAGTAAAATATAGGAATTTTTCTATGGCCGTGTGTATCTGTGTTTGTCGCCTATATCTTTATTTTGTGTCCTCAAATGTATTTCATAACGGGACCATCTTAGTCCTGAAGTTTGATCAGTTTCATGAACGGTTTGAGGCAATGTGGCACTGCTCAAGTTTCATAACGGGACCATCTTAGATTATTATCTTGTTGATGTGTTTTGTTTTTCCCTTTTTTTTACGGAAAGGGTCATGCTTTCATTTATCATTTAGAGAATCTCTTTATAGCTTTTAAAAGCTTGGACGCGTTGATGCTTGACATTTTCCCAACCAACATGCTTAGGCTGCTTGGATGTTTTATTATATAACTTAGTACTGTGTTATTCATGATAGTTTTGAGAAATTACTATTTGAAGGATGTTATCTTTATTTGGTTTTGCAGGTGGGTATACAGTTTAAGCCATCTGACAAAAAGCTGAAAGCAGGCAATCTTATTTGTGTTAATGTCTGCAAGAACAAGGTTCGTCTTTCAGACACAGCTGACTTGTTAGCCAAAATTAGAATTCTTCTACTCACAACTACTTTCAAAAAAATTTCTCCTCTCATAAATTTCTTGTGGAGACAAATACTTGGTGAAAGTTTTTTATATTTCTCCAAAAATTGAATGATTTGTGGCCTTTAAAGCATGAACACCTCTTAAGCACAGACACGCAACTCAGATAAGCCCCGAAACGTGTCTGAGATGTTCAAAATTGTGTCAGGTTTATTAAGAGTAAAATTTACTTTGGACTCAGGATGTACATGCCCCTAAGACATACATATCGGGATAAAAATATTTATCTTGTGTAAATTTTATCTCATCGGTCTTTTCTCCTATAATAATGAGTGACATCAAGAGAAATTTTATGCCCTTACCCCTAGCTTAGGAAGTTGAGCGACTCTACCCTCAGTGCCTTCTCATTTCGACGCATAACTTCAATGGGCTTTGAGTGAGCACGGACATGACTTCAACTTCATGCATTTAGAGGCTTGGCTTTGACTTTGACAAGTGTCGGCTTACCTACTTACGTGGGAGTTCTACTTCGACGGAGGACTTTGACTTTAACGAGCTTCAAGCGAGGTTTGGTTTTAACTTTAACTTCTATGAGATTTGGCTCACTTGTGCTCGAACAATATCGAACTTAAATGGTTTTTCCTGCATTGACTTCAGCTTTGACTTCAAAATCAAATCCCATGAATTTCTTTTTAGTATTAGTTCTTTATAAGATTTTTTTGTAGCATCCATTGTCTAAATTTAGGGTTTAACTATTGTGACATTTTCTTATTGTTTGTGCTCAAGTAAATCATATTTTTATTTTTCAATATTATTTATGTCAAGTGAAATCTTCTTGGTTATTGAGCTAGTAATAAAGCTTTTTAATATTAAAAATTTATTAAATTGAACATCGAGTCCATGACATGTCTTATGTTTTTCCATTTTATTGTGGTGCCGTGTTCGATCGTGTCATGTTTGTGCCCCTATGTTCGTGTCTGTGTTTCATAGGTTGTGACATAATTAATTGGAAAGTAAAAAAACGTATTTAACATTAAAGAAACAATCATCCATTACAAACAATTCATGGTTTCTCTTCTTATAGTTCTTGAGTTCATTTCTAAATATTTGCAAAAATATAAAGTAAAATAAGTGTGTCAATGCTAAATCCCTTACCATAATTTGATTAGATAAATTTTGGAAAATTAAATTCAATCTGATCATGGATGATTGCTTGTTTTTATGTGCAGTGAATTACTTATATTATTATTATTTCTTGTTTTTATGTGAAATAAATTACTTATATCACTATTATTTCTGTATTGGAAATGTGTTGCCAATATAATTTACCCATAGCAGATAGTTCTCCTTTGAAAACACTGCAAAAAGCAAAGCTATCCAGTTTTGTGTGGATAGCAAAATTCAAGGGGATTAATTCCTGTATGGTGCAAACTGCAAAGTACTAACTTGAAGCGTCATGTTGAATGGCTATGAAAAGATTATGTAAAAATCGGTTTCCTGAAATATTTCGAGATGTAATGAGTAAGGAAAGGAGTTAGATAAAGTCGAAGGGAAAATAATGCTGACTGCTATTTCACTGGTTTCTTCAAGCATCAAATTTGGAAGTAGTTGAAGACTTTATTGGGGATTGTAAAACACTAGGGATTTAAAGTTGGGCTTGATATATTAATAGGTAAATCCATTTTGAATTGCAAAACTTAAACCGGTAGGAGATGGAAAAGTAATAAGTTTTTCTATCTAAATATATTTTTACTGATATGGGATTAAGCTCAATATTTTCACATGAGTTAAGAAATGTTACCCTAATGGCAAATTTTCACATCATTCATCATTCCACATCATCCATCACACCTTCTATAATTGTGGGCTCCGAAAATTCTGCCCCGTCCTCCGCCCCCTTTTGTTTTTCTTTGGCGAGGGAGTTTTAACAGATTAAGTTCCGGGGTAAATTTTTGAAGGCAGATGGGTTTGTAGATAAGACACTACCCAGAGATTTCGCCCTCATTTTGCGATGACTTTATGATATGAGTTCTGGCTTCCTATAGGCACAAGCCCCTATAGTTAATTACCCCCACGATAATGAGAGAGAACTTTCGATTAAGGCTAGTCGTCAATCAGATATGTTGTATCCGTGAATACGTAGTATCAAGCATATAATAGTAGCATGGGCATAGGTATTGGAGAATTTTGAAGAGTTTATATCTACAATTGAAAATTTCACCATCTTGCACTTAAAGCGGATGATGGGGGAATGGATGATGGGTCCGATTAAGATCCCATGGTTCTGTCGTCCCGGGCCATCGTGGTCCCTGGTCTACTTAGTCAGAAGAGATAGTCGACCCAACCTAACAGAAGGATCCTTGTCGGCAGCCATGGGTTGCTTCGTCCAAGGGTACCTTGTAGACCTGGGGAGAATGCTTGTCTAAGGGGACAAATTTGAATCCACCTTAGCTAACAGAGGGCTTTGTGCCCTATCGATTATATCCTATTGATTCATATTTCAAGGATTTGATGTCATTAAGGAGCGTATTAGCTCTGGCCATAACCGGTATTTCGTGGTGCCATTTGACGGCAAAACCACTCTGTTCAGAGGGCCCCAGGTCGTAACTGTTTATACTGCGGTACCATTTAGCTGCAAAATCGCCGGTTAGATGACACATATCACGTCCTTACTAGCAGAAGATTGTTTGAGAATAAATCCTAGTGATATTTTCGACCAGGCATTAGCTCTATGTGAGCTGAAGTAAATTTTAATTTGTCCACCTCGACAAATTGTTGCGGATGGTGGATGTATTTTGCTTCAAGTGATTAGATGGTTTAATTTTAATTTTAAATATCTTAATCTTGGGTTTTTTTTTTATTTTGGATTTTCGTGGATATTTTGGTGGAGCTTTGAATATTGAAATCACCCCTCCGGTTGAAATATACGTTCAACAAGGCCATCATCGGGGTGAAAGGAGTTATTTCTCTTTGTTGATTGAACATTGTCAACCCTATCAACTTGCCGATAGGCCATCATAGGACTTTTTTTCAACTTATAGGTTTTTAAGCCAATGAGAATTTCAAACCTTGATTAATATTCCTCCACTATTTCTTCACTAGCTTTGCATTTTTTTTTTCCTCACATGGATCCTAACCTAAACTTATTTTAGATAATTAAAAACTAAATATAGGGTTTCCTAATTTGATGACATAACCAAATGAGGCTCAATTAAATTTCATTATAAGGAAGAAAGCCTAACCACGTTCAAGCTCAGCTCAGTTATGCGTGGCTTAGCCAAAACTCAAAAGTGTTTGGCTTGGTTTCTTCTATAGGTTGAATGACTTCTTTTCCTCTTGTAGTAGCTTGTGGTTTCGCTTGCTTCTCTAGAATGAAGCTTTTCCTTGCCCTTCTCCCTTTATGTCCGTCTTTGATTTTTTATTTCTTTCTTGCTCTTTTTCTTCCTCTCATTTGCTCTCTCTCTCAATCTCGCTGCATGTCACTTGTTGCTCTTTGCATTTGCCCTAGTCTCAGTCTTGTGGGATTGACTCTATCTCTCCTAGATCGCTTGGTTGGCCCACATCTGCACCCCCCTCTTCGCGGCTTGCTCGCTTCAATTTTTGCTTCCTGAGCCTTCCTACATTTCTCTCTAAGAGATGGAATTTCAATTTCGGTTCTATTGATTTGGCACTATTAGTTCATTTATGAACCGTTTTTTACGAATACTCTTAGACGTGCATCCAAACATCACTCCAATATATTTAAGGTTTAATGTTTTTTCTAATCAATTGTTCCTGTTTCATTGGATTAATGGTGCTTTAGATTCTTATTATATTAGTTTACCTTTACTTTTTATTCTTCGTGCAGCTGGCCCTGGGAAAGCTTTGTTACTTGCTGGCATAATAGAAACTTTCTATACTATAACGTTTCTGGTCTCTAATTTTTTAATTTTTGCAGGTTAATATGCGCTCTTTGCCTCAACTTCCATGCTATAGGGAACTTGTCTCTGAACTGACTCCCGTTCATGCTAGATTAGCATGTGAAAATTCCATAGCTAAAAGGCACCCTGTATATAAATGCAGTGAAGTTCAGGTGATTTTGTTTTATTTTTATTCTCTTTGGTGAACTAATATTGTTGTGCTTATGTTCCTAATCTATTTGTTTTATCAATTATAATCGTTCAATATAATGGATGTATTTGGTGTACCGATATATTATTTGGAGAGAATTTGATTTTTTTTTCTTATGTTGAATTTATATTCAATAAAAATTTTTCATGCATTAACTTAAAAGAATGACTGAACTAGTGTGTAGAAATGAAAAAAAGTAGAAAAAAACTACTTTGAATTTTATGGCTTAATTTTGTGCAAAGTGTGGAAGTATTTATAAGCTTTTTCAAAACTTATTATGAAAATAATTCAAAAATATTTAAAGAAGAAAAAAAATTCATGAGGGGCATGTGGCTAGAGTTGGAAGGTGGCATATGGATAGCAATCTACGAAACATAATAGAATAGATCCAACGGTTTGAAACTTTAGTCCGTGTTCTCAAGGATTCCTATTAAAATTGGTTGACTTGTGGGTCTCATGGTCCTTCAATAAACTGCTATGTGTTTCCAACTATGCACCTACTGTTAATTTCTACATCTTTTCTAGGATATGGAGGACTGGTTAACAATGTCATGAAATGTTACTGTTAAAATCCCAACTATCCCTTCGGCCCTTGATCCCACGGCCAAGGATGGAGATCCGTGGGAGGCTCACTTGGATTATGCCAATCTCCTTCCATATTCGGGTGGCTGATTTAGGAAGGATTATATTAGCGCAATTATGAATAATTTTGTATTTATTTGTTTCTTTATTAAGATATTTTGCATATATCTATAAATAGGGATAATTTGTGTAATAATAATTGAATCATTTTTCCCTCTCCAATTTTATGAATTCTAACATGGTATCTGAGCCAACGGCCTTCATTGCCGATTGAAGAACGATCGTAGAATCTTCGGATGCGGAAAAGAAAAAAAAAAGAAGAAATCGGAGCTTCCAGATGCCGTCGACGCTGCCTCCGACTCGGACAAACGCAAGCAAGCGGAGTCGGCACCAGGCGGAGTCGAACATCCAGGCGGAATCGGCACCAGAAGGAGGGAGCACCAGGCGGAACGGGAGTAGGGCTACGGAGCTCTATCCGACTCTCGCACTATTTGCGAACGGCCGAACGAAGGAACCGATCGAAGTATCGTAACTTCCGATTCAACAGAAGGGAGAAGTCTTCGAAGGAGCATAGTCGAACAGCCACGAAGGAGCCGAAGAAGCACCTCCTGCAACGCACTCGAAGCCGAACAGCAACGACGTCAAAGGAGTGTAGTCGGACAGCCACTGAGGAGCCGAAGAAGCAACGCGTGCCTACACCTCCTATGATGTAACAAAGCCATAAACAGAGGCGAACGAAGCTTGCGAAGAATTGAAGCACGTCCGACTCACGCGTGCGAAAGAAAGGCTTCATGCCCTAGCTTCTCTCCAGTCCTTTAAAGCTCAGCTCAATTCGGTTCGGTTTACTAAACCGAGAGTTTATTTAAAAAAAAAAGAAGGGGGCCTTTATTGCCGTAACTAAAGATAAGAGGGATCTTATTTTTTGGAAGCCTTCATTGTTGTCCAGAATCAAACAGATAGTCTTCATTACTGTCAAAAAAAAAAAGCCAAAATTTTGAGGAATATAGGTTCCCACTACCGGCCTTCATTGCTAGAATTATGAGGAATATTGGTCATTCTACCAGCCTTTATTGCTGGAATTATGAGGAATGCAGGTTCCCACCTCCGGCCTTCATTGCCAAAATTTTGCCATATATTGTCATGCCTTCATTGTCGACCTTTCCTTGAGAACCGAGAAGGAGACAGACCTAAAGGATAATTAATCCACCTTCTCTACTGCCCCACCACCGACCTTTATTGCCATTTCTGATATCTAGAAGGCTATTCTTCAACGCAGCCTTCATTGCTGCCCTTACAGGCTTGATTGATATAGCCTTCATCACTATCATTTATCGTTGAAGCTAATTTTCCCACAATTTTGACCAAATTGAAGACTATGGTACACTAAGGGACTTGATAATTCTATTGGACTAATTATCAAGCTATGAATGACTGATCTGTATTCCCTAGTTTGAGGGGGAGTGTTAAAATCCCAACCATCCCATAGGCCCTTGATCCCAAGGCCAAGGATGGAGATCCGTGGGAGGCTCGCTTGGATTATGCCAATCTCCTTCCATATTCGGGTGGCTGATTTAGGAGGGTTATATTAGCGCAATTATGAATAATTTTGTATTTATTTGTTTCTTTATTAAGATATCCTGCATAGATCTATAAATAGGGATAAATTTGTGTAATAATAATTGAATCGTTTTTCCCTCTCCAATTCTGTGAATTCTAACAGTTACAAATAAATGATTCCAGATAAAACTCCTTATCTTGGTTTCTTTAATGGTTTGGTACCACGTACAAGTAACGAAGTAATTTTAGAATGGAATGAAATGCAGAATTTTTTAAGCCTAGTATTTTTAAGCTTAGACAGGATTGTCAGATACTGAATCATTTCCCCTTATTTTATATCTACTACAGTGGGATGTTGATGTATTGTTTTTTCATTAAATTACCAACTTATAATGAGTTTGATCTTAAATAATTGATCGAGTTTTTTTGGAACTGAATTATATATTTATATGGTCATTTGATCATTAATGCGCTTTCAGACTCATTTTCTGATTTATTTAGTATCCAGAAGATAATATTCATCCTTTTTTAGGGAAACCATGGTCGATTTTGGATTTAATTATGAATGTTAAATTATAGAAATTTTGCCTTTGATTTTCTGTTTCATGTTTTCCAATATTCACGATATTCATAGTAGAATATTTTTCAATACTAACAATCTTTCTAGTTGGCTTTAAATTTTTTGTAATTGGGAGATGTGAAATAGTCATATAGCTTCTCCATGAAGTTCTTGTGCATCATTTATTTATTTATTTTAATATTTGATGTAGGGGGGGGGGGGGGGAGGCTGGGCAAATTATTTTGAGTTGTAATTGTGGTGAGCTGCTATGTCCTCTTCTAAAATCAGCTCATTAATGTTGAGCTCTACTTCTTTTTAGCTCATTAAGCGATGTGGATTTGGTTCTTTCCCCTTTGCCTGTGACCCTTCGGTTTTCCTCCCTGGCTCCTTCTCGTGGCTGGTTCTTCACCCCTTGGCTACCTATTCAGGTTACCTGTGGTGCCCGTTCCTGTCTCCCGTGGCTGCCTTTCCGATTCCCTGTGTGACCCTTCGGCTGTTGCTCCTGGACAGCCCCTTGGCCTTCTATTTTCCCCTGTTTTGATGGTTCGATTGGAGGAAATTTGGGCTATTTGGCTGGTCCTTTTCTCCTATATATGTGATATTTTGTAAGCAAAAAAAGAAGTTTATGGACTAATTTTTTTAAGCCAAAAACCTAAGGGTTTTTCTTGGAAAAGCTTGAGAGCTTTCTCCACTTCTTTTCTCTTCTTCTTGAGAAGGCTTGCGAGCTTGTCCTCTCTTTCGTCTCGGGCTTCTTACCTCTTTCTTCTCTCTGCAAGTGACCACCAGGAAAAGCTTCTTTACATATTTTCATGTCTTATTTAAGTTTGTAATGTCTTGTTATGTTTAAAAGTGTTTAAAGTGTTATTTGTCCTTTTTATTTCAAGTTATAAGGAAAGTATTTGTTTCTTTTTTGTGACCAAGGGTCTCCTACTTGTTTTGGGAGCTTTTGGTTGCATCAATATTGCTAGTGGAAGGTCTATATCTTTGACATTGTCTCTAACAAGGTCAATAAGTGACATTGGAGTTGTGAACTTAAGATTTCCCTGGAAGTTACGGTGATCTTCTTGACCTTCATTAACCACCTCTTTCCCAATGAAAATTAGGCTGCATGTGAGCCACATGAATGTGTTGATTGTTTCCTTTACTGCTTATGTACTTTCTTGGTGAGTAGGAGCACTAGGTTGTTTTGTGTTTTGTTTTTTTTTTTTTTATTTATTTATTATGAAGAGTCTTTCCAATGAAAACTAATAAGGTCGATAAGTTACAATGGATTGGAGATATCTTACCTGTTACAAGGATCTCCTAGAACATTATTAGCTATCTATTTTCCTTTTTGTAATGATAATTGATTTTGGAATGTATTTACGAATTAGGATTGAATAAGTGAAAAATAGTCTAACTTGACGACGACGACAACAATAGCAAGCCTTTATCCCACTATGTGGGATCGGCTGCATGAATCATTTTTCTCCATTGTGCCCCGTTGAGTCAAATTCTAGTCTAAATCTAATAAAGAAAGGTCATTTCTAATATTTTCTAACTAAGTCTTGTTATGTCTACCTCTGACTTTCTTAACATAAGTCAAATCTAATACATCTACTTTTCTAACCGGGTCATCTGAAGGCTGCCGTTTTATATGACCAAACCATCTAAGGCGACTCTATCTAATCTTATCTTATACTGGAGCTACTCCAACCTTTTCACATATATGCTCATTTTGTATCCTGTCTCTGAGAGTAAAGCTACTTATCCACCTGAGCATCCTCATCTCTGTAATACTTAACTTAATATTATGCTTCTCTTTTAATGGCCAACACTCTGCACCATAAAGTATCGCAAGTCTCACTACCATCTTATAGAGTATTCACTTAAGTTTGAGAGGGAGTTTTCTATCACACAACATGGTCGATGCATTCCTCTACTTCAACCATCCAACTTGAATTCTACTAATAATATCCCCATCTATTTCACCATCATTTTGAACAATAGACCCAAGATATTTAAAATGTGTACTCTTATTAATGACTTTATCATCCAAAGTCATAATCTCCCACTAGATCTATTATTATTAAGATTACACTCCATATACTCAGTTTTAGATCTACTCAAACGAAAGCGTTTAGACTCTAAGGTTGACCTCCATAATTCAAGTTTACCTTCAACTCCCTCTCTAGTCTTATTAACAAGAAGAATATCATCAGCAAACATCATACACTAGGGCACAACCTCTTGCAAATATCTAGTTAGAACATCCATGAATAAAGCAAAAGGATATGGGCTTAAGTTTGATTCTTGATGTAATCCAACTGAAATAGGAAAATACTTGGTCAAACCACCTTGTGTTTGAACACAAATAATAGCTCTTGCATACATATCCTTAATGACTTGAATATAAGCATTATTAACCTCTTTCTTATGTAGAACTCTACATAGCACTTCTCTTGGAACTTTATCATATGCTTTCTCTAAATCAATAAAAATCATATGTAGATCCTCCTCATTCTCTCTATACTTCTCCATTAAATCTCTTAATAATTGTATAGCTTCCATAGTAGACCTACCTGGCATAATTCCAAATTGATTTTGAGAAACATTAATGTCACGCCGCAATCTATGCTCCATATCTCTCTCCCATATTTTTAAAGTATAGCATATTAACTTAATTTTTCTATAATTCGCACAATCTTGTGCATCACCTTTATTCTTAAAAATAAGAATCAACACACTCATTCTCCACTCACATGTCATCTTTTTAGTCTTCAAAATAATATTAAAAAGTTTAGTAAGCCACGAAATTCCTTTATCTCCTAAGCATTTCCACACTTCATTTTCTTTTCCTCTTTTGTTCTATATTTCTCTTCCTTTGTGTCCTCCTCTTCTTTTCTTTATTTCTCTTGTTCTGTGCCACACCCCCCCCCCACCTCCCCAACACACACATTTTTTTTTTCTTCACTTCTTCTCTCCTTCTCCTTCTTCCCTTCTTTTTTTCCTTTTCTTTTTGCTTCCTTCTTTTGTATTTCCTTTGTCGAGCATACTCGAGCTCCATTCTTATCTGGTTTTGCTTTGGAAGGACAAGGATGAATATGAATCAGGAAGAAATAAAAAAGATGGATACATATAACAGAGAAATATGATGAAATAAGCTTAAGTTATTAGCAATTTATCTAAACTATCCTATTGGCTATGCCCATTATCAATTTATACTTGCATGGTACGAAATTTTGGAAAAACTCAACTTTTGCTGCAGTATAGTTATTTGCTATAGTAACATAAGGTAAATCATTTAATAACTAAATTAATTTATAAATAGAATGTAGAATTTTATAAAAAAAATAGTTTTTATGATTTTTGAGATGTGTGAAAAACAGGGTATAATTTTTAGGATAAGTTTTCAATTTATCTTCTTGAAATTTTAGGTGTCATAGTGTATGGGGTTTATTGATGGCTAGGAGCTACTTCAGCATTGTCACGACCCGGCCCGGTGAGCTCGCGTAGGCGAGGCGGGAACAGAGGTCGGACGGTAGGTCAAATATCTAATTCCTAAATCTATCAATTCCCTAAATAAATCTTCAAAATATTTTGAAAGAGCCACTATAACAATAAAATTTGAAATCACATAAACAAGTAAGCAAACATATTCTTCGTCCTTACCTTTCTTCCGGAGCTCCTCCCCTACGATAAACATTGCCGCCCCTTCTACTCATTTGATTAATTTAAGCTTACCTGAAAAATGTTAACAACTAACATTAAGCTAAAGCTCAGTAAGTAATACACAATTCTAAACTACAGTAAACAAGGCAACTGTGTAATATGATAGATGCAAATTTCACATGAACATAATATAAAATGATTTCATACTAACATAGCATTAAACATATCATATCATAAATCATATCTTTCATTTTTTTTTCCATATTCATATCATTATACATATCTTTCTCGTTTCATATATAATACAACCGTCACAGGAGTCACCATCTGTACCATAAAGGTACTCCTTTACCATTTTCCTTTTCCATATCCTTTACCATTTTATCGTGCACGAGTACAGCGTCCCCAGCTAGTACCATAAGGGGGTGAACTCCATTCTTTCAACATGCACATACAAGCATTCAAATAGCATTCATATCACCCTAATTTTAAATCTCATAAAATTCCTCCAAAATTTCATTTCTATCATTAAAATGCTCTTCTAAACATTACCTAACCATCCCTTAAAGAGATTTTGGAAGAAATACGTTTTTTTAGGAAAAACCCTAGAATTTCTATCTCCAAAATTTCCTCAAAATTTTTCATTTTCATTGCTAAAACATTCCTCTTATCTTTCCTTAAAGTTTTCGTAAAGAAATTACAAAAGAAAACCAAAATCCTACAAAACCCTAGAAATTTCATTCCCAAAAATCTAGAGATTTAGAAGGGTTCGTTTGAAAATAAACATACCGGAGTGTTTCCCTTGTTGTTCCCTTCTTTGACCCAAGGTTCTCGCCGGAAGATCGTCGACGGAGCGCCCTCGCGGAAACCGCCCGTCGCCTCTACCGTCCGCTTCTTCTTGGTTTCTTCCGCTCAAACCGTGCGAATGGGGGAGAAAATGAGGGCTCGGTTTGATATATTAGGGAGAAAAGGATTTGCTAATTACCTTACTGCCCTTATTTAAGTAATTTCGTCTTAAGAAACAAGTGAGGGTAAAATGGGGATTTAGAGACTTCTAAAATTAATAACTCCAAAAATAGGCAAAATTGGGTACAAGTTCTATATACCAAAACGATCAGAATTTCGCGTAGGATTTTCTAAAATTATTTTTGTTACAATCCGATAACATTGAAAATTCCACTTAAATCTCGTCGCGGCGCTTTGAAAAGCGTGCAAGGTCTAAAATGGCATTTTTCGGGTTTTCACAATCTTCCCTCCTAATAAAAATTTCGTCCTCGAAATTTACACAACTTCTAGTTGCAAAAATAACCCAACAGCTTCCATTTCATTAACATAAACCTCAACATTGAAACAGAATAAACCAAACATCTGAAATATCTTAGCAAAATAATTTGATCACCTTATACCTACCCTTAACCTATAGGATCATCCTATTGGCTCTTTCATAAAATCAATATTCCTAAACCTTTGCTCTGATACCACTCTTGTCACGACCCGGCCCGGTGAGCTCGCGTAGGCGAGGCGGGAACAGAGGTCGGACGGTAGGTCAAATATCTAATTCCTAAATCTATCAATTCCCTAAATAAATCTCCAAAATATTTTGAAAGAGCCACTATAACAATAAAATTTGAAATCACATAAACAAGTAAGCAAACATATTCTTCGTCCTTACCTTTCTTCCGGAGCTCCTCCCCTACGATAAACATTGCCGCCCCTTCTACTCATTTGATTAATTTAAGCTTACCTGAAAAATGTTAACAACTAACATTAAGCTAAAGCTCAGTAAGTAATACACAATTCTAAACTACAGTAAACAAGGCAACTGTGTAATATGATAGATGCAAATTTCACATGAACATAATATAAAATGATTTCATACTAACATAGCATTGAACATATCATATCATAAACCATATCTTTCATTTTCCTTTCCATATTCATATCATTATACATATTTTTCTCGTTTCATATATAATACAACCGTCACAGGAGTCACCGTCTGTACCATAAAGGTACTCCTTTACCATTTTCCTTTTCCATATCCTTTACCATTTTATCGTGCACGAGTACAGTGTCCCCAGCTAGTACCATAAGGGGGTGAACTCCATCCTTTCAACATGCACATACAAGCATTCAAATAGCATTCATATCATCTCATTCCATATAATATAAACTTTATCATATAAGACCATAAAATGTACATGTAATTTGTATGATCATTCACTTGACAACAATAAAGAATTTGACAACAGTAAAGAATAATGATTGCATATAACTTGAGGGTAACAAAAATATTACTGAAATAAAGAACCGTGCATACTTACTTGAAAATTAGAAAGTTGATTTCTCCCCGCTAATCCTTGTCCCTTCGAGATTTCTTCAAAACACCTAAAAGATATAATTTCTTCTTCAAAATCATTTATAATAAATCTAAATTAATGCTCTCATTCTATTCAAAATCTACCCTAAGTTCATCCTTTCCCTCTCTCCAAAAGATCACATAAAGCATATCATAATCTAAAAATTCATAATTTTGTCTAATTACTTAATATTAATCAAAATAACACTTTCTCCATCATCCAAATTAATTTAAAATAATTCTATTTTCGGATTTACCTAAAACCCTAATTTTAAATCTCATAAAATTCCTCCAAAATTTCATTTCTATCATTAAAATGCTCTTCTAAACATTACCTAACCATCCCTTAAAGAGATTTTGGAAGAAATACGTTTTTTAGGAAAAACCCTAGAATTTCTATCTCCAAAATTTCCTCAAAAATTTCATTTTCATTGCTAAAACATTCCTCTAATCTTTCCTTAAAGTTTTCGTAAAAAAATTACAAAAGAAAATCAAAATCCTACAAAACCCTAGAAATTTCATTCCCAAAAATCTAGAGATTTAGAAGGGTTCGTTTGAAAATAAACATACCGGAGTGTTTCCGTTGTTGTTCCCTTCGATTTGACCTAAGGTTCTCGCCGGAAGATCGTTGACGGAGCGCCCTCGCGGAAACCGCCCGTCGCCTCTATCGTCCGCTCCTTCTCGGTTTCTTCCGCTCAAACCGTGCGAATGGGGGAGAAAATGAGGGCTCGGTTTGATATATTAGGGAGAAAAGGATTTGCTAATTACCTTACTGCCCTTACTTAAGTAATTTCGTCTTAAGAAACAAGTGAGGGTAAAATGGGGATTTAGAGACTTCTAAAATTAATAACTCCAAAAATAGGCAAAATTGAGTACAAGTTCTATATACCAAAACGATCAGAATTTCGCGTAGGATTTTCTAAAATTATTTTCGTTACAATCCGATAACATTGAAAATTCCACTTAAATCTCGTCGCGGCGCTTTGAAAAGCGTGCAAGGTCTAAAATGGCATTTTTCGGGTTTTCACAAGCATTATGAATATGATGTTGATGATGATGAGAAAATACAGTGATGGCAGATATCTTTGTAGTTATGATGGTAGGTTTTATAACTTGTTTGATGATATTAAAAATTTGCCTCTAAGTGACCTTTAGCTGATCTATTAATGATTTCCAGTGATGCAGTATTAAAAGATGCCACGATCTCGTTAACTGAATTTCTTTTTGTTTTTAGTAAATCCTTAAAAGAAAGAAATGGAAGGTCCTACGTTTGAAATTTGAATCGTTTCTGTGAAATATGGGTTATACTATGGGTTTTGCTTTTCTGAAGTCATATGGGTATTACTAGTGCAATATGGTCTGAAGAATCATACATCCACAATTCTTGATTACCCCAAAGAAAAAGATATTTCAATTTTCATACAAATGCACGATTAATGATTGTCTTAATAAGGGCAAGATTCATCCCTTTGCTCTAATACTCTTCTGTGGTCAAGGAATCTTAATCTTGTGCGTATATGCTATGTAAAATGAAATCAGGTGAGGGCTTGTAATTTAATTGTGTCATCTCCATGAACTCAAATATAAACTCAATCCCGTTGATATCCTGCAGACTCGTTTGCTTTGTGCATCAATGCATTCCTCATATCTACATATATTTTTATCAGGCTTTACATAAGTTAGAATTTTATTTGTAAATACATTTTTGCTCCATACTTACCTTGTTTGGATAAGGTCAAAGTCTCTGGATATTTCTTGTCTGGAAAAATATGCTACTGTGCTATCAGTTTAGTTAATGATGAATTAGATGTAGCAATCGTTTTGTCTTTGTCTATTATTTCCTTTTGTTTGTAATGGCCTTTCTGATGATGCATGTATGCTAAATGTTGAGAATTACAGGCAGAGGCTGCTGGAAACTTCTTGCGTATTTTGAGACGCTTTATGGAATCTCTTTGTTTGAATTTGCGATCTCATACAATCACTAATATACAGGCCAACAATGACAAGGTTGAGACCTGTCTCTCCTTTGTTTTTGAAGTTTGTTATCTTCTGCTATACAAGAATTACTTCCTTTCAGATGAATACCTTAACTTTTTGTGTCTAATAGGACTTTATATTACTTTGTCAGGTTTCTCTTCTTCTTAAAGAAAGCTTTATCGAATCATTCCCCACCAAGGATCAACCATTCATGAAGGTTTTCTATTTCCTAATATCATCTCATTCTTAATTGCATGGCTATTTTTAATGCTATTCCTTTTGAGATATCTTATTCCAAGAATAAGATTAATCAGGTACTTTTGTTTCAAAAGACCTTATATTCCTACATTTGCTTCTCGAGTTGTTTTTTTTGCCCCTTTATGGATTGTTTTGGATTTTGTCTGTACAATAGTATCACATTATCAGTCATGGAACTGAAGTATCCTTGAGATGGTGCCTTGGAGCAGATTTGCTCAAGCTTCGCGACAGGGATTACTTGATCCATCTAGTATGTGGATGCGGATAATTGTGTTATGAGATTAATTAAAGGCTACCCAATTTTTAAGAGTGGGGAGTCCATTAGCTTTAAAAGATATTATCACCACTAAGAAGGAGACCAAGCTTGATGAGTAGCTTCCAACAGAGGTCTAGACAATTTGGATCTCGTTTGTTTTGGTGATGAGAAATGATAGGATTATCTGCTGGTTAATGCATTGTTGGCAGCTTTCCTAAGGGAGAGGTGTTGGGAGTGCTGAATAGGTAAGGAGACAAACAGTTGAGATAGAAATTGATTAAAAATAAATAACAAATACATTATCAATGAGTAATAAAATGAATTTTAGAGTATTATGAAGTAAAAATGGTTTGGCTTATAACACGGATTTGAGTTGTTTGAGAAATAATTGCAAAGAGTAGGTTTAACTCCTAAAGCATCATTTGATAAGAATGTTGGAATTTAAACATTCATAAAACTTGATTACACATAGTTGGGATAAGGTTAATGATGATCAGTTAAATTTGTTTGATTAAATTTAATCTTACATATTAAAACATTAGGTTAGTTTATTATTATTAAATTAATTAAATTAATTAATTAATTGATTAATTGATGTAAAATGATCATGCATTAATTAATTAAGTATGATTTTTTTATTAAGTTACCTTTATTTAATTAGTAATTCATAACTAATTATTAGAATTAAGGTTTTCAAAGGCGAAATCGAGAATCGAGGCGTTTTTTCTAAACGAGGCGAGGCGTAAGCCTCGAGGCGAGGCGTAAGCCTCGAGGCGGATCGAGGCGTAAGCCTCAAAACGATTAAAACAAATTAATTTAAAATTATAAATAATGACAAAAAATAACAAAATATTATGTCAACTGAAAATTTGTTTTAAGATAATATTACTGGAATACAAGATTTAAAATAAACTAACTTAAAAATAAAACATCCCCTTATGATCAAGACCCAAAGCAAGCTCATCATCATCACTTTGATTGTCTTCAGAAGAATCTTCATAATTAATGTCAAAGTCATCCTCAAACTCTTCTTCATCTATAATATTTTTTTCTTTTTTCTCCTATATCAATTAATATTTCATTAACTCTAAAATGAAACAATAATAACATACAAAATAATTCATTATATTTAAGAATACATTTGAATTTTTTTGAAGCTTCAATCTCACTTTGTTTCTTTCTTTTATATACGTGGGTAGTTGCTTCATTGTCTTCTTCATTGACATGAGTTTCTCCTTCTGCTTCAACTTCAAAAATATCAGCATTCTTAGGAGTAACACATTCATCATCAGATTGTAACTCATCAACAAGCAAATGGTCAATTTCATTCTCAACATTTTCTTTATTCTGCAATTTGAGATATCTATCTTTTAATTTTTTGTTAAACATAACATAAACTAGTTTGTTCATTCGATCTGCCGCCAATCGATTTCTCCTATTTGTATGAATTTGATTGAAGATGCTCCAATTACGCTCGCATGCAGAAGCCGAACACGTTAGGCTAAGAACTTTAACTGCAAAAGCTTTCAACTTAAGTTCCATATTTCCATGCAGGATCTTTCATTCTTATGCCACTAGTCATGCTAACAATAGGATATATTTTAACAATTATTTGTACTACCAAATACCAATAATAAAACAACATGAATACAAAAATATACTAGTCTGCCAGGGGTCCAAGGGGGCGCTGCCCCCTGGCGGGGTTCGACCTGCCTGGTTAGGTCGCGGGGTCAAGGGACAGTGCCCCTGCGGGTACCGAGCACTTTTGAACTTCTGCTTGTTGTATATGCTCAATACCGAGCGTACCGAGCATGTACCGCTCGGTACAGAGCGGTACTGGCTCGGTACCGAGCATGTACTGCTCGGTACCGAGCGGTACTGGTCGGTACCGAACGGTACTGGTCGGTACCGAGCGGTACTGGTCGGTACCGAGCATGTACTGAGTGGTACCGAGCATGTACTTGCTCGGTACCGAGCATGTACTTGCTCGGTACCGAGCATGTACTTGCTCGGTACCGAGCGGTACTAGCTCAGTACCGAGCATGTACTGAGCGGTACCGAGCATGTACAATCTGATGAAGCGAGATATGAAGCAAATAACGGGAAGAAAGATCATTACCTAGCCGTGAAAAAAGAACCTTCGATTACAGGAAGCTGGAGAAGAAGAAGCGAGACATGATGCAAATGACGGGAAGATTACGGGAAGCAAGAGAAGAAGAAGAAATAAATCGTTACCTTCGATCGCTTCCAGCTATGTTCGAACTCGACCGAACTGTGGTCGTCGAAGTCGGCGGAGTTCGCCTTTCAGTTCTCACCCAAAGCAGAAGCAGGTATGTTACCCTAATACTCGACTCTTATACGACTCTTACCGTTCGGTCTATATAGTTACAAATCGAAGCGGTGCCTCGTTTCGCTTCGAGGCGTTACGAACCGAACCCTACGCCCCGTGCGAAATAAGCGCACGCTCTGCCGAATCAAACGAGGTGTAAGCCTCAACGCGCAAATGCTTCGCCTCGCCTTGAGTCGCACCTAAGTGCGTACGCCTCTTCTGCCTTTTTAATCGTTGATTAGAATCATTATTAATTAGTCAATATTAAAAAAATATTGGTTTGGAGAAGGTTGCTTTGCTATGGGGCAGGTTACCTTCCCTTATATCAACCTGTGATGTAGTCTCGCTGTACATATTTTCCCTTAGCAAAGTAGCCCCATTTTTCCTAGGTGTTATAAAGTTATTTCACTTGAACTGGCATAACTATAAATCCTTATAACAAATGTTTTATCTTTTGCTTCTTAAATCAGCATCTACTTACTGAGTCTAAACTTTTTGTATCTCAATTTATTTTTTTTACTGCAAAAAACTTCTCCAAATTGTTAGCTGGTTTGATATTTAAATATTTTGTTCCAGTTTAACTGTAAAAAAAAGGGTTTGTATAATATCATCATAATCATCATTAGCCTTATCCCAACTATTTTGGGTCACCTATTAATCTATATTTTTCTTTCAATCCGATTGAATGGTGCTTGAGGTATTAAACATATTCTTAAATCATTTTTGAATAATTTCTATCCATATTACCTTAGATCTATATATTTAATTTTCAAATCCTTCGGCGTTCATCTAATGGTGGTGTATTTCCTACCCTTAGCATTCTAACTGCTGAAAATAATCATTTTTTAATTTAATCTTCCTCATATTGTCATGCAGAATTTGGCTATCATTGATTTTTTATTGCTCAATACAACATATCCAACCTAATTGTAGTTACTATAATTTATCTTTTAAGTTTCTATAATATCCTCTTATTAATCTAATCCCTTTCTCCAATTTAACCACCAGCATATAACTTAGAAGTCATATCCTCATTTTTTCCATATTACTTTGTATAACAATCTTATGATGTTTATACTTATCATACCTAGGTATTATTCTAATATTTTTTATTGATAATTGGTACTATCATATTTACTAAAATTATGTATAATACATTCAATTTTTGTTCTACCAATTCTAAGCCTACTATCATTTAAGCATTTCTCGATGATTGTTGCAGCTTTTTGTGGACACACAGCTGTTTTCTGTTCTTTCAGACTCTCGAATGTCCAGTTTTGAGAATGAAAAGCCATTACTGTGAATATACAAGTTGCAAACTATTAACCATGAGCCAGAAGATGGGGCTCCACTTTCACAGTGCTTGAGCTCACAGTGCAGGCACACTTGCATTTGGAAGAAAATCCTCCGGCGGAATTGTAACATATTGCAATGATTATAACATGATATATCAAAGTGAGAACCATCCCATTGTTTTAGAAGGGGATGGCCTTGATTACTAGGTCCTTTTTAGAAGCAATATTTTTTGTGTATGTAATTAATAAATACACTTAAGCCTCGTTTGGGACGGCTTTCTTTCTGCTTCTTTAAGCAGTTTTTTTAGTACAAAAATAAAATTTATGTGCTAAGAAGTTACTTTAAGAAGCAGTAAAAAAGTATCCCAAACGAAACCTTAAGCTGATTTTTTGGTGGGGGTGATCTTTTTTTCTGTTTAATGATCACCTCGAGCAAATAAATCAAGTTTTACGTGAAGTGCTCAGTTATGATTTGTTCTTGCTTGGTTTTTGATGAAATGGTAGCTGAATTCATGTTCTTCATTTATACTGCTTAAGATTGATAATATCTGATCATTTGAATGTCGTTTTGCTTATGTGTTTGTTGGCGCTGGTGAAATTTTTTTGTCGATCACTCTTCTTTCATAAGAAGACTTTGGCCCAATCTCTGTGAGAAAGAATTGCTTCTTTGTAGGGCTGTGGTTCTGTGAATGATTCAAATTTAGACTGAAATAGGATTGGTTTAAGATCTGCTCGAAATCATTCAATTTAATTTTGAGCTGAGTCGAGTCTAATTATAGATTAACTTGATTCAAACCTAACTCAATTCAGCTAACTTTTTTAGTTTCAAATCAAGTTGAATTCTGCCAACAAAAATGTATACTCTTTTTTTTTCTCTCTAAGAACTTTTAGTTCAACTTCAATATATATATATATATATATATATATATATATATATATATATATATGGGGTTTGATTTGCTTGTTAATCAGGTTGTTTATTCTCTCAAGGAAATAATCGAGTGATGATGGTCAGAAAATTACAATTAGACGATGTTGGTCTGGAGATCATAATCAGGTAATGATGGTCATAAGACTATATTCAGATAATAGTATTCAAAATATTATAGTTTGATGATAATGGTTGGGAGACCGTTGCTAGATGAAGGTGTTTGGGATATTATAGTCAAGCAATAGTGGTCTAGAGATCATAATTTGACAAATGTGGTTGGAATACTATTGTTGGTCAGCATTAGTCTTGCGATAGTAGTCGAGCGATGATGGTTAGGAAGCTCTAGTCAAGTGACAATGAATAAGAAACTCATAGTAAGATGATTGTGGTCTAGAGATTATAGTTGAGCGATGGTGGTCAAAGGTTGTAATCGGGTGATGTTAGTTGTGAGATTGTGATTGGGTAATGATGGTTGGGAGACTGTAGTTATGCAATAATGATTAAGATACCATAATTGACCAACATTAGTTAGAAAACCTTAGTTAGGCATTAATAGTCTAGCAAAGATGGCCTAGAAATTGTAGTTAGGTGACGCTTGTCAAGAGACCACAATCAAGCAAGGGTGATCAGGAAGCCATAATAAGTTATTATGGTTATGAGATTGTGATTGAGCGATAATGATGGTTAGGATATTAAATTTTGGTGATAACAGTATGGAGATGGTTTTTAGAAAATTTTAGTTATGCAATAATGGCAGAAAAATTATAATTAGGTGACTATGGTCTGGAGACCTAAGTCAAATGTAGTTGGGTGATAGTTTTCAGGAGGCTTTAGTTTAGCGATTATAGGTGGGAGATCATAGCCTAGCAATTGAGGTCTATAAACCATAATATGATGGCGTGGTGGTATGGATATCGTAGTTAAACAATAGTGGATGGGAGATTATAGTTGGTAAACAGTTATCGAAAGATCATTTTTTGGTTACAATAGTATAATAATATTTGTTAAGAAATGTGATCATGTTATAGTGGTGTGATGGTGATGATAATTTAATAATGGTGGTTGAGTAGTTTCACTCAAGTGATGGTAGTTTAAATACAATGGCCAGGCTTCTATGGTTTGATAACAATAGTTAGGTTGTTGTAGTTTGATGATAATGGTTAGGTGGTGGTGATTTGGCACTATTGGTCTAGTAGTGGTAGTCCAAAGGTAGTGACCATGTAATTGTGGTTTGATGATGGAGGTCGGGTGAGAGTGGTCCGCTGGTGGTGACCATGTTGCAACAGTCTGATGGTGATGGTCAGACGATGATAATTCGATGTCGTTGGTTGGGTGGTGCAGGTCTGATTGTGGTGGTTTGGTGATAGCAATTCAAAAGTGGTTGTTAGGTCATGACGGTTCGATAGTAGAGGTCGAGCATCATTGATCTATCAAGGGAGGTCAAATGAATACAATCTAACAGTGGTGGTCGATGGTGGCAGACCAGTGATCAGGTGTTGGCAGTCTAACAGTGGTGGTTAGGTAGAGCTCTAAGATCCTTCAAACATTTGAGCTATTTCCTCCTCTCACCTCCTCATACGTAGAATGAGAATCTAGTTATAATTTTTTAGAGTGATGTTTTGGTTATTTTTGCCAAAGCCCTAAAACATTTCATTAGATGGCCTGCATTGATTCTCTTGATCATTGTCTTAATAATAACATAATCAAGTGATATTAGACTCATTGGATTCATCTAGCCAAGGCAATTATTTTAATTATAAGTATGAAAAATTCAAAAATTGTTTAATATTTCAATTAATATTAATAAATTTTTAACTAGGGTTGAAGTGCTTGACTTGTGCTCATTTAGACTCAAATCAAAACAAGTTTTCCGTCATTTGATTCGTCTCATCAAGATTTTTACTTTTAAACTTGAATAAATTTTAATGTTATTAAATTTATTTAAAATAAATATAATATTTTATTCATCAGTAAAAATTATATTAAATTCATCTTAAATAAAATAAATTAAATGATAATATTTTTTTTCTAATCAAATCAAAATATTCTCAGTCTTCTTTTTTTTTCTCTTTTGAGTGGAAATAGTAGGGAAAGAGCATATGGAATCTCTATTTGACCTTTCGAATTATCAGAGAGGCAACGTGCCATCAAATGATTTGATTCTTAATGAAACTCAACGCGATGTGCCCCACCATTTTGATTCTACTTTGACTGAAGCGCGTTCACTTTTGTTCCTAACTTTCCATTGCATGCTCCCTTTATCTCTGTCACAGCTTTCTTTACTTTGGCAAATGGAATTAATAGATTACTTTTTTTTTTTTCAAGTGGTCCTTAATTGAAAAGATAATTATATTCACGCATTATGTGAATTTAAATAGCTCCAATGAGATTATTTAACATTATTTTTCAAAGCAAATCATGCATCCTCATGTTTCATGCACTTAATACTAATTTCCTTTCCATCATTACATGATAAAATATATTGCTATAAAATACTTTAAGATAGGCTTCAAAATCATTTAATTTATATTTAAATTAGTGAGTTTTATGATATTTTGATTTATATTAAAATTTAATTTTAGTATAAATCAGATAACTTTTAAACTCATTATGATAATTTTTTTTTTGAAGTAAATCACATAACGAAACAAACAAGAAAAGAAAAAGTTTTTATTTAATATTGCTATAAAAAGCTTCAAGATGGGTTTCAAAATCATCTAATTTATGCTAAGATTAATGATGTTTATGATGCTATGATTTGTAGTAATATTAGTAAAAAGCAAATTACTTTTAAACTCATTATGATTCATTTTATATTAGAATATCCTAACAAAATTGTAGTAATCTAGTACAAAAATATTTGAAGCAACCACTCCACTCAAAATAATTGACTTCAATTATGCTTAATTTGGGATAGCTTTATTATTGCTTTATAAAACAACTTTTTTGTATAAAAAATTTTTAAACTGACAAACTTTTAACAAGAAAATAGTAAGAAAGTTGTCCCAAACGAAACCTAAAAGTAATCAATTTTATAATTACTTTTTGATCAAGCAAGTCAAGCTAATTAATTTTATAAAATATTTTTAATTACCAATATTTTTTTTTAAACATGGGTATAGGCTTCGTTTGGGACAGCTTTCTTACTGCTTCTTAAAGCTGCTTTCTAGTACAAACATTTTATATTTTAATTAAAAAGCTGTTTTAAGAAGCAATAAAAAAGCCGTCCAAAATGAAGCCATAGTTTTAAACTTACTAATATTGTTGTAGCCACTGCTCAATATGATTGCAAAATCTCTAATTTTGCAAATGCAATTATGAGAGGTATTTAAACAATAAGCATCACATGGCGCCGCCAAACTTCATTAGGAAGCAACAATTAAGTGGACAAATACCAAAGTGAAGAAGGATTATGAACTAAAAATATAAATAAATAAATAAAGTAATAAACCTATCTCTCTTGATTACCCCTTTAATCATCAACTAATCTAATACTGATAATTAAAGTTCTTAAAGGAACTTCTTTTACTGCTTTGGCACTTTATTTATTTATTTTTTGTTAAAGAGAAGAGAGATATCATGCAATGGGAACTCGAGAACTAACGAAGATATGAGGATCCTGCTTCTCAGATTTGGGACCATACTATAGCTCTTAAAAATGGCCAAAACCACCCTTTAACCAACTTTTGAGCTACTTTATCAAAAGGCTAATCATATCCAATGCTCAGAAGTCATGCAGAGTTAAAGTACTCCTTTAGTTCTTTAAGGGAAAAAAAATACTAAATAAATTTAGTTTGTATGAAATTATGATTAAAATTCATAATTTTATACATCCACTAATTCATCACTTAGGTTTCGTTTGAGATGACTTTTTTTTGTACTAGAAAGCTGCTTTAAGAAGCAGTAAGAAAGTCATTCCAAACGAAGGCTTAATTTATGAACTACATATGAATTGATTAAAGAAAATAGATTGTATGTATGATAGTTTTTTTTCTAATATAAAAGCATAACACGTACTAATTGGGGAAGAAATATCATATAGTTGAACTAATTTATAGAATTGTGAAGCTAATCAGTCTTTTAATAAATAGGTCTAGCAACCTAAATGACCCTAACTTGATGGCCCGAACCCGACCTGATAACCCATTTTGATTTTTTTTAAAAAAATTGCATCTTAAAAATGGTAGAGTTTATATTAATTGATCAAAATAAAAAGTGCATATACCAACAGGCAAGAGAATTTAAGGAAAATAATAATAAATGAATCACTATCAAAATCAATATAGGGTCATTAAATGGTTTTTGGGTCAATCTAAATTTGACCCCAATTTAGACCCGAATCAGACTTGCTTATTAAACATGTTAATCTGAAACTAAATTTTTAAAGTTAAGTCCGAATCGGATTGTCTAATCGGATCATTTATTGATGCTAAATATGATTATAGGAGCATCATTTATTTTCTTAAATAAAATTTATGGTCATGTAAGAAGTAATTAAGCTTTACAGTTTTATATAGTAAATGATAATTAATTTTACATTTATTGGCAAGTATTTAACTGAGTAGAGTAAAATTGTATTACCATTCATTCACACATTTTTTTCAGGGCTCAGATAATATTTTTCATAATCAGTAATCTTTTGTTTGAATGCAACTAATTAATCTTGAACTTTACAATATGCATTGTATAGACTAAGATTTATTCAAAATTATTCACATTATAATAATTTATAAAATGAACTGTTTATAGGCTTTTTGTCCCTCTTATAAGGAGGGGTCGAAGGCGTTCATTCTTCCCATATTTTCATCATTTGTCCTCCAGATCTCTTCTTGAACTTAATTAGTAAGACATTAGTTAATTAGAGACTTAAGCTTGTTGCAATAGAAAGGGTGTCCACTTACTTTGGTTGTAGGAGGCCAATAAACAACCGCAATAATGATAAGAGTATTTCAGCTCCACTACCACTACATTCCAGTAATCAATCACTGATCTCTGTTTTGCTGCTTGACAGAGCTTGTCGCCACTTCCTCTGCACTCTAGCAACCTGTTTTTTACTTTATGTAATCATCTAGGGTATTTTTGTCATTGCATTTTCCACTTGCACCTACGTATATTTACATTTGATTGTGCCATAGTAAAATTCAATACAAATGACTTACCTTCTCCTCTATATGATTACTACTCTTCAACTGCTTGTCTTGTTTATCGGAATGACTGGTGAAGCTCAATCAATCGGGTTCAACATGATATTAGAGGTATGTGCGTAACAACTCTTTCCTTCGACACCGATGGGAGATCGATTCATCTATGTTAGCACCATCCACACCTAAGGCTCTAACGTCATATCCACCAGCGCCCATTGATGTCTTAAATTCTCCCCACTCTTAAGTTTCTTCTCTCCAACATCATGAATGTTATCAACATTCAATTCCTCCCTGACAATTATCCCACATGGCAATCTACTATTCAGAAGCTTTTCACCACTAATCACTTCTCCGGCTATCTCGATGGAAGCGAAGCATGCCCTCCCAAACACCTGCTTACTGCCACTAGCCAGGTTTCCCTCAACCCCTAATTTTCTTATTGGACCTTAGTAGATCAAAACATCTATGTTGCTCTATTCTCCACCTTTTCTTCCACTATACTACCCTGCAAACTAAACCTCGACACCTTTGCGTCGATTTGGAAAATTCTCTGACTCAATTTTTTTCTCAACAAACCGTTCACAGGTTATCCAACTTAAGAATGAACTCCACTCTCTCTCCATGCAAAATAATTCCACAAATGACTAACTTGCTTACATTAAAAGCCTTGTGGACAATATCTCTGTTGCCAGAGGCTCCGTAGACACGAAGACGTCCTGCTTTATATCCTAAATGGTTTCCCTCCCTCTTATCAGTCGTTTAAAACGACCATCAGGACCTCGCTTCACCCAATTAGCTTGGATGACTTATACTCGCTTCTCTGTCACGAAGAGGTAAACCAAACTATTGATCCCGTTAAGGAGCTCTCCTTGTCCACTACTCCTCTAGGTGGCTCGCAGTTGTCGTTCATCACATCTCCATATGTAGTGGATCAAGTTGCATACATATTTACAAAGTCACTTCCCTCAACAAGACTTAATAGTCTTCGCAACAAGTTAATGGTCGTTTCACCCATCAACTTGAGGGACAATAATAAGAGTGTTTCAGCCCCACTACCACTACATTCCAGCTGACCGATCACCGACCTATGCTCTATTGGTCGATAGAACTTACCGCCACTTCCTCTGCACTCCAGTAATCCTTTTTTACATTATGCAACTATCTAGGGTATTTTAGTCATTATGTTTTCCACTTGCACCTGTGTTTATATACATCTAATTATGCTATAGTAAAACTTAATACAAATTACTTACTTCCTCATCTCTATGATCACTCCTCTTCCTATGCTTGTCTTGCTTATCGGAATGACTGGTGAAGCTAAATCAATCAGGTTCAACTATTAATAACCTTGAAACCATTAGTTCTTTTCAGTCTTTGTTTGAGATGTTTATAGCTTTTTATAAAGGTTATTACGAAGCTGTTATGAGATTTTTTTTTTTTTTAGAAATTACTTATAAAAAGTAGCTTTCTGATATAAAAATTTATAGAGAGTAGTAGCCAAATAGATGTTGGGTTGTGATTTGCCCATCTGAATAAGTACACCATGAATAAAGCTGTCAAAAATATGTTCTTAGGCTTCTATTGATAAAAAATTATTATGTGCAGAGTCTGGACAGCAGTAGGACTCGAGTTACACAATATACAAGCTATGTACAAATTGTACGTATGTGGTCTCTATTCTGATTGGAGTCCGGACGCAAGCTACATTTGGACTCCAAGCGTAATAATTTCTCTCTTTTGTGACATCTTTTGACCGTTACTTATTTGTTACTTTTAAGCAATTTAAAAAATTAAGTTAAAAAATAGTAAGAAAATTATATCAAATGAAACCTTAATTTGATTCCCTTAAAAAATGGAGTTTAATCCGCATTTTTTTCAAGTGATCGATGAATTACGTGGCCATGCGATTTTATATATATATAGGCATGGCCCATTGAGATTTGAGCTGAGAGGCAGCTGACGTCTTCGTCCTTCCAACACACATAAATAAGCCTGTTAATGTCGAAGGGCTGTATCATCTCTCTTCATTTAGATCAGAAAACGAGAGAATGTAAGGAAAATAATTCAAGCACATGCCTCTCCAGTACTCACCTCACTTACAAAGGTACATTCAAAGAATAATTGCACCGTCTAACTCTAATTTCAGTCATTCTTCCCACTTTTGGCATGTGGAATTTAATCTATCATTTCAATGGCTATGCAAATTTCTGAGGTTTCATGAAAAAAATCTTTTATTTAGCTCTATAGGGTTATTTGAATGAGTTTAAAATGTATGAATGTATATATATAATTTTTTTTCTTGAAATAAAATGAATGCCACGAAAAGTCTAAAGAGGATGGACGTGGTTGGCGGCCAAGATTGACAAATATAATCCATGGCAGTGGCTAGTGGCGATAGCAAACAATAATGGGTGGCCTGCGGAGGTGGTCATTGGTGGTGACAGAGGCAAACGCGGCTGGTGAGGGGCGACAATCCAGGGGGTACAATTATAATAAGATGAATTTATGCTGTATTTGAAAATCATCAAAATTGAACTAGATGATGAATTTCAAATGATCCAAAAAATTTACACAGTATTTATTTTATTTCAAATCAAATATCAATATTTTATAAATTTTTATATTTGAAATATTTTACATTTATTTTATTTTAAATCAAACAGCCACATAATCAAGTTTTTATTTGATAAGACCGATTAATGTTTTCTTTAACAAAATATATTGAGTCAGTTCATCCTTGCTTAAAAAATTAATATTTTCACGTTAAGATTCTTCTGTGATTACTCACTGGTGGTCAGAAATCAGGCAACCTCAGATATTCTTAGGTGGCCGATTATTTTTGGCTATCAAAAGTGTACAGTTCTTTACCCAAAAAAAAGAGTGTACAGTTCAGGTTGAAGAGAGCTAATTAAGTGGAAATAGGAGCAACTCGTCTTATCTCTTTCTTAGAGAATAGTAACCTGTGATACTGACTTAGTAAGTGGGTTCTACAGGTAAAAGAGAAACCTATTTATAGTTCAAATTACCGTAACCTATTTATAGTTCGAATTACAGCAAATATGTGTTGATTCCATTTCCTTTGGAGGATGACCTTCACACATGCAATAATAAAGTCTACATCATCAAGATTATATGGAATGAAATATTTGGTTTGGGTATGAGTAGATGAATAATTAAAGTTATATAAGGACGATATGATGATTAGTGACATGGCCCCATATATATTCTCATTTAATGCGTATTAAGTTCTCTTGTAGGCTTCTTAAGACTTGTTGAGCTTTATGCTCACCTTATTGACATTATTTTCGCCCAATCATTTGTGGAATCATCATATATATCTAATAATTAAGAAATAAATCAAAGAGAAATATATTTACATTAATAATATTCATTCAAAGAGCATGACTATATCATTGATGCAAACATATTATTCCTTGGTCTTTATAGATATATGTTTGAGTGCCTCCCTAATATGAGAATGAGTCATTAGGGTGATTTTTTTTCTTAGTAGCATTCTTATTTGGATGAACCCTCTTAATTATTTTTAGTAAGAATTACATCCATCAATAAACGACTTTCAAAACTTATTTATTGATGATCCTCCCTTCTAGAAATTTTTGTACAAAAAAATTGCTTTAAAAAATAGTAATAAAACTGTCTCAAGCAGAGCCTTAGACTAAACAAAGACCATATCTACTCCCTTTTAAGGCTCATGCATCAACAAACTCTCATAAGAATTTTTAGAGTGACTCTACCTCACATTATTGCTATTGAAGGGTCACTTAATGGTGTCTAGAGATGCTTGAATAGAATTGTTAGGTTCACATGATAGTGTGCCTAGGGGTGTCAATATTGGACACGACACGAAAACCCGACTCGAACCCACCCCGAAAATTTCAGGTTTGACCTGACCCGATTTCAAAACGGGTCGGGTTCGGGTTCAAGAAATTGACCCGTTTGAAAAACGGATCGGGTTCGGGTTGACCCGATGGGTTGTCGGGTCAACCCGCGAACCCGTTTAAAATCAATTGCCCGCACTGCCCCGCCTTCCCGCAACGCTGCCCAGCCTGCCCGCGAAGCACCAGCGCTCGCTCGCGCGCACCAGCGCTTGCCCGCGCGCACCGCACTGGCTCTCATGCACCAGTGCTTGCCCACACGCACAGCGCTGGCCCGCGCTAGCCCGCGCGCACCGCGGCCCCCTGCTATCGCCCACGCGCTCGCCCGCTCGCCCGCCGCCCGCTTGCGCTCGCCCGCGCGCCGGATGGCGCTCGCCTGAAAGCCCGCTCGCTCTCCCCCGCGGCCCGATGGCTCTCGCCAGCGCGGCCACTCGCGCACCCGTTTCGGGTCAACCCGTGTTGGGTCGGGTCCGAGTTCGGATATCCGCCACGTTTACCTACCCGAGTCAGATTAGGGTCGACCCGTTTGAACCCGGGTCATTTCCGAGTTCGACCCGAACCCGACTGTGACCCGAAATTGACACCCGTAAGTGTGCCCACTTAGGAGAAAAAGGAAATCTATGCTAAATTTAAACCTAGCTACAATCAATCAAGTATCAATTTGATCCAATTTCAAATATATCGTTAATTCAAGAATAAATTAACTTCTTCTCTATCCATAATTACAATTGATCAGGCAAGTTAATCCCTTTTATTTATGATTTAATCCTTTCCTATTTTTATTCAAAATATATCTTGGACAATTTTCACACCTTGAGAAAAACCACTTCTCTATGGAGCTTGGTAAAGGAAAGAGAGTAACGTATCACCATACCACTCTACCTTATCTCTTCATATATATAAATAACAAACAAAACTTCAACCCTGGTATGAATTTATGAAACTCGTGAATGCTTGTTTTTTAACTCTAGTTAAGTTCATAGAGAAAACCTTCTTTTTATAAATGGGTAGAGAATTAGTTTTAAAATAACATAAATGATGATTCTAAAGGAATTATAATAGAAGATGTTATGTATTTTATGTAAGATTTGAAGATTGATGGTTTTTTTTATTTTAATGTTCAATTTATGATTAAGTATTATTTTATTTCTTCATGAAATTCATTTCATAAGTTTTAATGAAATGAATATTTATCTAATCATTCAAGTGTTCATGAAAAATTATCCTAACAAAAAAATGAAAAAAAAAAAAAAAAATCCTATTAGGATATATATCCTGATTAAATTTTTAAACATAACGAGCTTCACCAACAAATTTCTTTAAGATAAGTACATTATGTCGATATCACACTCATCTTAAACTAAATCTAAGAGTTTTGAGATTTATACTGATAACTTTTTAGTTAGGATATATTTATACTAACTTTTTTCCTTAACTATAAATTTATCTATTTTCTTGAAACAAAGCTAATTTATTTAATAAAATTATTTCCTAAGCTAACTGAGGTTAACACCTAGCCATTTAATTAACACCTGGCTAATTTTATTTAACACCAAAGCATTCCTAAGAACTAGACACCGCACCACACCCCTTCTTCCCATTCAATTATTTGATTTCCAATGATGTAGTTGACTGTTGTAGTTTTTGATTTGGCCAAGTAGAGGAAGTGAAAATCAGAAGAGCATATATAAGGAAGACGAAGGAATTCTAAGAGAGATTTAACTCATAAGTCAGGTAGGATGCTTAGAGAGCTTCTTAATGACATCTATTTTCTAACTTTTCTAATAGAAAATCAAGTCTTTCTTCCAAAATCAAGCTGATTTGTTTGGCGAAATGAATTGGAATCTATATAAGCCTAATTAATATTATTTTCTATTGAATCTCTATGTCGTTATAATTAGATATTATTTTAATGCTAACTACTTTCTAATAATCTTAATAAAAACTCATGTTACTATTAACTATCTTGTATATATATGTTAAAATTTATATGAAAGTAATGTTTAATTAGCTAGGGAATATATATAAATTTAATTGCAGTAAGCATAACTGAAATGAACATATACTTGAAAAGGTTTGAGTAGCTCAAGTGGAAGATAAGATTAGAGAGTCATCTTAGATGGTTTGGTCATATAAAACGATGGCCTTCTGATGACTAGATTAGAAAAGCATATGTATTATATTTTACTTATATTAAGAAAGGTTGAGGTATGTAGACCTAAAAAGATTTGGTCATAAAATATTAGAAATCGCATTTTTTTTATTAGATTTAAATGAGAATTTGACTATTTACAGAACAAAATCGAGAAAAAGGATTCATGTAGCCGACCCCACATAGTGGAAAAATTATTATGTGCGGATACCGGGCGTCGTTTGGAGACCAACCAGAATATGCAGCCTCTTTTTTTTATCTCGGTACCGGGTGAGGTGGCGGGTTCTAGTTGGTCTCCGAACCATCCGGTGTCCGCACAAAATAATTTATCCATATAATAGGATAAAGGCTTGTTGTTGTTGTAAGAATAATTGGGTATCTTCAGCTTTTGTACTAATCATTATAAATGCTGGCGTACAGAGATCGATAATCATAAACTTATTGTGGTTTTATTTGGATAATATTCATGGTATATAATAATTAAAGTCTTACCACTTGACATGATAATAAGATTATTAGTTATTATCTTTGATTGGACTATTTATTTGGTAATATGAAAAAGGATAGTCGGAAAACAAATTAATTTTTTACAAGTTTTCAAATTATTATAATGAGAAAAATTAGAGATGTTATCCTAAAATTATTAAATATTTGTCCATATTTTTTTGAAGTATGAATTGTTGAATTTTACATGAATGCTTAGAGAAATTCAACGAAGATAATTAATTAAATTGTTTTGCAATCATTAAAAAATAATTTATTATATATGAATCATATATCTAGTAAAAAAATATTTTTATTTCTGCTATTATAAGTTTTAATAATTTTAATATTCGAAATGCTTGCAATTTTATATAATAGCGAGTACTTCCTAATGTCAAGAATATGTTATATATAGAAAATATCTTAGAAAATTTACAAGTTTTTGAAAAGAATACTTACTGATTGCGTAAATATGATATGAATACTAGTGATGCTTTGAATGCTTGTATTGTCTGAATGATGATGATAGCCTGACTACGAATCCTCTTGGAAGGTATTCGGGCAACCAGAATACCTAGTGAAGTATTCTCTGATTTTCTCTTCGACTATCTGAGTTTAGTGCAGATTCATTTTGATTATGCTTCTTTTCGTGATTTGATTTTAATTTTTTCTCTTTTTATTATTTGATTTGTTGTTATGTATCTTTTTCTTCTTCTTCTTCTTTTTTTTTTTTTTTTTTTTTTTTTTTTTTTTTTGCTTTCTCAGTATTTCTATGTTTGTATTATATTTTTTATTAATAAAATGACATACCAAAATTTTCCAAATAATAATAATAATAATCAGGCTTATTTAAGGGAGGTGGCTCCGAGCTATGTGAGGCTTATTATTTGAGGATAAGCCACATTTAACTTAATACATTAATACATGAAAATTGCACGTAAATGATTATATCAATAGTGCACATGTGGAAAAACCTGTACACATAATAGTAGTGATAAATCAAAAAATTATTTATGAGGAACTTTCACAATATCATTTTGAAGCATATATTGAGCTATAATAATTTTCATAAATGATAACATATGAAAATAAACAAACCAAACCAGCCAAAGAAAATTTATATTTTTCTTGTCAATATGATCATAATATTCTATTTGTACAGCATACCAAAAGTTACATGATGATTAAACTTTCTATATCTTAGTAAAATCTCATTTAAACCAACCAAAATCAAATATGACCCCAAAATACTCACACAAACGTCGAAATTGAAATCTAAAGTAGGGCATCGATAACTTATCTTAAGATGAAAAATTTTCTCAATTGACCCGACAAACGAATTAGACTCCACGACCTCCAAACTCAAGCTGTTTATCTTTCTCTCTCCTATTTCTCCACTTTTCTCCCTTCTTCTATTTACTCTCTTTAGCTTAGAAAATGAAAATTGGTTTTTGTTTAATGTTTTAAGATATTTATAACAAAACTCTGAAATTGATGCAGCGCCACAACTCTTACATTCATAGCGTTGTGAAGCTCCTAAGAAAAATTTTAATTATGGAATTTTCTAATGAAAAAAATCCTTAATGTTACAAAAGTACCCTACAATGTCGTAGCGCTGCACTTTATAGTGTAGTTGTGTTCCGAGCTGATTCTTAATTTGTTCGTAACCAGAGAGTTCAACACCACAATGTTCCTCCCTTCAACACCAAGATATTCTCAAGCAGGATTTTCTAATACTAAAATAGAGAGCTTAGTACCATAATGCCACTTTCCCTAATACTGCAGTACTCCAAAGCTATAAATTTTTTAACTTAATTTTAAGCTTCTAAATTTAATTTATAACTTTCTATTAAGGTCTTAATATAAAGTATGGCAATTCACAAAGATTTAATAAAGATGTATTAGGCTCACAAAACTTACCTAGTATTATCTAAATCGTAACAAGGAAGCTCATTGTTATAGCAAGGATTATTACATGATCCTCCAGCCTTTTGTTGATTGATTCTAATTTTCTCACTATCATCGTCTAATTATAATCCTCAAACCTCCATTGTTTGACTATAGTCCTCATAATTACTCATTTGTCTAGCTGCAACCTTTCCACTATTGTTGCTTGATTATGGTCATTCGACTACCATTGACTCTAATGCTGTTGGTTTAGAGGTGAATGAGGGTGTGGATAATGGAATTTGTGTGGAGCCTATTATTTCGGGTGGTAATCCTGTTATTGTCGATGACTGTGCTGTGATTTCATCTCAGGCCTTGAGTCATCCAGTGGCTGAATTTGGGGATGCTGTTTCCCCTTTAGTTGGCAAGGAATTTGTTAAAATGCCTGAGGCTGTGGCTTTTGTTCCCTCTATTAGTAGAGTGGACCCTCTGTTGATTAATTGTAATATTAATAAAGATGTTGTATTAACTTGTGAGCAGGGTGCTTTGTCTCCTGTGTGTAATTTAGTTTAGGAACATAATGAGTTTGTTTTTTTTAAGTGACGGTGGCTTTGTTACTCCGAATCACACTTTGGTGGCTAGGGGGAAGATTCATGATGATATTATGATGGAGGAGGTTGGGCCTGTTTTGGCTTTAATTGATAATGCGATGGAGGAGACTGGTGAGGAGGTTGCTGTTGGTTTGTGCCATAATAATGATGAGGTGGTTGACCAGTTTTTTGATGTGCCACTTAGTACTGTTATGTCTCCCAAAGGTTTAACTCTCTTTTTGTTTCAAATTTGGGAACTACATGTTCTGGGCAATCCGTTTGGCATGATGGGTATCTTTCTTCCTCTGGTGAGGGGTGTGAGGACTTGAACGTTGAGGAAATTGACTCTATTCAGGAAGTGTATGGATTAGATGTTTGCAAGGTTTCTGAAAAACCTTTTTCACGTGGAAGTAAACGTGGTAGGAGGAAATCTAGAAGATATTTTTTATCTTTTCATCTTGCTTTGATGATGGGTGGACTGTTTGCAAGGTTGGTGGCTGCATTTGCAAGTTTTCGTTCTTTGCTTGTTTCTTTTATTTGTCCTTGCAGGTTCCAGTTGTTGTTGATGGTATTGCTCAGTGGTCAGCTCGTGTTTTTGTGACTTTTGGTCCCTGTTTTTTATTGTTTACTTTGAGCTTTTGTGTGGGTACTTATTGTAACTTTTGTTTTGGTTTTCATGGCCCATAGGTTTTCTTTCAAGTGATATACTTTTAGAGGGCTTGAATTCCTTAAGGACTTGTATTTCTATTTTAGTATTAATGCATAGGCCCCTGCCGCGGGGTTTTAATTAAAAAAAAAAAAGACTACCATTGCCTCATAACATCTTCCAACCATTGTCGCTTGATTTTAGTCCTCCAACCACCGTCAACATACTGCGGCCCTCTTAGCATCGTCTGACTACTATTCTTCTACCACCATAACCCTATTATTGTCCTCTGATTATCATCACCTGGCTAAGATCCTACAATCAACATCACCCAAATATGATCATTTGATCACCGTCGTTGAATCATGACCCTCTAGCCAATAATGTCTAGCTACATCGACACTTGTTGATTTCATCACCTGCTATCACTAAGAATACACATCGTCGTCCATAAAGTTGATGCATGTCATCAACACTAATTATTACTGTCAACTTCATCACTAATATTTAAGTTGGACTTCTTTGTCTATGATTATCCCTCCTCAAAGAAGCTTGTTCAAATAAAAAACAAGCAATCTTTTGAAGACTTTTTTGCCGTAGTGCTCTTCCAATTTCTACCTTGAAATTTATCACGTACATTCTACATATACTATATTATATCAATATAATTTTAATTGTGAGAAAGGGGATTTGTAACTGATGACAAAGAGTTGTGAAATCTTTTCAACTTGGTCGTTTTTCTCATAAAAATATGTGTCTCTCTCCCTTTAATCTTTGGAAGTGTTGAGTTTTCATTAAAATGTTAAGATATTAAACTCTCTCTCTCACTTTATCATTGTAAATATTTTACACCACATAATATATAAAAGGTTTTATAATATCAATCTTAAGTTTGACGTATTAATATAGGATAATTAATTGGCACTGGTATAGGAAAATCAAATAAAAAAATCATATATATTGATATGTCATCAAAAAATTATCTTGATCAGGCACAAATCTCGAGGTAAAAATCAAGTTGGAAACTTTAAAAATTAAATCTGGGATCATCTGAACTTCGATTTCAGCAAACTTACAGTCGAACTAATCATCTCGAAAATACAAACCCGATGACACCAAATTCAACTCGATCCGAAACCAAATGGGTCCAAATCGAAAACCCGAAGCACATTCGGAAGGTTCAATCCATAATTTGGATTACAAACAGTTTCCAAATATAACATGTTTATAGTCGAATCGAGCGGCTCGACGAGACGAATCCAACGAGCCCAAGATCGCCAAATTTCGATATCATTAAGACCTTCAAATGTCTAATGAACGGTCCACAATCAAGAGATTCAATATCGGTCGTCCATCCATTCCACTCCACCTTTCACTACAGGAAAATCACCCAAAATCGGCGGGTTTTACCGGCGGTTTACGCATATTTACCGGCGGTTGTCTAATTTACCGACGGTTCTCCGGCGGGTATGTGACTGCCGGAAATATAGGCGTAGGAAATCATATACTGGCGGTCTAAGACGACGACGGTTTGCCGACGGTCAATGCCGCCGGTAATACCACAACTATATACCGGCGGTGTACCGGCCGATTAACCGCCGGTCACAATACCGGCGGCTTACTGACGGCCACGATACCGACGGTTGACCGACGGTATTATGGCATCGGCAGTTGTTGTGAAACCGCCGTAAATTGTCGGTAAGCCGTCGGCACGGTACCGGCGATGACCGGCGGTCATGCCCGTCCCTAGTAACGGCGGTCGTGACTGCCGGTATTCCGACGCCTAATCGCCGGGTACCGTCAGATGACCGCCGGTTATGTACCGGCGGTTTAAGGTAGTTACCGGCGGTTATGGATAAGCCGTCTGGTATCGTCGTTTCCGGCGGCCAGACCGCCGGCAAGCCGCCGGAAACCTGTAGCACCTGCAAAAAAAATGACAGCCTCCCCTCTATTTGAGAGAGGTTCACCCTAAATTCTAAACCTGCACATAAAACAAAATATAATAAGTTTTGGGCAACACGCCGCTATATTCAATCAACAATCATAACTAGCACAACCAAACATAATATTAATGTAAACAAAGCCAAATTGTTCAACCATAAAACATAAGTTCACAAATTCACTGATTGCTCAACCATAAAACATAAGTTCTCAAATTCATAAGTTCACAATAAATATAAAAAAGTTCTAGTCCTCAGGTGTATCCTCGCAAATTTGTCCTTGATCCTCCTATTTACGGATCATGCCACTATCAGAAAACTATAAATAGACTCCTCATTTCTCTTAAGAGGGGACCCAAGCAAGAAGGAAGGAAGAGGAGGAGAAGAGAAGAATTGGAAGGAAGAAACTCCTCCTCGACCATCGCCGGAATTCCGCCCGACTTTCAAATGACACCGAAATTCCATCCCACTTCCAGGTGACATCAGAATTCCGCCTGACTTCCAAGTGATGCCGAAATTCCGGACGACCTTCAAGTGATGTTGAAGTTCCACCCGAACTCCAAGTGACGCTGGAATTCCGCCTGACCTCCACGTGACGCTGGAAGTCCGCCCGACCTCCAAGTGACGCCGAAGTTTCACCTGAAATCCAAGTGACTCCGGAGTTCTGCCCGAATACCATCTAACGCCAGAGTTCTCATTGGCCGCCAACTGACATCGGACTTCTACCCGACGTCGGACCTCCGCTCGTCGCCAAGTTTCTACCCGACGGACTTCTACCTGTTGTTGGAATTTCGTCGGACATCTATCCGATGTTGGATTATGTCCATAGCTGGATTTCTACCTGACGCCATCTTCTAACCTCCTTTGCCCACCGACTACGGTCCCTCTGACTTACGTCGCCATCTGACTACAGTCCTTCCGACCTCTGTCGCCCGTCGACTACGGTTCCTCTAACTTACGTCGCCCACTGACTACAGTCCTTTCAACCTCTGTCGTCCGCCGACTATGGTCCCTCTGACTTACATCGCCCACCGTCTACAGTCCTTCCGACCTCCATCGCCCGCCAACTACGATCCTTTCGACTTACGTCGCCCACCAACTACAGTCCTTCAGATCAAACAAAAACATCAGCAGTGATTCTTTGTATTCTCATGTAAAGTACTCTATAAGATGTACGTCAAGCTAAGGCATTCCCCCAAGAAAGTGCCTCATTTCTAATCAACTGCAATATTAGTGGATTCATTCAAACGGGCTATGCCCCATGATTTTTCCCCATTTTTAGAGGTTTTTCACGTAAAAATTTTTGTGTCTCATAAATGTTACACCCTCTCTCTCTCTCTCTCTCTCTCTCTGTTTGCTGGATCTTCGTACAAAGCTAAGAAGTTAAACTTTATATTTCTATACCGCCGTTTATATTTCTATACCGCCGCGAATATTCCAGGACGCAATATATATATATATATATATATATATATATATATATATAGCCGAGTTATGTGAGGCTTATCATTTGAGGACCCAGATGCGCCACCTTCCAAACCGATCACATGCAACTCCCGCCTATTTAGCCCTGGCTTTCAACCTCCCTTCCTTCCCCAACTATACACCAAGCACCGCAAACTCCTCGTAATCCGTCCTTCCCCCTCTCTTTCTACCTTTGTATCTCTCTTCCACGCTGCTCCTCCCCCATATCCTCCACTCCCACCATGCCTCGATCCACCAACAGCTCCACCTTCTTCTCCCGCCGCTGCGTTTTGGTCAACGGACCCATCATCGTCGGCGCCGGCCCATCGGGCCTTGCCACTGCCGCCTGCCTTAAAGACCAAGGCGTTCCCTTTGTCATCCTCGAACGCGCTGACTGCATTGCCTCCTTATGGCAACGCCGCACCTACGACCGCCTGAAACTTCACCTCCCAAAAAAATTCTGCGAGCTCCCACTCTTCCCCTTCCCCAAAGACTACCCAGAGTACCCCAACAAGAAACAGTTCATCGAATACTTGGAATCCTACGCCAAGCAATTCGGTATCCGCCCGCGGTTTAATGAAAATGTTAAGTCTTCCAGGTACGACGAAGCCTGCGGTTTGTGGCGAGTGAGAACCACTTGTGTGAATGGCGAGGTGGAGTATATGGGGCGGTGGCTGGTGGCGGCTACCGGCGAGAATGCAGAGAGGATGATTCCAGAAATAGAAGGGATTTTGGAGTTCGGTGATGGAGTTTCGCATGTTTGTGATTATAAGTCAGGGAAGGAGTATGCCGGAAAGCGCGTGCTTGTTGTTGGATGTGGAAATTCCGGCATGGAGGTTTCTTTAGACCTCTGTGACCACAATGCATTCCCGTCGATGGTGGTTCGTGACTCGGTGAGTGATCATTAGATTCCATAATTTAGAATTTTCATTAATTTTTTTATATTTTATGGTTGTTGTTTTGTAAATTTAAAAAAGAAAGTTTTTTTTGGTGATGTATTAAGATTTGTCTTGCATGTTGAGCATATTGAAGAGAAAAACTACATAAATTCACTTTTAAGATACGAGAGATATTCTTGACCTTGCAAGGCAATTTATCTCTATTTTTTGCAAGAAAAATATTTTTCCTGAAGATTCTCTTGTAAAATAAAAGGGTCTGCCTTGCAATTCATCAAAAAATTACTACTAGTACACCATGAAAGAAGTGTTTTTCCAGCAAAAAAGTGTTTTTTTCTGAAGGAGTTTCTTGCTTTCTTCATTTTGCAGGTTCATGTTTTACCATGTGAGATATTTGGGAGATCAACTTTTGAGGTGGCGGTTTATTTGATGAAATGGCTTCCTCTGTGGCTGGTTGACAGAATTGTGTTGATCTTGTCATATCTAGTTCTTGGTAACGTAGAGAAATATGGCTTGAAGAGGCCATGTACTGGTCCCTTGGAGCTCAAAAACACTCATGGAAAAACGCCAGTTTTGGACATTGGTGCACTTGGAAAGATCAAGGCAGGTGAAATAAAGATTGTTCCTGGGGTGAGGAGGTTTTTTCCTGGAAAAGTTCAGCTTGTTGATGGCAGGATACTTGATATCGACTCCGTTATCTTCGCCACTGGATACAACAGCAATGTTCCTTCATGGCTGCAGGTAAACTTTCTTAATGTTAAAAAGTTAAAATCTTCATGTTCTTGCTCTTATTGGGAAAATTATTAGGTTCGGACACTGGACAAAGAGATACATCTGAATTTCTCTCTGTCTACAGTAAAAGCGCAATCTAATCGCAGTTACTGTAGCAATTACGCTTTGACTGAGCTTTTATTGTAGACTGAGATAAATCCGAATAATTTTCTGTGTCTGATGTCCGCACCTAATAATTTGCAGTTACCATGCGCTAACAAATCATTGGACTGAGCTGTTTCTGGATTTAAATTTACAGGGGAGTGATTTCTTCGCAAACGATGGATTCCCAAAGAAGCCATTTCCCAACAGTTGGAAAGGAGAATCAGGGTTCTACGCTGTTGGCTTCACAAAGAAGGGGCTTCTAGGTGCTTCTTTTGATGCAGTTAGAGTTGCAGGGGAAATTGGCAAAGTGTGGAAAGAGGAAATAAGACAGCAGAAGAGGCAAGGAGCATACCATCGGAGATGCTTCTCACAGCTTTAAGCTTTTGATTTCTTATACTTACTAACTTCCTACCTGAACCATTCTTTTGTTAAGAAACTGATTGTATGATTGTGTAAATTAAGCAATAGGATTCTCACTCAAAGGAACCCATTTTGATGCTTATGGAGCTTTATTCACTTTTGGTAACTTTTGTACTACATTTTATTCCATTTCAATTCAATGGAAAAAAGGTTGTTTTCCTACTACTATCGCTTCAATAGTCAGTACTGCTACATTCCTCTGTCCCCAACTTTTGCTTCAGAATGGCATCCAAGGACTGTTATGCTTCTTTAATTCATACAGGACATGTTAAGTAAGCTTGAATCACTCACCGATGCTTAGTTTGATTGGTGGGCGAGTACGGTTGGGAACCCCCAATCCGTGCTCCATTTCCTTGGAGCGGCAGTGCCTTTTAAGGAGGGTCCAATTAAGTGCGGGTCAGGAGGTTTTCGGGGTGGGTGCCTCTTTTAGGTCAACCGAGAATTGGTCACGCCGCCAAGCGTTCTTTTGAGGGTGATAGCGGATGGATACCCGTTACCAAAAAAAAAAAAGTAAGCTGGAATCAAGGGAGATTTATGCGACTAAAGTGGTTAAATTTAGTTTGCAGCCTGGGCGCACAATTATTTTTTTGTCAGAGAATTGAATGTAAAGGGTAAAGGGGATCCATGACAGTGCAATATGAGATACTGAAATCTGTATCAATTATTCTGACAAGGAGATAAAGCTTCTCTACTTATTGCATATGGGTGATGAGAACCCAAGTTGCAACTTAGAGGATCCCCCACCACAAGAACTAGAAAGACCCAACCACATGTAATTGACCCACCTAATCATTTGCTTTTAAGGATACTTACCATATAATGTAAAAATTCAAGCGCACGGTGACCACAATCTTGCAAAGTTTTTTTTGAATTAAGCTAAAGTATCAAAATAAAGATTTGTCTTGGATTTTTTTTTTTTCTTTTGAAGGCCTTGGCTTGCTAGAATTATGATGTAAGCATTGCATAAGGTGAAGCACAATCCAAAATTTGGTCCTAAGTTTAGCCACCCAAATTTGAGTTGTGACTCGGATTGGACTACTCACATTTACTCTGCCTATCCTAAGTGTGCTCATTCGAAGAGCAATAAATTATAGGTGATACATTTACATATAATTCACTTAATCAATATAAATTAAATATTAAGGTAATATTTGAATGGAAATTTAACGGAATTAAATTCAAGGTCATCCGAACGCCAATTTCAACCAAATTTATTGTTGAAATGAATGTCTTGATGTAACAAACTCATCAAAACAATAAGCAATCCGATCTGAGTATAATTAGATCTGAGTATAAATAAACCTAAATCAAACACTTGAAATATATTTAGAAACTTCAAGACATTAATTAATGGAACAATCGATTTTCAAATTTTACAAGCTTATAGTCAAACCGAGCTTATAGATGAGACAAATCTAATGAGTTCAAAGATCATTCAATTTAGATATCTTTAAAGTATTGAAATGCTTAATAAATGATCTATAATTAAGTAGATTAATACAAGCATTCAATTTAGTATTTTGGATTTTGGCAAAAATGACTAAAATGCACCACTCAAGAAATCTATGAAAAGTATCTCATTTCTATATGAGAGAGGTTCAAGAGCTGAGAGAGTTAAAAAAACTCTAATGTATTTTCCAGCAACCACTACAGTGAATTGACCATATGAAGAATAGTTAGTTTTGTGGCAATTGTTGTTATTATGATGCAACACCCGTCACCTGCAAAGAACACAAGCACAAGAGAAAACAGAACAACCAAGTTCTGTAACTGAGAACTGTAAATATTTATGTAGATGTGTAAAAACTGTGTACAACTACTAGCGATGAGGTATATGTATTCTTTCTCCTTTCGTCCTACTATATCTGGGTCCATCTTCTAAAAAGTCTACTAAAGCAGTAAGTAACTGAAAATAACAAAGTGTAAGTAAAAAGATAAAATGGGGTAGTGGACACCGTATGAGGTTGTTATGGTGTCCTGTTCGTTAGTTCAAGTGAACTAATGTGCTCCGCCGCATCAATCCTCCCCGGCTTCAGAAGAGCTCGACTCCGACAAGCTTAGTGTGATCTCGGCATTGTCTGCAGGTTTGTATTCACAAATGTCGGAGACATTAAAAGTCGGAGAAGTGTTGCAATCAACTGGTAATTAAGGCAACCATGTAGGCGTTGTCGTTGATTTTAGTGATAATAGGTACTGGTCCGACTTTGCGGCGTGCCAACTTGTTGTATATTCCAAGTGGAAATCATTCCCGGCGAAGTCGGACCATAACTAGATCTCCCACTTTGAATGTTTTATGTCGGCGATGAGCATCTGCAGCTTCTTTGTAATGCTGGTTGGACTTAATGATTTGTTGGCGAACCTCCGCTAACATCTCTGAGTATTGATCCGTGAAGTTTGTAGCAGACGACGATTTGCATTTTGGCAACACAGTAATGTCCAAAGCAATGTTAGGTGTTTAGTGTATACAATACTGAATGGTGATTTACTTGTCGACCAGTTTGTCATGGAATTGTAGGCGAATTCCGCTTTGCCGAGAACCTCTTCCCATTGCTTTGGATTGTCAAGTACCAGACATCGCAACATATTTTCCAAGGTGCGGTTGACTACCTCGGTCTGTCCGTCGGATTGCGAGTGGTACGCAGAGCTGAGTCGAAGGTCCGTGCCCAGTCGTTTCCATAGTTCCCTCCAAAAATGACTTATAAACTTGACATCACGGTCCAATGTAAGGCTTCGAGGGAGGCCATGTAAACGAACAATTTCGTTAAAAAAAGTGTTGCAATGTTCAAGACATTAGAAGTTTTCTTACACGAAATAAAATGGACCATTTTTTGAAAATCTGTCGACGACCACCATGATGGAGTCGTTACCTCTTCTTGTTCGTGGCAAACCCAGCACGAATTCTAAACTAAGATCTTCCCAAATCGAATTCGGCACCGACAACGTCATATAAAGACCTTTATTTTGTGCTCCCGCCTTATAAGCTTGACATATTGGACAACTGTCCACCATACGGAATACATCTCTTCTCAATCGGGGCCAAAAGAAATGAGCTTGCAGTTGCCGAAGTGTGTTTTCTCTTCCCAAATGTGCAACTAGACCGCCACCGTGAGCTTCACGGATAAGTTGGGGTCTCCAGGAGGAAACAAGGATGCATAGGAGGTTCTTTTTGAACAAGTATCCATGCCTTATCATATAATCTGAGCCGGTAATTTCTTCCTAACATTGCTTCCATATAACGCCAAAATCAGGATCTTCCATATACAATTCTTTAAGGCACTCCAGTCTTGTGATCTCTATTTGGAGCTTTGCGAGTAGAATTCACTTCCGGCTAAGAGCATCCGCAACTTTATTATCGGACCCGGGTTTGTGCTTAATTGTGAACAAAAATCTTTGTAAGAACATCACCCAACGAACGTGCATACGATTCACCGTGCACTGGCTATTAATATAATGTAAGGCTTTGTTGTCGCTGAACAGAATGAAATCTTGGTCTAACAAATATTGCTCGCACTGTTTGAGTGCACGAACAATCACATAAAATTCTTGTTTGTATGCTGACAACTTTTGGCGAGCCGGGCACAATTTCTCGCTGAAAAAGGCAATGGGTTTACCTTCTTGTGATAGAACCGCGCCTACACCAAGAGAGGAGGCGTCTGTGTTCACAATAAATAGTTTGTCAAAGTTCGGAAGGGAAAGCACTGGGGTCGAACTAATAGCCTTTTTAACAGCTTCAAAGCATAACTGTTGCTCATTTCCCCACCGAAATTCCTTGGACCTTAAGCATTCAGTGACTGGAGCCATCAACAAACTGAAATTCTTGATAAACTTGCGGTAAAAATTAGCCAGGCCATGGAAGCTACGAACTTCAAAAAATGTGGTCGGTGTCGGCCAGTCCAGGTCGCGGCTACCTTTGCGGAATCCATCTGAACACCTTCCTCAGATATTATGAATCCAAGGAAAGAAACCTTTTGAGTAGCAAACTCACATTTGGGCAGATTGATAAAGAGCTTTTGCTGTTTTAAAACTTCAAAAAGGCTGTGTAAATGATTTAAATGTTGTTCCCAATCGGTGCTATACACTAGAATGTCATCGAAATACACAACACAAAATTTACCCATATACGATTTAAGGATTTCTATCATCATTCTCATGAATGTCGATGGGGCATTACACAGCCCGAAGGGCATGACCCTCCACTCATATAATTCCTATGGAGTTTTAAACGTCGTTTTCCATTCATCCCCGGTCGTATCCTGATTTGATGATAGCCGCTGCGGAGGTCAATTTTTGAGAAAACAAACGAACCCGTGAGTTGATCCAACAATTCTTCAATACGTGGTACGGGAAATCTATATTTGACCGTTATCTTGTTGATGGCTCGGCTGTCGATACACATTCTCCAATTTCCACCTTTCTTTGGGACTAAGAGTGCTGGCACTGCACAGGGACCCCGACTTGTCTGAATCAATTATTTTTCAATTAGTTCCTCAACTAAGCCCTGGAGAATGCTCTGTTCTTTCGGGTTAAGCTTGTAATGCGGGAGATTAGGTAGAGATGAGCCAGGGAGTAAATCAATCTGATGTTGTATGTGGCGGAGAGGCGGTAACCCAGCTGGTAATTCCGCATGTGCAATATCTATGTACTCTTGCAACAAGCACTGAATATCTGGGTGGATTTTTTTTGTTGAGCTGCTGGCTCAGTTACTACTAAGGCATACAGAGGAGCTGGTTCCCGCTAGCAATGAAGCGATGTAAACCCGTTCACTATATGCAAGGCCGCCTGTTTTGCTAGTTCAGAGTGTGGAGCTTTAAGTTATGGGGAGTTGGGAAGAAGCCGGAGTCGTTTACCTTTCCACTCGAAGGCATATAAATTTGCTCTACAATCGTAAGTAGCACCGACATCAAACTGCCACGGCCTCCCTAAAATGAGATGACAAATGTCCATTTCGACGATGTCGCACAGCGCACACATATTTTTTCCCAATGGAAAAGGTCACTTGGCAAGATTCCGTGACACTTATTTCCATACCTTTCTTCACCCAACTTATCTTATAAGGATTAGGATTTTTGGAGGTCTTTAATTGCAGATTTTGTACCACGGCTCGAGATATCACATTTTATGTACATCCGCTGTCAATTAATAGATCACAGACCTTTCCATTGATAGTGCATCGGGTTCTAAATATAGCATGGCGTTGAGAGTTACTGGATTGTCGGGGAGCTAGCAACAGCTTTTCTAAGATGTAGATCAATGGTTCACCATCATCTGCTAAGACATCTTCCGTGTCTAGTTCCGCCTCTTCCTCTACTTCAACAGGTTCTCCCTCTTGTTCGCATTCGGCTAGCTGGATTTGTCGCCGTTGCGGACACTCATTGGATTTGTGCCCCGGTTGGAAACAGCGAAAACACTTGAACGTGGCTGATTTGGTATAAGGATTCTCCTTAGTAGCTGGCCGATTCTTCCATTGCTGTTTGGGCTCAGAATTAACATTGGGCATGGGAGTTGAAGGTGTTGCAAAGGGAGTAGCATTTGGAGGAGTCTTTAAGGTGGCCGAATTAGCCTTGTTGCTGTTGTACAGTGGTTCTTGCCAATGACGCTGATTCGTGACATTTTTTGCGGTCTATTTGCTATATTTCAGCCTTCAAGGCGAAATTGACTGCTTGCGACATAGACCAAACAGAGTTTAACTCCAGTATATCTTGAATGCTATCTTTCAAGTCGCCAATATACCGGGCTACCAACTGATTGGCTGATTTGTTGAGATTATTTCTAGCACTTAATCTGTTGAACTCCTCCGTGTACTCGTTCACAAACCTTGTTCCTTGTACACAATGTTGGTACCGCATGTAAAGTATCTGCTCATAATCCGTGGGTAGGAATTGTGCCCTTAGGAGTTGCTTCATTTGAATCCAATTCCATACTCGGCCCTTGCCCTCTCATTGTCTCATTGGCAACACTTGCGTCCACCACGCACTAGCGCCTCCCTTCAATCGACACGCCACATACTTGACTTGTCGATCTGGCTCAATCTCTATATATTCAAAAAAAAATCAACAGCTTTCTCCCAATCCAAATAATCTTCAATATGTAAGTGCCCACCAAAAAATGGAATATCTAGCTTAACTTTAAATGCTCCCAGGTGATAGACTGCCGGTCCAGGTCTGCGATGCCGTGGATACTCTTGTGGGATTCTAACTTCACCATCTTCTTCTCCGGATTCTTCTTCACCGGTCCTCCGATACTTCTGCAGCTCGCCGTCTGAATCGGAGATTTCCTGCAAAAATAATGGGCTTCGTCTGCCCATGCAGGGTGGAGCTTCTGACCTCCATGGTCTCTGCTTGTTTGCAGGCGTTCCCTCCCTTGCTGTGGGAATTTTTGGAAGTCTGGCCTTCAAAAGATTGAACTCGCGGCGCACTTCAACTGTCAGCCACTGCAAGTCTGCTGCGAGATCGTCCAACCGGCGACTCATATTAGACTGGTTTTCACAGAGTGTGTCCAGGCTTGGTGCTTCTTCGGTGACCGGTTGTTTGTCGTGATTCACCATCTCCTCCGAGCACTGGCTCTGATACCAGATGATGCAACGCTCGTCACCTACAAAGAACACAAGCACAAGAGAAAACAGAACAACCAAGTTCTGTAACCGAGAACTGTAAATATTTCTGTAGATGTGTAAAAACTGTGTACAACTACTAGTTGTGAGGTATATGTATTCCTTCTCCTTTCTTCCTAGTATATCTGGGTCCATCTTCTAAAAAGTCTACTAAAGAAGTAAGTAACTGAAAATAACAAAGTGTAAGTAAAAAAGATAAAATGGGGTAGTGGACACCATATGAGGTTGTTATGGTGTCCTGTCCGCTAACGTGCTCCGCCACATCATATTATCTTTCATGTTAACTAATTACAACATGTGTAGCCTCTTACGGTACGTTGGAAGTCAGTTACATCATTCCACGAAACACTTTACATATAGAAAAATCAATGAAAACCACCCCACTAACTAGCTACAAGTCTTGCTCAATTAGGTTATAGAGAAAGGACCATAATAGCTATTTAGCCTTTATTGAAAGCATTTATCACACATAATGGCCCCTTGGTAGGATTCATTGCTTGACCTCAAGATCACACTATATTCTAAAATTGATCCCTAAGCGTTCATCACAATTCCTAGTCGCTCGGTCAAAAGTATCCTTTAAGTCTAACGCCATTAAGCGACTTGGTGCATAATCTTCTAAACTCACTATTAGCTTGACTCATGTCTGATAGCTTATATCAGTCGATCATTGTCATGATAAGCACTGAGTGATAGAAGGTTACTTGAACCACTATGAGCAATAGAAATTTATACAATGAGGATAAATGATAGCTATGAATGGATCGAATTTAAAAAAATAAATAAAATAAAATGCTGATAACATATTCAATTCACTTCCTCATAATATCTCTTACCTTATGATGATCTCATGATCGTGTGGATAGGGGTACAGTATACCTGCCAAAAGGAATGTATGAAGAAATAATGCTGTCAGTTCATTAAAGCTATCAACTATCAAGGTAGATTTCTGTCAATTTTATGGATAGGTTTGTAATAATTGCCATTTGTAATGAGTTCCTATCAGCCTCTCCAATGTTTATTTTAAATTTCAACGGCAAAGAGTTAGATACAGTGACAGCTCAGAAGAACATACTCGCTATTCTCCTGTGTTTGTGTGGCCATAAATAGAGCCTTCACCCTCAGTGAATTCTCTCTTGCAATACGAATGAAGTTACTACTGTCCATTAGTATTGAACATGAACTACAGTGTTTGTTGCAATTCGGGAGTTCAACATTAAGTTTTGATAATTATAAATATTATTATATATTTAATTATAAATATATTTGCACTATCAATATTTCAGATTCAACATATATAAAATACGATCAAAGAATCAAAACTAAAGAAAAATTGTGTATCAGCCTGTCTCAAAGAGTCTATAATTTTCATTTTAATTTATTGAGTCTATATTTATAATAGATGTATGTTTACTTAGCAATTTTACACACACACAAAGAGAAGTGTAATTAAATATTTAAAATTTATGAAGATCATATTGAACGATCTTTATCATAACTACAATAAAAAAATAATTAAAAATGTAAGGTTATGAAAATTACACCGGACAACGATCCAAAAGAAGAAGATGTTCACGGTTCAATCGAGGTTGAACCGGATAATGTAATAAATAATAATATAATTAAAAATTAATAAAATTAACATAATAATATCACAATCTAACCTTAAAAAATTTTATAAATCTAAAAATTTAGACTCATAATATTATGAAAGTCTAAGTAAACTAAATGATATAATAAATATTAAAATTATTTAAATAATATCTAAAAGATATAATCATATAAATGTGATTAAAAATTAAAGAAAATTCATGCATAATATTTTTTCATAATTTTAAATTTAAATATTTTTCAATTTTTAAATTTTATTTTACATGTAACTATTTAAATTAATATAAATTATTACTAATCTATGTTAAATATTTTGATATAATTTATACATATAAATCATATAACTAATTTATACTTATAAATTTAAATTTAAATATTTTATAAAAGAACTAATGATGGTATAATTATCATACAAAAATATAAATTTATTACTAAAAAAATAAAAATAAAAATAAAATATTTTCTATAATTTTAAATTTAAAACAATTTTTTAATTTTATTTGCATTTAATATAAATATAATTCACATATAAATTTATAAATTTAATATCAATTATTATTAATTTATGTTATATATTTATATATAATTTATATTTATGTTTTAAATATCAAATTTATATGAATATTGTAAACAATTTGTTTCCAAAAAAATCCTCTTGAAAGTAATCCACCATACACACATTATAGAAATTTTAACTAGTTATTTGTTCTCATGTCACTTGGGATGTTTTTCTTATGTTGTTTTTATAACTTTCCTTATTTACATGAGTAAAGAGCCTACATATGGTGGTGGAACAATGTCGTATGATTGGTTAATACATAATAATTTAAATTTTGGATATTATTAACTAAATTGTGTTGTATTTAAATTAATTTAATATTTAATAAAATAATTTATATAAAATTAAATTATTTAAATAGATTATGCATTGAACCGACTTGTTCTTAAAAATCGAGATTAGTTCAACAAGTGAGTAGTTGAACCTGCGATTTAAACGAGTTCCCACTGGTATGATGTTGAATCGACTTTTCATGAGGATCGAACTAGTTATATTTTGATTCAAGGTTGAACAGGTCAAACCGATTAGCTCGATCTGATTTTTAAAACCATGTAAAAATATTTAATTAAATGAGATAAATTTATAATTGATTATAACTAATCGCATTGTACGACCACCATATCGTACAAGATGATAAGATATATCTTCTAACCTTACCATCATTTAAATTAGATAATAATTTAAATTTTACAACTTTGTTCTAATCGTACTGTATGAATTTGTTCGTATTGTTTAAAGTTTTGAAATATTGCCTAATTTAAATTAAGTAATTAAATTAGGATTAATTAATATTAATGATTGTACAGTATGATCAAGATCATAATGGACGATTGACATAGCGACCTTTTGAACGATAATTAATTGTCTCAGGATTTATCTTGCATGAACTGCAGTCGATTAAACTAATTGTACTAGACAATCATGGATCATACAAGTAAGAATCACTACAGGAAAAACGCTGCTTACCGGCGGTTAAAGGACCGCCGGCATTACCGGCGGTTTGTCCGGCGGTGTGGCCGCCGGCTAGTACCAGCGGCCTACCCGGGGGTTTCGTAACGTTAGACTGCCGATATTAGCGACGGTCTTGTAACCGCCAGTTAGACCGCCGGTCTTCAATCGTACCAGCTATTTACCGGCGGCCTATACTGCTGTTGATTAGTGATGAAATTACCGGCGGTCACAACCGCCGGAAGACCGCCGGTAAATGCCCTAAAATGAACGGGCCCGAGCCTCGCATTTCATTTCTAATCTTTCCTTCTCTCTCTTCGGACGAGCTCTGCCGTCGCCTCCGCCCGTCTCGCTTGATCGTGCACACTGTCTTGCCGCCGACGACCGCTCTCCGACCGCCGACGAACTCAGTCCGACCACCGACCCCACAACTGCCGCCTATCGTGCGATCAAGGTTTGCTATCTTGCCGCCGTCGATCTCACACCGACTACCCTATTTTTCGTGTGAGTTGAACAAAAACTGGGATTTGAAGGTATTCTTTAATGTTTTCTGTGATTATTTGTTCTCACTAGACATTTGCAAGAGTTTGTAATTTATTTTATGATTGATTATGTCTTTGGGTTAGATTTAAATTTCCATGATTTAGGTTTGTAAGAGTTTGTAATTTATTTTATGATTTAGGTTTGTAATCATTTATGTAGATCTAAATTTCCATTTATTAATTGTAAATTTAGTAGTGATAGATCTAATGGGTTGATTGCGACTTTGGATTAGAGCAAGATAGTAAGAGAGAGATTGAGAGAGAGAAAAGAGAGAGAGAGAGAGAGAGGAAGAGAGAAAAGAGAGAGAGAGGGAGAGAGAGAGAATAAGAGAGATAGATAGATAGAGAGAGAGCAAGAGCGAGAGCTAGAAAGAGGGGCAGTTCATCCACCTATGCATTTCATGATCCAAGTGGAGCTGAAAAATCTGTAAGCGAGAGGGTTGCAGCGCTGACTAGGGAGATTGAAGAGATGAGAAGGGTTCAATGTAGAGAGATTGAAGAAATGAGAAAAGTTCAAAATGAAATGCAAGCAGAGCTGTAATCATATAGAGTTGAAAATCAAAGGAAGAAGGAGCAAGAGGAGCAGCCATCTCCAGACAGTGAGGATACAGCTGAGGATTAGATCTTTTTTTATGTTTGATGATTGTATTTAGAACTTGTGATTGTAACCTTATTGAATTTAAATCTTGGTGAACTTGTTTTATGTTTGATGAACTTATTTAGAACTTTTTAATGTTTGATTATAAACTTGTTTATTTAATTTGTGATTATGTATATAATTGTGATGAATATAGCGGCGTGTTGCCCAAAATATCTTATTATATATTGTTATTTCTGCAGGTTTAGAAATTAGGGTGAACCTCCCTCAAATAGAGGGAATGTTGTCAAAAAATTTGTTCAGGTGTTACAGGTTTCCGGCGGCCAACCGGCAGTTTGGCCGCCGGAAACGATGATACCGGACGGCTAAAGCTAAGCCGTCGGTAATTTTCTCAAACCGCCGGTAATATACCGGCGGTTACCGACGGCCACCAGCGGTTACCGACGGCCACCGGCGGTTATCCGGTGAAAGCCCGGCGGTGTATACCGCCGGTAATACCGTCGGCCGTGACCGCCGGGTGCCGTCGGTAAAATAACCGGCGGTGTACCGACGCTAGCCGGCGGTTAAGCGAACGCATGATGGCCTCTTTAACCGCCGGCATACTGTCGGTAAAGTGACCTCCGGTTAGCCGTCGGTAATATAACCGGCGGCTTAACAGCCGGAACACCGCCGGTTGCAAATCTGGTATTCACCGGCGGTATAGGCCACCGGAAAACCGCCGCCTAACATAACTGCCGGTAATAAGCTGCCGGTAAATGTTTCCTAAGCCAATTTTACCGGAGGCTTAAAAACCGCCAGTATAATTTAAAACCACCGGTATTGCCTTACTAACCGTCGGAAAAAATCGCCGGATTTTGACGTTTTTCCTGTTGTGAATGAACTAGCTAATCGTGTTATATGATATGTCCATCGTACTATACAAACAAAAGAGAATTAAAAAGCTTGATTTTTTTTTTAAAGTCATCTATATACTCTTGTTATGACTTTGGATGAGTTTTTAAGAAGTCAGAGGTTTGTTTCTTTTTGTGAGAGTGTAAGAAGATAGAGCGTTGAGCAAAGGCTAGAAAGGATGAGGTTGTGTGAGAAGGAGAAGAGCCTTGTGTATTGAAGGGAGTGTGAGAGAGATTTTCAAATGGTTGTTCCTACCAACTTGCAACTGAGTTCTTCTGGGTGTATTTGTGTGTCTTAAGGGAAGCTTTGTCAAGAAACCTATGGTGTCAAAGGTCGTAGGCTACTCCGCCGCATCAAGGAGGTGAAAGTGATTTCTGCTACTCCGCCGCATCGAAGGGGTGAAAGGGATTTTGGCAACTCAGCCGCACTGAGGACATGACTCCGTCGCATCAAAGTGGTAAAAGGGATTTCAGCTACTCCGTCGCATCAAAGTGGTAAAAGGGATTTCAGCTACTCCGTCGCACTGAGGAGCTGAAAGAAATTTCAGCGACTCTGTCAGACAAAAGAGGTGAAGATACTAAGGTTTTGTTACGGACAACTTTCTTTTTTTTTCTAAAACAACTTTTAAAAATAAAATTTCCAAGTTCAAAAAATATTTATATTAAAAAAATATTTTAAAAAGAATTAAAAAGCTATCTCAAAAAAAAAAAACTAAGATGAACTGTATTGAGCTCGTGCATGCAGCTCATTGGTAGATGCAAAGCAATTCCTCCCGGTGGCTCACATTCGAGGCCCCTAACATTCGCAAAAAATAAATATGATGAACTCCATTTCTTTCACAAAACAATCATTAATTTTGTACACTTATCATATAACGTGAGCTTTGCTTGTGCGTGTGCATTTTTTTTTTTGTTACAGTTAAGTCAATTAAGACAGATTCACATACGCGTCACATACATAAGATTCAAACCTAAAATCTCTTAATTAGTAGTCTAAACTCCCAATCAACAAATAAGATGAGCTATGTGGTGTGCTAAATGTTATTTTCATCATTACAATTTCTTAAAATAATATAACTAGATAAAAAAATAACAGCACTGTCAAAAGCAAGAAGGTGGCAATCATGACCTCATGGGCAACAAGAGGAAAGATGGCTCTTGAAACACGTAGTCGCCATGTGCCCATCCCCCATGACTTCTAAACTTGTCTGAAAGACGATTCGGATGTAAATTAATTGATTTCGAATGCCTCGCATTATAGCCTTGGAAGACGAAAAATAGTGAAGGACCAGCCTACAGTTCTGCGGAGGACCCAAACTTCAGATCGTACCGTTCAGTTTTTTATTTTATTTATTTTCTCGAGACTGAGAGCCAAAAGTATCTGTAGACCGGGGACCAAAATGAAGATTGCTTGTTAGAATTGTGTGCTCTCTTTATTTATAAGGATGGGGACGGTTCAATTTGACGTCAAACCGACCCGATAAAAATAAACTCAACCGTGATTTTGCTTTCGGATCTTTTTTTAGTTTAGGACGAGGAGCTAAAACAGTAGAGAGATTATCATATGTGGAATTTGATCATAGATTACTATTCAGTTTGTGACGGTAAACATTAAAAATATAGTAAAAATGTGATTATTATTCATCATTGTGTTTTTACTATTCACTGCTACACTTGTTGTATTTTTATTGTTCACAATTATAAAACTGAACGATTCTCTGTGTTTGAACTCCGCATTTAATAATCTTTACTAATATCTTGATCAGGCACAAATCTTGAGGCAAAAACAAATTGGAAACTTCAAAAACTAAATCTGGGATCATCTGAATTCCGATTTCAGTAAACTTACAATCAAACTGAGCGTATCAGAAATACAAACCCAACGACACCAAATTCAACTCAATTCGGCCTAAATGAGTCTGAATCATAGACTTGAAGTGCTGTTGGAAGGTTCAAATGACAATTTGGATTACCAAACGGCTTCCAAACATGACATGCTTATAGTCAAATCGAGCGGCTCAACGAGACAAATCCAACAAGCCCAAAGTCGTCGAATTCCGATATCGTTAAGACCTTCAAATGTTTGACAAATAGTTCATGATCAAGGGATTCAATATCGATCATATGCATCCATCCGAACCACTCCACATTTGCCCTTGATCCTCCTCCTATTTACGGGTCATGTCATCCTAAAAAAACTATAAATAGCCTCTCATTTCTCTTGAGATGGAAACCAAGCAAGAAGAAGAAAAGTAGAAGAAGAGAAGAAGAAGAAAGGGAGAGAAGTAGGGAAGAAACTCCTCCTCGACCAGGGAAGAAACTCCTCCTCGACCACCGCCGGGATTCTGCCGGCCAACTTCCAAGTGACGCCGGAGTTTTGCTCGACGTTCAAGTGACGCCAGAATTCTACCCGACGTTCAAGCGACGCCGTAATTCTTTCTAACTTCCAAGTGACACTGGAGTTCCGCCCGACGTACAAGTAGCGCCGGAATTGTGCCCGACTTTTGAGTGGCACCGAAACTCCGTCCAAGTGACGCCGGAATTTTGTCCGATCTCCAAGTGACTTTGGGATTCAACCTGAATACCCAACATCGTCGAATATCAAATTATTGTTTGTAACTGAACTTCAATTCATGAGTGGATTATTGTAATCTGATCGTCCTAAATTTTAAGGTTAAGTAAGCCTCTTGTACCTCAAGCAAAATATTAGTAGAATTCTTTCAACTGGGTGTGGCCCCGTGGTTTTTCCCCCTCCAGGGTTTTCCACGTAAAAATCCTAGTGTTCTTTCATCTTGTGTTTGTGCACTGAATATCTACACAACCCTGAGACGAAAATTTTCTAATTCTATCGCCGGGTATATTCTAGTCCGCAACAATATTATTTTGATTTTTTTGTGGTGCTTTAAATCATTTTTCTTATTTAGTTCGGCTCATTTTTGATTTATTTACTTATACGTGTTAATACTTAAAATAAGATTTATAAGTGTGATTGTTTTGTCCGCTTAATCATGATTTGGCTGGGTAAGTAAGCCTACTAAGGAACCCCAGGCGGTGCGAGGAGGAGAATATATTAACCATTTTAGTTATTGAGGTAATTATGAATTTTTCATCAGATTTAAGTGACTGCTAAATGTATTATAAAATAATTTTAAGGTATTTGAAATCATTTTTATTTAGTTTTTGTTAAAGAAATTCAAATTATAATTTTTGGTGCTTGAATTGTTGTGAAATAAATTAAAATTTTAAAGATTTTTTTTTTTCATTATTTTTTTATTTAGGGCATAGAACTAAAATTTGAAGGTCGATGTTGGGGGTTTCTTAATGATGAAGGTATATGGAGTTGGGGCGAGTGGCACTAGTGCAAGTCGTAGGTGACGGCGAAATTTGCTTTGTGTGTGTTTCGTACTTGAGGTCAAGTGAGGAGTGTATATGAGTGCAAGTAAGGTACGTAAGAGATAGTGTGTGGTGTATTAATGTCCATTAAAACTTTTAAAAAATCTAAGCCCAAAGATGCTCTAGGACTAAATTAAAATAAATATTATTCAAATCGATTAATTTTATAAAAATTAACATCTAATTAGCTAACATGAAGTGAATTATTTGTTTAAGTTATCAATCATCTTCATCGCTCAAACCCAAGGATATAACTATACTTTTACTATTTTATGTGATTAGATAGTACATTTTATACAAGCTATAGGTAAATATATTTATTTTCATATATTTACAATTTCTTGAAAAATCAATATATTTATAGGATTTTTTATATATTTTCATAGTTTCTTACACTTTGCACTGTGGCATATCTCATTTTGGAGAAATTAATGCACTTTGAAAGCCCATACTGAACCCACTAGCAAAAGCCCATACTGTACCGACATCAAGAAAAACATTATATCACGCATACATAAAACACATTTCAAAAGTTTCCAACTTAGGGTTCATTTGAGATAAGTTTTTGTTGCTCCTTAAAATAATTTTTTAATATGTAAATTAAAAAATTATTTTAGAAAGGAACGAAAAAGTCGTCCCAAACGAAGTCTTAGCCAATATAATGCAAACTTTTCAGATAATTTTTTTCTCTCTAACATCAATTGGTTGCCGCATCATCCTTGGCGCAAGCAGCTAGTGCCTTCTCAAACTGCGCCCACCGCTGCTCCACCGACCCACTATACCCCACCGACATCCGCACAAGACCAGGAGAGATTCCGGCGAAATGCTTCTCCTCCTCACTGAGCTTACTCGCCGTGCTGCTTCCAGAGCATGACATTAGTGTTTCGTAGTAGCCGAGAGAAACAGCGATAAGGCCGAACTGAGTGGTGTTCTGCAAATGGTAAAGCAAGCGGTTGGCGCGCTCTTCGTCGCCCATGTCGAGGCAGAGCATGCCGCCGAAGCCGTAGCCTGGATTGGCGAGGGAGCGGAGGAGGCGGTGGTGAGGGTGGCTGGCAAGGCCTGGGTAGATGACTTTGAGGCCCAGCTGCTCCATTCGTGACGCGTAGAGCATTGCACGCGCGCAGTGCTCTTTCATGCGGAGGGCAAGGTGGGGGAGGCGCTCGGAGAGTTCGAAGGCTACTTTTGCATTCATTGTTGGGCCTAGCATCATTAGAATTCCGCCATGGAGGTCCATCATTGAGTTTATGAGAGAAGCTGGCCCGCAGATTGCGCCTGTACGTCAATGCTTAAATTTTGTTTCGTTTGTGGAAAAAAGAAAGAATTTGTTGTTATTAATTTGAACGTTAATTGCAGAGTTAAGTTAGGATGATCATTGAAATCGATTAGAGATTTGAGTACAGGCTTAGGATTTAATGATGTTTATGATATTTTAAATTATATTAATTTCAACATAAATATGATATTATAAATTGCGCTATATTTATCTCAAATATAAGAACTTTAAAATTTATCCTAAGATATTTTGTATTAAAATAGTATGACATAATTTTTTTTATATTACATTAATATTATACCATTGACCTTTACGTAATCTGGCATATTTAGTTGTGACTTGTGATAGACCCTCTGGGAAAAAAATTAGAAGAATTCTATATATAAAAAAAATTATTTTGTAATTGATAACCTTTTTTATTTTTATGTATATATTTGATACATGGTTAAAAATACTATTGATCAAGCTCAAATTTTGATGCATATTTGACTTCAAAATTTTTAAAATTAAATTTGGGACAATCTAAACTCTATCTAAACTCTGATTTCAACGACATCAAAATTGGTCCAATACGAGCCCAAATAGGCCCAAATCATTAGCTAGAAGCATATTTGAAAGCTTTAGAATATTAATTGGGTGACTAAATGATATTCAAATATAACATGTTTATAGTCGAATCGAGTGGTTCGACGAGAAAAATCAAACGATCCCAAGATAAATTAATTTCAACATCAATAAGGTACTAGCTAAACAAACGCTTTATGATTGAGGGATTCAATATGTGCCATGTGATGTAGCACTTCAAATTTTTCTTGGACCTTCTATATATTTACAGAGCATGCTACTCTCAAATCTATAAATAAACTCTCTCCACATGAAGGGGATCTTTGGAGGAGGGGACATTGGATTGGTTATTCAAGAGACCACTAAGGCATAAATTTCGAAGTACCACCGACGGCGAACCCTCACTACTCAGTTGACCATAGTCCGGTGTCCATCCAATCGTAACCGTCACCGCACCACAGTCCGACTACAGTTGATGGAGCTCCGTCCAACCATTCCCATCGGAAACAGTCCATCAACCACCAGCGGGTCTCTGTTCGACCTCTGTTGCATGTCGACTACGATCCTTCCTACAATAATTGGTTGACTAACAATCCTTCGACCTCAGTCTGCCAACTATGGTCATTATGACCTCTGTTTCCTGTTGACTGTGATCCTTCTGATCTTTGTCATTAGCCAACAACAGTCCTTTGAACTTAGTCACCCAATTATAATCCTTATGACCTTCATCACCCATTGACTAGGTCCCTCCGACCACAATCGCATAAAGATCCCTCCAATCTACATCACCTGACTAAGGTCCCTTAGACCACTGTCTCCATCCAACTACGATCCCTTTGACCTCCGTTACCAAACTACAATCCCACCGACCACCATCAATTGACTACAGTCCCTCTGACCTCCATAATCTGATAATGATCCCTTCGACTTCAATTGCCCAATTATGATACTTCCGACCTCTATCACCCACTGACTATAGTCCTTCCGACCTCAATTTCTTGCCTACTGAATTCCCTTCAAACTTTGTCTCTCGACAATGATCCATTCAACCTCAGTAACCCAACTATAATCATTTTGACTTCTATTACTAACCATTATGTATTTTTTACCTCTATTTCCTCTTGATAATAGCTCAGTTGACCTTCGTCACCCAATAAAGATTCCTTTAACCTTGGTCACTTGATTATAGTCCATTCAACCTATGTCGCCTAACTACGATCCCTCCGATTACAGTCTATACGACCATCATTTATTGATTGCAATCCCTCCAACCTCTATTACCTAACAATGGTTCCTTCGACCTATGTCATCCAACAATGGTACATATGACTTCTACCACTATATGCGATCCCTACAACCTCTATTGCCCGATTATGATCCCTCTGACTTCTATCTCCTTACTAAGATTTTATCAATTGATCCAACATAAATATTCTATTGAGAACATCTATCATGTCATTAGATTCTTTCAACTCCAATCATGCAATTTACTTTATATGATGTATATTTACTACATTGAGCCAACGCCTTCCTCGAGGAAGGACATCATTTATAATCAATGATAAATACTATTTAACTCATTTTAACTAGGTAGACCCCATGATTTCTTTCTTTCCTCGATTTTCCATATAAAAAATTGGGTCTCTTATGATTGTTGCACTCTCTCTCTTATCTATATGTGTGATGATGAATTCTCATTCAAAATTAAGATGTTAAGCTCTTTATCTCTCTACCTCCCCAAATATTTTTGCATGCAACAAATTCGAATTTATATTTCTGATCAATATGTAAGAATAAATCTAAATTAAGCATTTTTTTTTACTTATGTTTAAATTAAAAATAAAATAAAATAACCTTAACTAATTAAAAAAAAAAGCTTTGACTATTTTCCTAATATTTATGTTATTTTTTAACAAACTTGATATATCATAAAAAAAATTATCTTGATCGAGCACAAATCTCAAGGCAAATTTGTATTGGAAACTTCCAAAATTAAATTTGGGGCCATCGTAATTTCGATTTTAGCAAACTTATGCTAGAATTGAACGTTTCAAAAATACATACCCAATGACATCTAATTCGACCCAATCCAAGCCCCAAATGGGTCCAAATCAATGACTCGAGGAGTATTGGAAAAGTTTAAACCATTAATTAGACGACCAAATGATTTTCAAATGTGACATGCTTATAGTCGAATCAAGCATCTCAACGAGACAAATTCAACGAGCCTAACATTGCAAAATTCTGGCATCATTAATACACTAAAATACTTGATAAAAAGTCCATAATTAAGGGAGATGATATCGGCCATCCATTTGAAACACTCTCAACATGTCCTTGATCTTCTCCTTATTGTTACTGGCTTTGTCGCTCCCATAAAACTATAAGTAACCTCCCCCCTCCCCCCCCCCCCCCCCCCCCCCCCCCCCCCCGGCGAAATTCTTCAGTTAGGTCTTTTAGAGCATTGTCACTTGACTACGATATTTTTGACCTCAATTACCCACCAACTATAGTCCTTCCGATCACTGTAACCAAACTATGGTCTTTCCAACCTCCCGACTACGGTATTTCCAACCTCTATCGCCTGCCAATTTCGGTTCTTCCAACCACCGTCACCCAACTACAGTCTTTGCCACCTTTGTGTCCCGCTGACTATGGTCATTTTGACTACCATCACTCGACTACGGTCTTTCCGATCGCCATCGTCCGCCAATTATGATCCTTCCAACTACTGTCTCCAGAATACGGTCTTTTTGACCTCCATTGTTTGACTATGATTCATCGTCATCGTTCGACTATGATCCTTTCAACCTACATTACTCGTCGACTATGGTCATGTCGACCAAACAAACATGTCAACAATAATTCTTTTAACTCCCACCATGTAATACACTCTATATGATATATATTTGCTACATGAACCAAGGCCTTCCCCCCAGGAAAAAGGTCTCATTAATTTGTAATCAACTGCGAATACTAGTGGATTTAATCAATAGTTTTCCCACATTTTTAGGGGTTTTCACATAAAAACTATGGTGTCTATTGTGAACGCTACACGTCCTATCCTTGTTTGTGTACTGGATATATGTGTAAAGCTAGAACCCTAAAGGAGATATCTCTTTTTTGCCGCAAATATTCCAGGAGGCAACAAAACTTATCAATACTTAATCAATTTTATATTGCTTCAATAATAAATTTCAATTAACTGCATAAATTTGATTATCGAATAAGAATATTAAAAAATTAACCTAAAAGATGGCCTTTTATGATAACTTTCTCATTGAAATATATAAAGAATTTTTTATAGGATTATTTCTGTTGCGGGCTGTCTTGTATGTTTCACATGTAACATCCACGTGAAAAACTCCTTCACTCTAGCTCAGGAGAAAGAAATTTATTTTCAAAATTTCTAATGATTATTTACCTTTAGAAAAAAAAATTTTTTTTTTTTTTTTTTTTTTTTTTTTTTGATGAATCATGTGACTTGAATTCATATTTTTGTATGCAAGGCCTATGAAGGCTATGCTCTTTATGGTCCAACTTTGCATCAAAATTGATAACAATGAGTTTTATTAATATTTTGTGATAAAAAGAAAAATAACATATCAGAAATTTAAAAATTTCATTACCTTTTTTTTTAATAAAAATGAGTATTATTATTATTATTTTGTAACATAGAATAGTTATTTTATAATTTTTTAGTCAAGAGAGATGCATAAATTAGCAAAGCTAAAAAAAAATTGATCCAACATATAAGATTCTTATATTGACACCAAAAATCGTCTTAATTAGGCATGATCTAGGCACATTTGAATTAAAAAACTTTCAAAAGTAAATTCATATATAATCATTTGAACTATAATCATAACAAACTTAAAATCAAATTGAACGCTCGGCAAGACGAACCTAACGACATTAAAATTTATACAATTAGAGCTTAATTAAACGGGCTCAAATCAAAGGCTTAAAATATATTTGAAAGGTTTATAGTATTAATTGAATGACCAAATGACATCTGAATATAGCAATCATATAATTAAATCAAGCGACTCGACAAGAAAAATTCAACGAGACCAAGATAACTTAATTCTTATATCATTAAGGCACTTAAATGCTGAATAAATGCTCTATGATTGAGGGAATTCATACGATGAAGCATTTCAAATTTTCTTTAATTTTCTTTATATTTATGGAGTATGTCACTCTCAAAATATATACATAGATCCTCACTCTATACATGAAGGGGACTTTTAGAGGAGGGGGTTGGATCCTGGGCAAGATATTTAAGAGAACTCCAAGGCATGAATCCTAGGGCACCACTATTGGCGAACCCCTACCCCTAGTAGTTGCTATCGAATTTTCACCTGCTAATCAAGGCCGAACGTCCACCCAACCACCACCATCGGACCTCCACCTGACCATCACCATCGAACCTCCGTCCGACCGCCACTGCCTAGCTTTTGCACTTACCTCTATCTTCGGACTACTGTTCGTACGTCCTACCACTATCCCAATATAATGGTAATTTTGACCTATGTCGCCAGCCGCTATGATCCTTGTGAGCTCTATCATCCATCGCCTATGATCCTTCCAACCTCCATCGCCCACCAATTACGGCCCCTCTAACCTTATGTCACTCAACAAAGGTCCGTCTAACCTATATCTCCAACAAGGTTGTGAACAAATTGAACATTTAATAAGCTACTTGAGAACACAATAAAAGTTCATTCATGATCATTTAATTAAGTAATCAAATAAATTTAAACATTTTCTTAAATATTCGATGCTTTAATAAACATGATTGAGCAACTATGTGTTTGGCTTATTTATGTGCATGAGCAACATCTTGTGAAGCTCATGAGCATGATTAATATAAAGCTAGCTAGTTAGGAAGCTCAATAATAAGCTCATCATAAAGCTCAATTCTTGTTTGATATGGAAGTCTAATAAATATAATATAAATATTTTATGTTCATTATAATTTAAATATATAATAATTATTTAATAATAAATTATAAAATTAATTAAATATTATATATATATATAAGCTTGATAAGCACAAAACAAACCAAACATGAATCAAACACAAACCAAACATAAACATCCATCAACTTAAACAAATTAAGCTTGAACACGAACATGAAAGCTCGAATCGAGCTTGAACGAACATGATCAAGCACATATTCTACTCAGCTCAATTCATTTACAGTCCTAGTCACCAAATTATGATCCCTCCTTTTGTCATCTGATTACGGTCCCTCCAACCACTGTTGCACAACAACAGTCCATCTGACCTTCGTCATTTGTCGATTACGATCCCTCAGAACTCTATCACTTGATAAAAGGTCCCCCCAACCTTAGTCGCCTGACTATGATCCCTATGACCCGACTACGATACATGCGACCTCCATCACCTGACTATGATCCCTTCGACAACATAACACTCAATTTTATTGATTGTTTCAGGATACAATAAGCTATTTTATATTATTGTCAAAAATAAGTTATTTTATATTCTTGATAGAGTATTTAACCTTTTTTCTCATTTATCCTACTTGGTTGATCCAAAAAATAGTTAAATCTCTTTTTTTTTTTAAAAAAAATTATATTCTTAGAGTATTTTCTTTTTAGACAGTGAGGGAATTTTAATCCCAAATTCAAATTTCAGTATTGATACGTCCTTCAAAAATTATATTGATCGGGAACGAATCTCGAGGCAAAATCAAGTTGAAAAATTAAAAAATTAGTTTGGAGACCATCTGAACTCTGTTTCAGCAAAGTTACAGTCGAACTGAGCATTTCAAAAATACGAACCCAACGACACCAAATTCAACTCAATCCGAGCTCAAATAGGTCCAAATTAAGGGTCTGAAGCGCTGTTGGAGGATTTGAACTACAATTTGGATTACCAATCGGTTTCCAAACATGACGTGCTTATAATCTCATCGAGCGGCTCGATGAGACGAATCCAACGAGCCCAAGATCGCTGAATTCCGACATCACTAAGACCTTAAAATATCCAACAAACGGTATATGATCAAGGAATGCAACATCGGCCGTCCATCCAACCACTCCCTATTTACCCTAGATCCCTCACCTATTTATGGGCTATGTCATTCCTAAAATCTATAAATAGACCCCTCATTTCTCTTGAAAGGGGACTCAAGCAAGAAGAGAAGAAGAGAAGAGAATGAAGATAAGGAAGGAGCTCCTCATCGATTATCACCGAAGTTTCGCCAGACCACCACTTGAGGCCCTCACCTCCATCGGACCACCGCAGAACCAACGCCTAACGTCGTTGCTCCGCCGGACCACTACTTGAGAACCTCATCTCTGCCAGACCACCACCTAACATCGTTGCTCCGTCGGAACACTACTTGAGGCCCTGAGCTCTACCGGACCACTACTTGACGTCGTTGCTCCGCTAGACCACCACTTAAGGCCTCGGACTTCCGTCGGACCACCACATGTGGCCTGGATTTCCACCGGACCACCACCTGACTCATGGACTTCTATCGGACCACTACATAAGGCCCGGACTTCTGCTAGACCACCACCTGAGACCTGAAGTTCTATTAGGCTACCACCTGATGCTCAGAGTTTTACCAGAGTACCGCCCTACTATAATGGTCTTTCGGACCTCTATCTCCTACCGACTACGATCCTTCCGACATCTGTCGCCTACTATGGTCCTTCTGACCTCCATAAATAGATAACGGTCTTTCTGACCTCGGTCTCCTGCCAACTACGGTCTTTCAGACCCCTGTCTCCTGCCGACTATGGTCCTTCCGACCTGCATCACCTATTATGGTCCTTCCGACCTCGATCACCAGACAACGGTCTTCCCGACCTCCATCCTATCGACTATGGTCGTGCCGACCAAACAAACATGTATATATTGTAGCTCCCACCATGTAATACGCTCTATATGATGTACATTTTTATCATCAAGCTGAGGCCTTCTCCCAAGGAAGGGCCTCATTTGAAATCAACTGCAAATACTAGTGGATTCTTTCAAATTGGGCTAGGCCCCGTAGTTTTTCCCCCTTTTTAAGGATTTCCACGTAAAAACTATAGTGTCTCTTATGAACGCTACACTCTATCTTTTATCTGATTGTATGTTGGATCTTCGTACAATGCTAAGACTTTAAACTTCATATTTCTCTATTGCCGCAAATACTCCAGGACATAACAAGTATGAAATTACTGTTAACATAAAATAAAAAAAGAATAATATTATACTATTATTCATAAGAAAAAAACAATATTTTAATGCACTGACTCCCTTTGTTGATTCCTGCAAGTATTATTAAACTTTTTGTCTTCTCTTTTTCTTTTGTTTTTTTAATTTCGACATTTTAAAAATTTTGGTGCTAATAAATTAAAATTTTATTTAAAAGATTGACCACAATATCTTGTTATAACTTATAACTTATTAGAACTAAAACTTATTATATTTATTTTGAGATGAATAGAATATTAAATTTAAAATAAATTTAATAATTTTATGACTAGTCTTAATTAAAGTTATATTAAAATATTCTGAGTTTTTTTTTTGGGTCAAAATTATTAAATTCAGATAACATATCTAATTCTACACAGCAAACCATTTTTGTTTCCTAGAAATAAAAATTAGAAAGAAAAAAAAACGGTCGCATACCTGCAATAATATCAGCTCCCCCGCTAATAAACTTGGAAACACTATGCAGCACAACATCAGCTCCAAGCCTCGCCGGCGATACAACCATAGGCGCAAACGTATTATCCACCACCAGCATCACACCCTTCTCCCTCGCCACCGCGCTCAACCCCGCTATATCCGCCACTTCCAACGTCGGGTTCGACATCGTCTCCACATATATCACCCGCGTCTCCCCCTCCCGCACCGCCCCTCCCACCGCCTCCAAATCCCTCGCATCCAAAAACGTCGTCTTCACGGCCGCCATACGAGGCAGGAATTTCGACAGCAGCGCGTAGGTCCCACCATAAAGGCACCGCGAAGCGACGATATGGGATCCGGCAGGACAGAGCTGGAGCAACGCGCAGAAGACGGCGGACATGCCGGAGGCCGTGCAGTAGGCGGCCTCTGTGCCCTCCATGGCGGCGATCTGGCGGCTCAGGTTGAGGACGGTGGGGTTGAAGTGGCGGCTGTAGAGGTAGAAGTCGCGGTCGGGGCCGAGCTCGCCGGTGAATATTTTGCGAAGCGTGTCGGGTTCCATGACGGTGAAAGTTGCGGAAGCTTCGATGGACATGTTGACGCCGCCGTGCTCGCCGAACTCGTGTCGTGAGCTGGCTAGTGATTCGGCGGGCTCAGCTGCCGCAGGTAGTGCGCTGCGTTCTTGATTCGTGTGCTCATTAGCATATGAGTTGTTCAGGACGGCTAAGTTGGCGACTGCGTTGATGATGCACTGAGATTCAACTGACTCGGCCATCTTTCTTCTTACCGATTAAACCTGGCAGACCTCTCTCTCTCTCTCTCGCTTTCTCTCTGAGATATCAAGATATAAACTTCTTCATGTACTTCTACTGAAAGTTGATGTTTATGTAGGTTAGGAAAAGCGCCTGATTTTTGTTAGGGAAAGCACGAAGTCACAGGAACAGGTACGCAGCTCATCTTGGCCTGTTGGTTGAGAGCTTAGGCTTCCAACTAAGAGGTCTTGGGTTCGAGTCTTTGTGTATGCGTTGTGTGTATGAGTTTGCCTTAAATGGCCTAAATGTCAAAAAAAAAAAAAAAAGAACAGGTGGGCAAATTTTAAATTAATTAGACAATAAGAATAAGAATAATAATAATAAAACAAATAAAATAATATAATAATGATATAATAATAATAATAACAACATCAAATAGTAATATTTATAAAATAAAATTTTAAAAATTTTAATCAGCATAATGCTATCGAATCTATAAGAGGAAATTTTTATCATTTATTTGCAAAGATGAAATGTTCAAACTTAATGGATGGACAAACATGGCAAAAATTTATTTTTAAGAGGGGTAGAAATTCCAAAATTATCCCTCTTATGCATTAAATTTTTTTTAGGGAAATGCCCACCCTCACATGAGTGGGGATCCACCCATGAAATGTGATGACATAATGATCTACCACATATACAGAATATTAAAATTTTCATTATTATATAATTATTTATAGGGAAATTTTGTTTTATAACACTTGAAAAATATATTAACATGAGATTTAGGCTTCGTTTGGGACAGCTTTTAGGTAAATATTTTTTTTTCTTTTAAAAAATTTTTGTACTAAAAATTTGCTTTACAATGAATTAAAAAAGTCATCCCAAACGAAGTTTTGAAATTCTTGAATTTACTTAAGATTAATTTCATATGTAATACTTTAAATTATATTAATCTTAGTGCAAATCTTTTACAACAACAGCAACATCAAGCCTTTATCTCATTATATGGGTTCAGCTAAATGAATCATTTTCCTATATCGTGCCATGTTAAAAATAAAATTATCATTTAAATCTAAGAAAGAAATATTATTTTTAATATTTTCCATAGGTTTGCCTCTAGGGGTGTCAAAACGGGTCGATGGGTTTGGTTCGGGTTGAACCCGACTTGACCCGGGTCTAAACGGGTCAACACAAACCCAACCCAATTTTACAAATGGGTCGAGATTTCTAACCCGAATCTGACCCGCGCAGGTTGTTGGGTTGACCCGACCGACGACCCGTTTGCAAAATGCCAATCCGAAGCAGGGAAGGAGACGACTGGGCGAGACCAACTGACCGATTGCAGAGTGCGGGCGAGGGCCGCGACTTGCGAGGCCAGCGACATCCGGGGTGGGGGCGAGACTCGAGGCGAGGGTTGTGATCTTGCGAACCTGAGTCGCGAGGCTTGCCGCCTGCGTCGTGAACGATCTTGCGAACCCGAGTCGCGAGGCCTGCTGCATGCGGCATGCACGATCTTGCACGTTCGGGGCGAGGCTAGAGCGTCTAGCGCGAGGTAGGGCCGGAAATCGGAAAGGCGGCTAGGCGAGGCCAGCGACGTCCGTGTGAGGCTAGCGCAGGATCCGGGTTAAACGGGTTGACCCGCATGTTGTCGGGTCAATCCGAACCCGACCCGTTTTTTAAACGGGTCATTAATTCAAACCCTCATCAACCCAGATTTTTCGGGTTGGATTCTTGAGTCGTGTCAAAAATTGACACCCCCATCTACCTCTACCTTTCGAATCTCTTCTGATTTTGAAATTCATCTTTACATATTTTGCATACACAATTTTTTTCATATTAATTTATTTCAATAGATAAGGATAGAATCTGGTCCTCCTTTAACCATAAAAGGCTGAAGCCATCCAAACAGATCCAAAAGCATATTCATGGGTATGGGAATGGCGACATCTTCATGTCGTCTGCCACGACATTCATGTCGTCTGCCACGACATTCAAGCCGCATGCCTCCTTGCCAGTTGGTATTGACCTTCGCGTCGTTGGCTTTTTCTTCAATGGTCGCCAACCCATATTTCATGATAATGGATATGGAGATGAGCCTGCTATGCACATTTGGAAAATGTCCTCGTCGTCTGTCTGCTCGAAAATGGTGGAGAGGGGGTGGCCACCGATGGGCCGGAGATGGTGACTGCACACCGTATTCGATAGTCGTTAATAAAGCCACAATTCAAATCAACTTGCATGAAAGAGTTACTTACCAAATGAGTGAAAGTCTATCCGACAACAATATTGAATTTGTCAATTAAAACGTCAAGCCTACTCGATCTCCAAAGTATAATTTATTTATCTAATACATAAAAGCTAATTTTTAGCTAAAATTGAAGTAACCGGATCAAGCAGAAGCAATCCAACATCACAGATGATTAGTGAATAGGAGTTTTCTTGGAGCCGCACAAATATTGAGAAAACATAGGGATCCAATTTGCCAGCAAAGGTGGCGATGGGTCCTCATGGTTGTATCAAAGTATTTGTCAGAGAAACTCAAGGTCATAGACTCGTAATAGCTCACCAACTGGACATATATATAAAGATCATCGATCTAGCTCGATAAGCTGCATGAAAATAAAGGCATTTCATCACTCGCACGCATCATATGGATGCTCATTGTGAGCTTGCCGTTCTTCAGGGAAAATATTTAGGTGCGGAGATCCAACGTAGAGGTACATACGGATTCTAATAAAATGTTGACATGTAGAGTGGGCACGTTGGATTTATTTTTTTATTTTATATATTTAATGTGTCCGCTGAACTTTAAGCCAAGCGCATCAAAAGCCCAGGTAAAGTGCATGTAAAGCACAATCAAAGCACAGTAAAAAAACGCAACAAAAGAGTAGTCAAACGACAACTAAAGTGCATGTAAAGAGTGGGTAAAGCAGAGTCAAAGCGTAGTAAAAAAGCGCAACAAAAGAGCAGTCAAAGTGTAACTAAAGTACAGGTAAAGCACAACCAAAATGCACTCAACGTGTCAAATTTTAAGTGGATGTTTGGACGCATCTCTACGTCCGGTCTACGCATGCACCTATTAATTTTCTCTTCTTCAGCCCTTGCATTAAAATAATCCAATGCCTCCCCTCAGTGCATAGGAAGGTATACCGTATATACTGTCTCTGATAGTGCTTATGCATGTCACAATAATGCTGTGTTCCCCTTTAAATTATGTGCCCACTCATAAATTTCACTTTTAAATGGTGGACGGAGCCATGGATGTCCCTTTCCATTGACACGCCTGCCCCTGCGCACTGGAGAAAAGGCACAGTGGTGTATTATCGCATCACTTGAGGAATCATATACAAATTCTTCTTTTCTTCTTTCTCTTAAGGGATGGGCATACAAAATATAACTTTCTTAATTATAAGATAGGCATTCAAGTTTAGATTATTCAATCGTGGAGACTGATTGTCCACCATTGCTTGTACTCTTTTGTCCAGTTTACTTTATGATTTGGATGCCAATTAGTTTAAGAGGAATTTATATAAATAATAGCTGATCCTTTCATATTTATGTTTATAATACTTTTTTTTAGCCACACACAGCACACTTCTTTTCAACTGATCACATAAGAAAGCGGAAAATAACAAAAATCACATAACCAAATACAATAAACACAATGCGAGTTACGTGGTTCGGCAAAAAACTGCCTATGTCCACAGCCGACAGGTAAGGGATGATTTCACTATTGTGGAAAAACAATGTTACAATTAGCTCTCTTGCACTACCTTACAAGTTACAACAGCCCTCAACATCTATACATAGATTTGAAACCAAAAAATAAATAAGGAAAACCAATTTAATAATTGGATCTCCTAATTAAAGCTTTCCTAATCAAAGCATTAATCAAATCTCCTAGTTTTATGCAGTAATCAACCAATAAAGTATGTCCTAATCAGTGCTGAATTCGATATGGAAAGATTTTCATAACATTAATATCACTCCATTTAGCTAATGTTTGCTTAAACAATGTTCTTATTTGCTAAAAGTTTGTGTTTAACTTGCTAAAGAACCTCATATTCGATTCTTTCATTGTTTAGATCATAAATAAATAAATATTTTAAGCTTGATTTTTTAAAAGAGTCAAATGAGATCAATTCTTTCTTTGATCGTATTTATTTTTTTATTGATTTCATATTGTTGCGTCCTTAAATATTCACGACGGTAGGTAAATATAATTATTATTTTAATTTCGTATGAAGATCCAACACATAAATAGATAAAAGAGATGGGTGTAGCGTTCATAAGAGACATTAGAGTTTTTACGTGGAAACCTCTAAAAAGGGGGAAAACCACGAGACTTTGCCCAATTTGAATGAATCCACTAGTGTTTGCAGTTGATTACAAATGAGGCCCTTCCTTAGGGGGAAGACTTTGGTTTGATGTAGCAAATATATATCATATAGAGTATATTGCATGGTGGAAATTGGAAGAATCAGTATTGACATATTTATTTATTCGGCAAGACCATAGTCGGTGGGTTATGTAGGTCGGAAAGACTGTGGTCTGGTGAAGGTGGTCAGAATGATCGTAGTTGGCAGGCAACGAAGGTCAGACAGACCAAAGTCAAGTGAAGGTGGCACGAAGGACTGTAGTTGGTGGGCGATGGAGGTCGAAAAAATCATAGTTCTTGATGGTGGTCAGAAGGATCATAGTCAACAAGCAAAGGAGGTTAGAAAGAACATTGTCTAGCGACAAAGATTAGAAGGATAGTAGTCGGCAAATGACTGAGGTCAGAAAGATCGTTATCTAGCGATAAAGGTCAAAAGGATCGTGGTCGACGGACGATGGAGGTCAAAAAGATCGTAGTCTTGTGGCGGAGATTAGAAGGTCTATAGTCAGTGGACGATAGAGGTCGGAAAGACCCATAGTTTAACAATAGAGGTCAGAAGAATAGTAGTCAGCTACGACAGTAGTCAGAAAGACCTTAGTTTGACAATGGAGGTCGGAAGGACCGTAGTCGACAATGTTGGTCAGAGAGACCATAGTTGGTGGCGATCAAAGGCTGGGAGGAAGTCCTGTAAAGTCCAGTGAAGCTCATTGGCTGGGCATAAGTTCGGTGACAATTGGTGGCCGAGAGGAAGTCTGGTGACACTCAGTGGTTGGGAGGAAGTTCAACGAAAGTTCTGTGACAGTCGGTGGATGGGCATTTGTCCGGTGACAGTTGATGGATGGATGAAAGTCCAATGATAGTCGGTGGTCGAGAGGAAGTCTAGCAACGGTCGGTGGCCAAGCGGTGGTCAAGGAGGAGCTTGGTGACAAGAGATATATCAAATTTCTCTTCCTCCCTATTCCTCCCTCCTTACTTCCTCCTCTATGTTCTCTTCCTTGCTTGAGATTCCCCTCAATGAAGAATGAGGGGTCTATTTATAGTTTTTTGGGAGTGACATGACCGGTAAATAGGAGAGAGATCAAGGGTATGTTGAGAGTGGTTTGAATGAATGACTTATATTGACCCCCTTGATCATGGATTTTTTACTAGCATTTGAAGATCTTAATGATATCAGAATTGGACAATCTCTGACTTATTGGATTCTTCTCATCGAGCTGCTAGATTTGACTATAAGTATGTCACGTTTAGAAACTGTTTAGTCATCCAATTTATAGTTTGAACATTCCAAATGTACTTTAGGCATTTGATTTGGAACCATGTGAGCTTGGAATGGTTCGAATTTGGTGTTGTTGTGTTCGTCTTTTTAAGACATTCAGTTTGTTATAAGTTTACTGAAATTGGAGTTTGGATGGTTCTGAATTTAATTTTGGAGGTTTCCAACTCAATTTTGCCTCGAGATTCATACTCAATTGAAGGGGGGCGCTGATCCTGAATATCCTTGATAATAAAGCCAGTTGAGTCAAAACATATTGAAACATTGTTGTCATAGGTTAGTTTCGAAATTGAAATGAGATTGTGAGATAGAGCGGGAACGTGTAACAGATTTGAGAGGCGGAGCTTACGTGCGTTATCTGGCGGAGTGTTGAATGGGTAGATTAGTGCCGTTGGTAATGGAGACCATGTCTGAACCATTGTAAGGAGTGGAGGAATTGAAGTTTGCAAGATCGGGTGTGAGGTGTGAAGATGCGCCGGAATCAAGAACCCAATCGGACGTCTGAGTGTTGTTGTTGTAAGAGAGCATGGCCCGCGGCGTAGAGGAGGTCGTGGGCGCATACTTGAGGTTGCAGCGATGCCAGCAGTTTAAGGCGGAGTGACCGACTTTGCCACAGATCTGACATGTTGGACGTTCGGAGGATGATTGCTGGGGAGTGGGTTGGGGAAAAGGAGTAGCTGATCGGCCAGAGGAGTTCTTTCCTTTGTTGTTGCGGTAGAAGGTCTTGCCACGAGAGTTATTGGTTCGGTTGGAGAACAGGGCCACGGTATCTGCAATAGAAACATGATCTTTCTGTTGCTGGGTTTGAAGATTAATTTCTTCACTGCAGAGGAGGGAGTATAGGGTATCAAGATCAATTGGGTGTTGGGAGGTGCGGATGGCCGATCTGAACGCGTTGTACGTGGAGGGCAGACCGTTCAAGATAAATATGAGAATATCCTCGACGTCAATCGTAGACCCGGAGGCCGCAATGTTGTCTACCAGATTCTTGACATTTGCGAGATACTGCTGCATGGTAGAGTTTTTCATTTGGATGTTGTGGAGCTCATTCTTGAGCTGGATCACCCGAGATCTATTCGATGGTTGTAATCGGCGTTCAAGAGTCTACCAGACTTCTTTAGCAGTAGCGGAGCTGAGAACGTAAGGGATGATTGCAGAGTTGATGGTAGACAGTAAAGCAAAGATTAGGTTGCGATCGATGAGCTGCCAGAGATTGAAGTCGGAGGTAGAGGAGATCGGTGGACACAGAGTTTCACAGGTAAGATGACCGGCGAAACCGTTCGCCGAGAAGTGCTGCAGAAGTTGGAAACGCCAAATGGGGGTACGAGTCGGCTGAGAGCTGAGTAGGGGCCAAGGTTTTAAGGTTGGAGATAAGAAATTTGAGGGATGGTGGGATAAGGTGTTCCGAGGAGACTCCGGTGTTGGTAGAGGTGGGTGGATGGAAAGAAGCTGCTGAATCTTGTTCTGCCATGCCTGGGCTCTGATACAGAGAAGAGAAAGAACAAGAAAGCCAAGAGAGGAGACAGAGCACGGCTTGAAGAAGACAGGGAAAAGGAAAATAGTATTTGATATGTGACATATGTCATAAAGTGTTTGTACAGGAACTATATAGAAAACTAATTACAAGAACTGTAACGGACATGTACACGTGTAAATTATTAATTGGTTAGTGCTAACAATATCACATATAAATTAAAAAATATATAATTTTATTTTATTATAATAACTAAGTGATTAGTACATAAGTAAAATAAGTCAATCATATTCATCTTATTATTCATTTATTTTTATTTGTTAGAAGTTGATTTGTGTTTCATTTGAATTTTAATAAGTTGAATAATAACAGACTGTTCACGAACAATTTCAAATATGAGACTAGCACAAACACACCAAAATTTAAATAAATTGTGTTTGAACTTGTGGCACACTGGTTGACAATAAATGAGAGAATCTTAGGTTTGTTTTGGGACAGTTTTTAGAATTTGTTTGAATCAATTTTTTTTAGAAGTAATGAAAAAAAGCAGCTAAAAGTTATCCCAATTAAAATCTTATTGGGTTGATCTAACGCACATATCCTCTATATAAAAAAAAAACCACAATGAGAATAAACAAATTCAGCTCTTTTACACCACTAAACCTAAAAAAATACTGGACACCATCGTTGCAACCTTTACTTCTCAATCCTGTGTTAACTCAAGCCAGTCGAGGCAAAGAATTAATAATTAATAAACTGGGAAATGCAGAAAACTAAAACGTACAAAAAATTTAATTTTGTTGTTCGGAAATGCAAGACAACTCTCAATTAGTTTTGGCTTTGACTTGTTGTATTACGGGTTGCCGACCTGTAGCTTGTTAAGGAACCGGTTCACCTATTAAAACAAACCGGTTACAGCGTACTTTCTTGGCATGTATTGTTCCTATAAATACAACTCTGTAATACTATTCATAATATGAATGAAATCATTTTTCCTGTTTCCTCATTCCTCTCTCTGTCTTTCTCTGGCTTTCACCGGCTCTCGTCTTCTATCATGGTATCAGAGCCTCTAGCTTCACAGCCGCGATTCTTTCTTCGCTGATCCTGTCTCCTTCCGTCATCCTTTCTCCGTCCGTATTCAATGGCCGAAGCCAGCTCTGCCATCTCTCGCAGAACAGGTAGCTCAGATCAAGAAACCGAACTCACAATCCCTCCTCACCTCAAGTTCTTGATCTCAAATATCAAGAATCTTGTTCCCACCCAACTCACTACCGAAAATTACGCAATCTGGAGATTACAGCTCTATCAGCATTTCTCTGCGAATCGGTATGATCAACATCTTACCGGAGCCTCTATCTGCCCTCCGGAAACTGAGACGGATGAGTATAATCGGTGGAAACTAGTCGATCGGAATCTCATTTCCGCAATCTTGTCGACTATCTCTGCACCGATCTTGCCGTATGTACTCACTCTCCACACGGCACAAGAAATCTGGACCACGCTCGAACGTCGACTTCAACCTACAAATCGGTCGCGGGTGATCCAACTTAAAAGCGAACTTCACCAAATACAAATGAAGGATAAGACAATGCTGCAATACTTAGATCAAATCAAGAAGATCGTTGACAGCATCGCAGCCGCGGGATCTAATGTCGACACAGAGGATATCGTCTTATACATCCTAAACGGACTACCGGCTCAATACAATCCATTCAAGACAGCTATTCGGACGTCCCTGCAGCCGATTAGCCTCGACGATCTGTATTCTTTGCTATGCAGCGAAGAAATCAACCTTCAACACCAGCAAAATCAAGAATCTCAAATTTCAGATCACACGGCATTGCTCTCAAATCGCAACGCTGGGTACCGCTCCAGAACTTCGAAGCCCAAGTTCAAATCCGGATTCTTTCGCGGTCAAGGCTCCACCGAGAATCAGCATCCATCCAGAACTCCCACCACCCGGCCTATTTGCCAAATCTGTGGAAAAACAGGTCACTCGGCACTCAATTGTTGGCATAGGTGCAATCTTACCTATGCTCCTCCGTCGAACCTGCGAGCTCTCACGGCTCAGCAAAACTCTCATTCCTCCAATGAGTGGATACTGGACTCTGGAGCCTCGTCACACCTAACTTCCGACGTCACAAATCTTCAACAACCACTGCCTTACAATGGAACGGATTCAGTCTCCATCGCCAACGGGAGTCATCTTCCGATTCAGCATTCGGGACAAGGAATTCTTCCTCTTCCCGAATCGCACCGTAAGCTTTATCTTCGCAATATTCTTCACGTTCCTTCTTTATCCCATAATCTTCTTTCTGTTGCCAAACTGACTGCGGACAATAATGTCTCAGTTTCGTTTAATGCTAACGAATTTACTGTGAAGGATCTTCAGGGCAAGCGTCTTCTCCTTCGCGGTCGCAAGTACCATGGTCTGTATCGTCTCAAGGCTCCTATCCCGCCTAAACCAGCTGCTCTCACCGCCACTACATCCGATCTTAAGTGGCACGCTCGGCTTGGTCATCCCAATGACCGTGTCCTTCATAAACTAGCTAGCTTAGACAACTCTATTACTTCTTCTTCTGTTAATTCTGTTTGTACGTCATGTAATGTGTCAAAAAGCCATAGACAGCCGTTCTCTACCAGCACGTCAGTCTACACGAAGCCCTTTGAGCTAGTGCATTCGGACGTCTGGGGTCCGGCACCGGAATTGTCGCTAGATGGTTTTCGTTATTACGTCATTTTCATTGATGAGTTTACACATTTTACTTGGATTTACTTGTTGCATTCTAAAACCGAAGTTCTTTCTAAATTTCAGCACCTTTGTAGCATGATTAAAAATGTCTTTAAAACTCAAATCCAACATTTTCGATCAGACGGAGGTGGGGAATACACAAGTTCTATTTTTCGCAATTACCTAGCCCAACAAGGAATTATTCATCAAATGTGTTGCCCCTATACGCCAGAACAAAATGGCACGGCGGAACGAAAGCATCGACACCTAATAGAATTAACTCGCACCCTGCTTCATGCCGCTCAAATGCCCTCTCGGTTTTGGGCAGAGGCGGTCTCCACCGCGAACTATCTCGCCAACAGACTACCGTCGGCTGCAATCACATACCAAACACCTTATTTTCGTCTCCACGGTCATCAAGCATCTTATAAGCACCTTCGCATATTCGGGTGTCTATGCTTCCCTTGGACCCGACCTTACTCAGCTGATAAACTGTCCCCAAGATCAACTCCGTGCGTGTTCTTGGGTTACTCTACGCAACACAAAGGTTACAGGTGCCTTCAGTTGGACAACAATCGCATCTACATTTCGCGTCACGTGGTGTTTCATGAGCATATATTCCCTTATCAGAAATCCACACCACAGCAGCCACCTACTAGATCCCCAACGCACAGCTCTCCTCTTCTGCTCATTCCCAGTTCAACGATTACGCAAACTCCTTCTCCAGTTAACGCTCCGACCGAACATTCTCCAATTGTACCGTACGCGTCCCCCTCACTTTCACAGACGCCGTCCAATTTTCAGCCTCATTCCTCACCACGCAACATAACAGTCTCCGTGCCACCTCGTCACCCTATGCAAACAAGACTAAGATCAGGTATCTCAAAACCAAAACAAATCTTTGATCTTGCCGTTTTACAGCACTCGCTCTCGGCACCTTCATCCTTCACCGAAGCTAAGAATGTCGCTCACTGGAGGGAGGCGATGTCTACTGAATACTCAGCATTACAAAAGCTCGGAACCTGGTCTCTTGTTCCAGCTCCGCTCAATAAGCCCGTGCTGGGTAGCAAATGGACCTACAAAATCAAGACCCTTCCAAATGGACAAATATCTAGTTACAAGGCACGCCTCGTAGCTCTCGGTTGCTCTCAAGAATTCGGGATTAACTTCACAGAAACGTTTAGTCCCGTGGCTAAAATGGTCACCATTCGAATGCTCCTCATGGTTGCTCTACATCACAACTGGCCCGTCACTCAGTTAGACGTCTCGAACGCATTTTTACATGGCGACCTACAGGATGAAGTCTATATGAAGCAACCACGAGGATTCGAAGACGCTCAGCACCCCCAATACGTCTGCAAGCTCCATAAGTCGATCTACGGCTTAAAACAATCTCCACGCCTATGGTTCCACAAACTGACAAAGTCACTTCAACTAATCGGTTTCACCTTCAGCAAAGAAGATCCCTCCCTATTAATCTACACAAGGGATAATGCTCGCGTTTTTATCCTAATCTACGTCGACGACATATTGGTCACGGGCAACAATTCCGATCAAATCAAAAGAACGCTGGAACATCTCCAGTCGGAATTCCGCATCAAACTGCTTGGAGCTGTCTCCCTCTTCCTCGGCATTCAGGTGCGTCGAACCACATACGGTTATTTTTTAGATCAATCACACTATGCAAAAGATATTCTTTCTCAAGCAGGTTTCTCGGGCTGTAAACCTTCTTCTACACCGGCGCTCACCAAACCATCCAAAAACCAAGATGAGTCTCTCTTCGGCGACCCCCAACAGTTTCGAAAACTGGCGGGTTCACTTCAATACTTGTCTATCACCAGGCCAGATATTGCTTTCACCATTAATTCAATCTGTCAGCGAATGCATCAACCAAGGAACTGTGATTACTTAGCTGTTAAGCGTTTGCTGCGATACATACAAGGCACTACAGACTTCGGATTACCTATTCGGCGAGGTTCACTATGTCTCCGCAGTTTTTCAGATGCCGACTGGGCAACCGATCCCATAGAACGCAAGTCTATATCAGGCTATTGCACATTCCTCGGTCCCAACCTTCTTTCCTGGTCGGTAAAAAAACAGACAACTGTAGCTCGCTCATCGACAGAGGCGGAATATCGCTCCTTGTCGTCCGCTATTTCCGATATCCTTTGGATCAGACGGCTTGCAGCAGAATTTTTCATACCTTCAACCAAGGCCACCACACTGTACTGTGACAATACTTCAGCGATCGCACTTGCAAATAACCCTGTTTTCCACGCTCGCACTAAGCATATCGAGATCGATCACCATTTTATTCGCGATCACATCAAAAACGGTGATATCGACATTACTCATATTAGCTCAACTGATCAGATCGCAGACATTTTTACCAAGTCCCTCTCAAGCAATCGGTTCATCGAATTACGCTCCAAACTAACCATTCGCTCGCTGAATGATTAGTTTGAGGGGGGCTGTTAAGGAACCGGTTCACCTATTAAAACAAACCGGTTACAGCGTACTTTCTTGGCATGTATTGTTCCTATAAATACAACTCTGTAATACTATTCATAATATGAATGAAATCATTTTTCCTGTTTCCTCATTCCTCTCTCTGTCTTTCTCTGGCTTTCACCGGCTCTCGTCTTCTATCATAGCTGATGTACTCATCTTCTCCTACTATTTGAATAAATATATGTTTTTGTTGAAAAAAAAAAAGCTCTCAAATATATACTTTTGCACATATTAACAAAATATTCCTGTTCTCCTCTGACCCAGATCAACGCTGCACGCAAATACAGTGACGCCGAAGCTGAGCTGCTTAAAATATGTTAATTTCAGACTAGTTAAATTCCATAAGGGTGTAGTATGGCTATATAGGAATAGCATGTTCTTTCTCTTAAGTGTAGCCATTTATGTTGCTTCTTTTGACTATAAATACATAGCCAACTCTTGTAATTGACAGATTTGAAGATGAATAATATTTGAGTAGTTTTTACTCTATCTTTGGGTTTCTGTAGGGGAGTCAATTTTTGACACGACCCGAAACCCGACCCAAACTTGACCATGAAAAATACGGGTTAGGGTCAACCCAGACCCGAAACGGGTCTAGTTCGGGTTCAACAAATCTACCTGTTTTAAAAATCGGGTCGGGTTCAGGTTGACCCAACAACCTGAAATTGACACGAAAACTAGTATTTGACCCAAAAACCCTAGATTGACCCATTTTGACCCGTTTTTTACAAGAAAATTGAAGGTTGACCCATTTTTGACCCGAAAACTAGCAATTTTGGGTCAACCCTAGGTCATTCGTGTCGGGTCTGGTTGACCCGGACCTGAATCTGGTCGGGTTCGTGTCCGAAAACCTGACCCGTTTTTAAAAATGGGTCGGGTTCGGGTTGACCTGAATAGTGCCGGGTCAGTTTTGGGTTCGACCCGAACCCGACCCGTTGACTCGAATTGACACCCCTAGGTTTCTGTATCCTAAAGGGTTTCAGGTGGTGATCCCCTCCCAAGGAGTTCTTGGGTTATGCATGTGCTACAAGTTCCGCCAGCTCGCATTTTCCTTGTCCGTCACCACGTCGCCACTTTCGCCGGCGTCATACAGGAGCAAGGAAAATGTGATTGACTTGTTTAAAAGGAGCGTTGCCCCGTCTGTCTTTTATCAAATTTTTTTTGTAATTTTGAATCCTCTCTTCCCCATTGACTAGTAGGTATCTAGTTTATACTCATCTATTTAAGAAAATATTTATTGAGTGTGCCTTCGATAACATGTTAACGCCTAATCAATCAATTCATCCTCTTTCAAGAGAACGATTAACTAGATCACCTCTAAGCACTTGTTGGCTTTAGATTGTCAGTAAACACCCATTTGTTCGAAGTAATGACTATTATGATTGCCTTTATTTATATACCCATTAAATCCATATCATCGATTGCACACCCCTTCAATTAAGATAAGGACAATCCCAATTACCTACTATTACTTAAACTTCTGTTGCGTCCTGGAGTATTCACGACGGTAGAGAAATATAAAATTTAGCGTCTTAGTGTTGTACGAAAATCCAGCACACAAGCAGATAATAGAGAGGGTGTAGCGTTCATAAGAGTCACCAGAGTTTTTACGTATAAATCCTTGAAAAGGGGGAAAAACCACAGGGCCTGACCCAGTTTAAATGAATCCACTAGCATTTGCAGTCGATTACAAATAAGGCCCTTCCTTGGGAGAAGGTCATGGCTTGATGTCACAAATGTACATCATATAGAGTGCATTACATGGTGAGAGTTACAATAAATATGTTTGTTTCGTCGATACGACCATAGTCGATAAGATGGAGGTCGGAAGGACCATAGTAGGCGACGGAGGTCGGAAGGACCGTAGTCGGCGACGGAGGTCGGAAGGACCGTAGTCGGCAAGAGACCGTGGTTAGAAAAACCGTTTTCTGTTGATGTAGGTCGGAAGAACCATAGTAGACGACGGAGGTCAGAAGGACCGTAGTCGGTAGGAGACCGGGGTCATAAAGACCTTTGTCTGTTGATGGAGGTTGGAAGGACCATAGTAGGCGATAGAGGTCGGAAGGACCGTAGTCGGCAGAAGACCAGGGTCAGAAAGATCGTTGTAGTAGGGTGGTACTCTGGTAGAACTTTGGGCGTCAGGTGGTGGCCCATCAGAAGTCCGGGCCTCAAGTGGTGTTCTAGTGGAAGTGGTGTTCTAGTGGAGCACAGGGCCTCAAGTGGTAGTTCGGCGGAAGTGAGGGCCTCAGGTGGTGTCCTAGTGGAGCACAGGGCCTCAAGTGGTAGTTCGGCGGAAGTGAGGGCCTCAAGTAGTGTTCCGATGGAGGTGAAAGCCTCTAGTGGTGGTCCGGTGGAGGAACAACGTCAGACGGTGGTCCGGCGGAGGTGAGGGCCTCCAGTGGTGGTTCGGCGGGGCAACGACGTCAAGCGGTGATCCGACGGAGGTGAGGGCCTTCAGCGGTGGTCCGGCGAAGGTGAGGGCCTTCGGCGGTGGTTCAACGAAGGTGAGGGCCTTCGACGGTGGTCCGGCGAATGTGAGGGCCTTCGGCAGTGGTCCGGCAAGGGTGAGGGCCTTCGGCGGTGGTCCAACGAAACTCTAATTGAATTCAATGTCTTTGTTTTAGATCTGATCATAAATACACAAATATGTAATTGTGTTGCATCAATTAGTCATAGTCATCTTAAAACAAAAGTAAAAAAAAAAAAGACAAATTAGATTAATACTCTTCAAGTATCATTCTAAAAGAGAAAAATCATAAGAAATATTTCATACAAGCTACAAACTGAATGGTTAAAAATCTTTCTATTTAGTCCACTATTTTTACTAGCAATTCTATCTTTATATCTTTTCTAAAGACAGATTTGGATGGTAATTGGAGAAGGTTAATGCAATTAACCCCAACTATTTAATTCATATTGAGTTAAAAAAAAAATCTTGTAGAAACTCAAAAATATATTTTTTACAAATATTGTTTTATTTATTATTTTTTTTACAAATTAATAACAAAGATGTATAGGCTAATGTTAAAAAATAAACGATGATGTTTTTATTTCTTTCATTGGAAAATTTGGAGAAACATTATTAATCCATAAATAATTATTAATTAAAAGAAATTAATTAATTAATAATATTTTAAAAATGAAATTGATTTTAAATTATTTATTAATAAATTAATAAATAAGACTTTTATATATAAGATATTATTCATATCTCTACTCAGTATTTATTATGCAATTATATATTAATTATTGTGAGAAAAAATAGTTCAAATATTAAATATTTTAAAATATTTTAAATTTGATAAAAAATTGTGTAATCTCAATTTTATTTACTTAAAACACCTTCAATTTTCACATTTTATTTTTTCTTTTGCAGTATCTTTAAATATAATTTTCTATTCTTCATATCTCTTGAAAAGCCATACATTCCTTTAACATTATTATTATTATTATTTGGAAGAGTTGTTCTTTTTTTAATTACAACTGATAGTTTATTAGGGTGGGCCCACTCAACTACCTTAGGCTTATAATAATATTTTATCTATTTTATAAAATCCTTTTAAAACAAATTTATTTTCGCATAATTTATTTAATTTCAAATCAGTTAAAACTACATTTAAAATATTTTATTTGATTAAATTCATCTAAACTATAAAAGTAATAAATCATTCATCTCACTATTTAAACAATCTATTAAAATGTAAGTTTTTATACATATGTAGTATGGTTAAATTATATTAAAATTTCATAAAATTTAACATTAGTTATTTTAGTAAATTTAAAATTACTATAATGCCCTTATATACATATTTAAAATATTTTATTTCAATTAAATTCTCCTAAACTATAAAATTAATAAATCAATCATCTAACTATTTAAAAAATCTATTAAATTGTAATTTTTATGTATTTATTGTATGATTAATTAACTTATATTAAAAAATAAAAAATGTTAATATCAAAGTGGTATAAGGGACTTCACAGATGCAAATGAAAGGTCATATTTATTTGTTTTTCTTTAACAAAATGTCATGATGAATTTATGTATTCATATTTAATTGCTATTGCTTCTGTGTTCGTGGCTTAACTGCTTTACTATAAATTTTTAAAAATGTAGATGAGCTTTTATATATATATATATATCATGAAAATGCAAATAAACTTATGGCTTCGCATATTTAATTCTTATGTAAAGATGATGCTAGTTAATTTCATAAAGGCCACAATAACTTTGGACTCTTATGAAGTGCATGAAAGCAGAGCTCCAAAAAATTGCATGTTCTCTACATGCAATCTTTTGACTACTTTATTGAAACATGGCAGTGAATGGTTCTTTGTGCAAATGAGATTTAAGTGTTGGGCTTATATTTGCAGATATAATTTCGAAAAAAAATTGTTTATAGTTATCATGCTCTAATATTGAAGGTGCATTTGAGATAGTTGCACTATTTAAAAATAATTATAAATTATTGAGAAAAAAAAACAAAAAAATTTATGATATTATATACATTTTTCTTTTTTTAAAAAAAATCAAATAGCAAAAAATAGCTCAAACCATAGAACTTTAAAAAACTGAAATTAATAAAGTTGGAATCAAATATAACTGTGGCCGATAAAAATGTGAAAATGATTTTCATTAAGAAGTCTCAAATAAACTTTAATTTCATCCATTGCCATGAAAAAATACAATAGTAAAAAAAAAGGAACAAAATACACTTTGGAATTAATCCCTCAGTTGCAGATCTCATGTTGAAGCGTATTCAATTCTGTGATAGATTTTACATTCATGTACATAAAAAGAGCAGCACCTTCTACAACCATAAATAATCACATATAGACCAGAGAGTAATTGACTAGAGTGTAATTGATAACATGTTATTTATACCCTCCCATCCCACCCCCTCCACCACCACCATTACCTAGGATGCCTCCAAAGGTTGAAATTCCCCCTTTCTCATAAACATGAATGTGTGAGTCATCACCAAGGATAACCTCACTTCCCCTTATCTCACAATGGACAAGAATGGCTACGAAGTTCCCCATGGTCTCAGAAAATACAAACGCTGCAGCTTCTTTACCCGTAACCTTTTCCACCTTAGACTCTAATCGGAATGTCGTAGGATCTGTTCCTAAGGCATCATCATCCACATTAGCGTTAGCCATGGCAGCTCGCATCACATCACAGTATCAGATCTAAGATCCACTGTTCTAGTCACCATTTTCATGTTCTTAGATGAAGATGTGTTGTGTGACCTCCCTTATTTTGTACTGGATAAAGAACATAGCACAAGCTGTTTAAGCATGTTAGGTGAACAACATAACGACAAAACAAAGTACTTGAAATATTCAACTATTACCGAAGCAAAAAAAAACTAAGGAAAACATGCCAATTATGTTCGTAGTTGCCGCAGCTGCAGAAAAAGTGAAAAGAAAAAAGTTCGATGATGGTTGGTTGCGATGAAAGATTCTGCCTTGAACATAATAAGATTTATAATAAACATAGTCAACAGCATAGACAGAGTTCATATGAGCATTTCTAATGGTTCTATTCTACCGTATTAGCAATAAAATAGTTAAAACATATGAAATCAAATATAACATTTTTTGGGAAATGATGAGTAATAAATCTCAAAATATTTAACTTGAATTTGTGATCCAAAGAAACAACATTATACCATTGGCAGCAGACTCCATATGTAATTCATGTTTGGAAGCTTCAAGGAAAGCCAAAGGAGCCCTGCCAGCAAATTATGAAATTCAGGTGAGCGTTTGAATTCAAGTGATCCAATCATAAAAAATTCTTCCTCTCCGTCTTCTTCACTCCTTTCTCTTAATAATAAAACATGTTTGTCATAGCAGTGTATAGAGAAAACAAAGAAGCAAATTCACCATACCATGTTATCATTGCAAGAAATCTTTCATGAGAAAAACCTTTGCAACAACAGAGGCCTATGCACAAACCAGCTAATTCTGCAAGAAGAAATCAAAATTATAGGAGCGAACAAAAAGCCTTTAAAGGTAATAGAATAAGTGAAAGCTACTTAACTGTGCGGATAACATCTCATCTGCATGACTTGTGATTTTATTCAAAGCTTATCTATAGTCGCTGGCTTTGAATTACATTCCAAACTGGTTTAGATACACGCGACTAAAGCACGTCTAATTCATTCCATCTAAAACTGAAAGTCAAGCATAACAGTTTTGCATAATCAAAAGCTAAAATTAGACAAAAGGTTAGACTTGTAGAAGCACAAATTAATTTTTATGATGAATAATGATTTATATAAAAAAGTTTCTTGTTACCTGCTAGTGCCACAAATATGTTGAACCCATGCGCGCAGCAGAAATTAATTTATGGAAAGTGACCTTATTGAAGCATAAAACTGTAAAGCATAACCAAACAATTAGCACAAAAAAGAAACAAGTTCAGAAAGGCAAAAAAAGGTACTTGAAATATGCAATTGTCACAGCTATCAACAGTTAACGAGGAAAAAAAACTAAGAGGAAAACGTGTCGATTATGTTGGTAGCTACTGCGACTGCAGCAAAAGTAAAAAAGAAACAAGTTGGATGAAAGATTCTGCCTTGTACTGAATAAGATTTTAAAAAAAGAGAGCCGACTGCATTGACAGATTCCATATGCACATTTCTAAAGGTTCTATTCTACCGTATGAGAAAAAAAAAAGTTAAAAAATATGAAATCAAATGGAAAATTGAAATGCTTTTTGGAAGAATAATGTTTTTTTTTTTGGGGGGGAAATTTTGGGGCAAAAGCCCTTCATATTAAAAAAAGATTACAAGTAAAGTAAATGACAAACTATAACTCCCAAAGCTCAAAAAAACAGAGTATGGGAGTTCTAAAGGAAGCAAAAACAATACTAAGAACTTAAGATAAAGTTATAAGGACTCGTTCTGGCATTTGATTGTCGAGAGGGTCGGCCAGAACCCAAAAACTCCTGGTTGCCAAATTGGCCGTCCTAAAGGCAGCTGTAGAAACAGCATTCATCATTGTCCTTTGCAAAAACCAGCAACCTTAGCAGGAAATAATGTTTCAACTTATATTCCTCTGTCAAAATCGCGCTGAACCGAAGAATCCGTCGCAGCCCGCCTCTTCGTGAATGGTGAATGAGGAATATGGGTATTCTTTCCTCTCCTTTATATGGTAAAAACCCTAACAAGCCTCCAGTGTCAAATCGGAGCACGTGGTCGACCGCAATCCACCAGTTGCTCCCCACCCATACGTCTCTCGTCTAAGCGAGGAAGACAACAAATTAACACAACTTTCATCATTTTTTAAAAGCTAAAATTTGATCCGATGCGACGGCAAGAAGCAATTTTTCCTCGTCGGATCCATGATTGATGTCAGAAGCCGGAGGCATCTACTATGCTAATCCAGGATGGGCTGATGCTCTTCTCCAGCTCATGCTGAGTGCGCCTGAGATTTCCCCGTTGCGGAGGATCCCTTATCCATTTTCTACTGCAAATCCTCTTATAAAAACTCAAAAATAATTTCTTATTTCAATTTTTTTTCTAATTTTTTATACGAATTAATAGCAAATATTTAAAGACTAAAGTTTAAAAAAATAAACAATGCTGTTGTTACAATAAATTCTTTAGAGGGTTTTATTTCTTTCATTGGAAAATTTAGGAAAAAATTAAATTTTCTATAAATTATTTTCAAGAGGAATTTAAATATTTAAATAAATTTCAAGAGGAATCATCAAATCAAACAGCAAAAAGACTCACAACTTGATCGATAGTCTCATTTCTTCTCTTTTGTCTCTTTCAAGCAAAACATGAATCCAGCCATGTGACCGCATGGAATGCAAGCACCTTTTAATAGTTTATATCACTCTTTTCAAATCTTAGCAATTTTGATTGTACGTTGTTACTCTTCAAAATCCCAAAGGCTATTGTGTCAATCCTGCAAACCATTAGAATCATTGTTTTAATATGTAATACACACTTAACATATACAAGAACTATCAATGTTAAAGTTCTTACATTTCATATCAAGCATGCCATATGCACCCTCCCACCCCACCCCCTCCACCACCACCACCCCCCCTCAACCACCACCACCACCACCACCACCCTCCACCACCACCCCCCCCTCCACCACCACCACCATCACCACCAACACCAACATTACTTACTACATAAGTCCTACCCTACCCCCTATACCTACACCCACCTCTACTCCTACACCCCCCTACACCTACCCTCACTATAGGAAAACAACTCATTACTGGCGAAAATTCTGGCGGAAGTAAATTCGTCACAAATTCCGACTGATTTTTCAACGAATTATTCGAAGAATTTCCGATGGAAAATATCCGACGAATTTTCGACAGAATTTTAGGCGGATTTATGAAGTAAATTAAAAAATAAGTTATATTTAAATAATTTATTGTTAACTTAAATTATAAAAAATAAATATTTTAATATTTTAAAAAAACTTAAATTATTTAAAATAATAGCTAATTTATTAACTTATATTATAATAAATAAAATAAAATAATTATTTAATAACAAAAATTAAATTATTTAAATTAAAAATTAAATTATAATAATTTTTATAATTATTTATTTTGTTAATTTAAGCTAAATAATTTAATAATTATTGTCAAATTTATTTATTTAAATTAAATTAACTAATTTAATAATACATTATTAAATTAAATTATTTTTTTTATATCTTTAAAAAATATTTTACTTTTAAAATTATAATTACTTTTAAAATTAATTTTTTTTACTTAAAAAATTATAATTCCGACAAATTTTAGCCATTTTTCCGGCGGAAATGGTCGCCGAGAATTGTCATTTTTCCTTTAGTGCCTACTACCTACCCTCACCTCTACTCCTACCCCTACTACCTATACTGACCTCTAATCCTGCCCCGCTAACACCGACCTCTTCTTCTATGACCTTCACGAACCTCTACCTCCACACCTTACACATCGTCCAAACCTAAACTTCTCTCCACCCCTCCCCTTAACTTCATCCCTAACCTAACCCTCTTACACTTACACTTATCGTAACCCCTCTTACACCTACCACTAGATCTCTTCCCTTATCCCCTCTTACACCTACCACTAGATCTCTTCCCTTATCCCTACTCCAACCTCTACACACCCCTACCTACATACACCTCTACTTCTACTTAGGGGTGTCAAAAGAGGTTTTTGGTCGAGATAGTTGAGTGCAATGGGCAAGTGTGAGCATGCTGAGAGGGCAAGGGTAAGGGCGATTGTGCGGGAGAGGGTGAGCGCGAGCATGAAACGGTGAGGGCGAGCGAGGGTGGTGATAAGCTGTGTTTTTGTGCAAGCATGAAAGGGAAAGTGTGAGACAGAGCTGGAGTGGGCGAGGTAGCTAGGGCGAGTGCAACTATGTGGGTGAGGCATAGAGGGTGAGGGCGAGGGCGACTATGCGAGCACGTGCGGGCAAGGATAAGGCCTCATGGGTGAGAGTGAGGGAAAAGCCTCGAGGGCTAGGACTAGGACATAAGTATAGGCAAGGGGAGGGTGAAGGTGAGGGAAAGGTCTTGAGGGCAAGCAAGGGAAAGGTCGCACGAGCAAGCGAGGGTGAGGTTGTGAGGGCGATTATGAGAGCTTGTGCGGGGAAGGATGCGGCTGCGAACGCTTCGGATTTTTGAGTCGTGTCATATATTGACACCCCTATTCCTATACTCCTACACCCCACCTAATCTTCCTATCACATCTTCACTTCTTCTCCTCTCTATCTTCTCACTCTCTGTTGAAATGGATTTGTGTGGAATATAATTTGTGCAGTAGATTTGCAAGAGGATTTTATAATGCCTGAAGACAAAAAGCTTTCCCTACATGTGTGTTGAGTGATTCAAGGTGATGAAGACAAATGGAGCAATACTTTAGCTTCTTTCCTACTATTTGGGGCCAACTCAAATTGCTCGGTCAAATGAGATAATTTTTCCAATCAAAATTTGGCCCTCATTTATTTACCTTCTAACAATACAAATATGATAAAAATGTAATAGTTTACTTTAACTGAGATCAACATGCATAGTTGGAGATGGAGGTGCAGACTCCTCGGAGGCCAACGTATAACACTTGCAAGCAAAGAAGAAGTCTATATTAAGGCTTATTCCAAGGAATATTCTTTTCCATATTCAAATTAATAAGTTCTTAATAAATTTGAGCATTTCCACTAAACAAATTAAAACATTTGGAAATTTTAATTTAATAAAAAAAGTAGAATTAATTAATTGCTGAAGCTATCTTTGATGCAATACCCTCTTTAATTAAAGTCAAGTATGTTTAAATTTTTAATTGAAGACTCAAATCATGCAATGATCATTTATATTTTATTATTTATGTAATTTATCACCTACATGTTGAAAAGTGCTGAAACAAGAAAAATTTATGTTTAATAAATTTGAATTAAATGACTTGAATAATAAATTTATTAATTATTTTCATGAATCCTTATATAAAAAGATTTTGTACTTGTCACTTATTTAAAATTTAATAAAAAAATTATTAGATGCTCTTGCTATTCAATTTGTAGAAGTTAATAAATAAGATGGATAAGGAGATTATTGAAGAAAAGAATACATTGAGTTGAACATCAACAAATAACTTGAAGAATCTCAAGGATATTCATACAACAACAAAGATAAGAAAGAGAACAATAAGAGGCAATGGAGGAAGTAGAAGATGAAGGCTTTTTAGAATCTCAAGGATATTAAAATTTTTATAATAGAAAGATGTTTTAAGAAGCAACAAAAAAATTGTCTCAAACGAAGCCATAATCTCCTAAATATATGTGCTTTAAAGAATTAAAAGTTTATAAATATGTAAATTTCTACTGCTATTACTTATGACTAAAATTATGTAATCTATATTTTAGATAATTTTTTTTGAGCCGTTTGACGTACAAGATTTTATCGCACTTCATATATATGCCTACAAGTATTGATTGCCACATTTTTGCGACAATCCTTTAGCAATCGGCTTTGGACCTTTGAATTTGTCACAAATAGGTGTTTGTGAACATTTTGTAACGGAGGTAGTCGTTGAAAAAATCATTTTTCTTGTAATAATTGCAAGACAAATAACATTTTATACTGCCTTACCATAATTTAGAGTAAAATTAGAAATTCAATTAATTTCATGATAAATAAATTTTAGATTTTAGTAGCACACCTAAAATATAATATAGTTTAGTTCAATTTTGAAGACATATTAGCATTACCGAGCATGTGCAACTTGGTTTGATCCAAAAAACATTCCCTAATTTCTTATGATTATATTGGTATAAACACCTTAATAAACTTGATTTTGTACCTTTCTTCATTGTTAGCTTTTGATCATAATATAATCATCTTTAACTATTTTTTTTATTTCAAGATTAGCCCATACTTTTATAGTGATATACATGTTTAATTAACAAAGTATTATGACCTTATATTTGCATGGTTATGTTTAATTACATGTTCATTAGGATCCCTTCAGAAGTTGCTTATCTAAAATTTATTTTTAAAATTTAGTTTTAAAAAATAGCTATTAAGAATGGTTTTGGCAAAAAAAATCATTTCTAATTAATATAAATCTATGAAAGTTTGATTTAAGAAAATAAAACTATTAGTTAATAAAAGTGTTTTTACTTCGTATTAGCAGTAATGAAGTTTCCATATTTCAAGGCTACATTTCTTAGGGACATGGCATTGGATGGTGATGAGGTGCCAAATCTATCTCAGTATAGAAGGTAAATAGCTTGCTTGATGGGTCATTGATTACTATTATGCTTTATGTGGAGTTATGGTTATGATTGAGAGAGGGAAAATGAGTAGTGATGTTCTAGAAGACTTGAGGAAGAAAGGTAAAGTGAAAGTGGTTGACAATTGAAGGAGAGTGTTCTGGAGAGATAAAATCGAGAGTGCATCTTTGTGGTTTTGAGTGTTTATTTTAATGAGGGGAAGATGGGGATGATGGCTTGTGGAGGTTATGATTGATGTAAGGGAACGCTTTTGGTTTGTTGGGTGGAGTTGCAAAGGTTGGAGGCTAGGGTTTTTTGAGTTGGTACAGAGGGCTAGGAGTGGGAGAAGTGGAAAACTTAAAAGAAATAAGGATGTCATTTAATAATCAAAATAAGTATGAAGTTTCCAATTTGCAACAGGAAATCATTCACCAAACTTCATCAAATTATAGAGCAACAAACAAAATTTTTCACATAATTTCGCATAAGCAATGCTATTTATTTCTTCAATAATGAAAACAAGTTTACATAATAGTGATATTTATAAACTTTAGCCACACATTCATTTGAAAATAATTTTCAAACATTTGATAAAATGTTATGAACTTATGACATATCTAAGAAATCAAAAAGCAAAAAATTAAAAACAATAAACTAAGATGAGCCATCTAAGCAACTAGATTCAACTAATCTAAATATTGAAGAACAATGGTTCAATTTGCAAGTAATCTTCATTCAAATCCTTCTTCCGTGTTTCAAAGAGTTGGAAAAGACTTCTGAAGGGAGAGTCCTAAAGCTTTCCGAGAACATGATAGATTGATTTGACGAAAAGAGCTATAACAACTCAGGCTCTAATTTTGGAAGAATTGTTTATTTATCTATTAATTAATCAATTATAACTTCCATGCATTCATCACTATTTATAAAATAGCATTTGCCTAGAAAATTCTGGTGAAATTGATTTTCAAAATGGACACTTAATGATCGAAAAAAACCTAATTTATACCAACATATATCAATTTTTTGCAATGCCCCTAAAATTAGGCGAAACTTATTATAATTAAAACACAATAATATATATATTATGACAAAAATGGTTTGCAAATTTGACTTTATGACTCCAACAAAATTATTTAGCTGTGTTAAAATAAAGGCTATTACAAGAGCCAACCAAGAAAATATAGAAAGTAGAGAGTGTTCTTGATTTTAACAACAAGCAAAATTGGGTCCTTTGGAGTTCAGATTGAGTTGAATTTGGTGTCGTTGGGTTTGTATTTCCGAGACGCTCATTTTGATTATAAGTTTGCTGAAATCGGAATTTGGATGGTCCCAATTTTAATTTCGGAAGTTTCCAACTTGATTTTGCATCGAGATTCATGCCCGATCAAGATAATTTTTGTAGGACGTATCAACTTCCAATCTTGTAGTCTTCCTTTCTTTTAGGAGAGAGATAATATATCTCATCATCCTTATTCATAAGAGCATATTTGAGGTTTGTTTAAAACTACCTTAAAATGACATATACAATCATCTCCATTGGGCTTTTATGACCTCCATGCGATGTCTCAATAATATCTTTAGATGGTATCATCTTTATATTTAGGAAAAGACCAATGCAATAATCTTTTGGGACCACCATAATTTTTATGTATCCCTTTAAATATCACCTTTAGGTCATGTCGTCTTGACATACTTGGGAGGATTAGTTCAACCATTTTCAAGTTGCTTACATGGCTTTCCTAATTGCTAATTACTACCTTCAGATTTTCTCATCTCCACCTCTTAAAAGGATCAATCCAAACATCAATGACATTAAAGTTATGGTCCCAACATTTAGGGAGTGTCAATCCAACCATATTTAGTTGTCTTCTCAACCTTCATAATTTGCATAATCATTAGCTTTAGAGTGTGTTATCTCCACCTCAAGGAGATGATTGATCTGACTATCTTTATAATAATTCATCTAGTCTTCTTGGACTATCTTATCATTACCTTTAGATTATTTCATCTCCAACCACGAGGATTGATTCAATCATTTATAGTGACCTCCCAAATATTTTAATGCGCCTCATATGATGCATAAAGGTCATGCCACCATAATACTTACTACATATGTATTTATTTAAATTTTGGGAAATTTACATACATACCACTTTATTTTATGCTATTTACATATCTAACACCCAAAACATTAATATTACATGCCTACCACCCATATACAACTTTAATATCAAATATACCACTCCTATAATTCATTTATATCATTCATACAATCCTATAAACTTTAATATTTCATTCCATGCACCCAAATTTATTCTATGGGTGGTAATCATGTAATATTAATGTTTTGGGTGTTAGATATGTAAATATCATAAAATAAAGTGGTATGTATGTTGTTAAGGGCAACCCTTTACAACTCTTATCAAATGCTAATGATTTTTATTTATTGCGCATAGCCTCATAATTTGTTTTTACTTTGCTACTTCTCTAATTGAATGTGCAAATCATTATAACAAAAACATCTATGGGACTGCTCTATTATGATGATGGTTCTAATGACTTGTTCATTGCTTTATTGTTTAAGGATTTATTTTTACCCCTATTTGGGTTGCCCTTTACAAAATTTAGTATAATTTTGAACAATCAATTGATCGGTTCATAAATTAAGAATAATTTTAAAATAATTGTAGGCCTGAAGACATAGGTAACTCTTAATACTTACTTGATGGATGATTACTTATATAGACTCATAAAATTAGTCGGATTTAAATCAGCGATAGAGTCAAACAATTTTAATAGCGGGGCTCTTTATTTTTTGAAAAATTTTCTCTAACTTTTTTTCATCTAGGCTTAGGGCCGTCATAGGTGATTTTAAATACCTTTGAAAGTAAAATTGAAGCAGTTAAACAACGACATGATAATAAAGAATAAAACCTGATTTCTACAGTTCTACTAGCTTGGAAGAGATTGAGGAAGGTCCACCTGAGCAGTCTAGTAGGCAATTCGAGTATTAAATTTTTTTTTTTAATATATTTAGGTCAATTAAAACAAATTCATACACATATCACATATGCAAAACTCAAATTCAAGGCCTCTTGATTGATAACCAAAGCTCCCAATTAAGAGACAAAAATTAGTTGCGTGGGATTGACTAATTAATTAGCCAATTAGGTAAGCTTTTTCGAAGCTCTAGGGTGTTAGAAAAAAGCGACGGTAAAGATAGGGGTTAGGAAATTGCAGGAAGTACGTAAGATGACAAATTTCAGACTCTTTAGGAATTAAAAAAAGAAATGCAAGTCCTGGCCAACAAGATTCTAAAAATTGCACAAATTTGACTAATTTTTAGGGAGGGGGCCGTGCCCTCATAGGCCCCCCTTAATCGGCCCTTGATTTAAATTTAACTGCTTTATAAGAAAAACATATTAGCAAAATAATGAAATGCCTAAAATGTTTTTTAATATTTTAAATATTGTTTCGTCCTGGAGCATTCGCAGAGGTAGAGAAATATAAAATTTAGCGTCTTAGTATTGTACGAAAATCCAGCATGCAATTAGATAAGAGAGAGGTCTAACATTTATAAGACACCAAGATTTTTACGTGGAAAACCCCTGAAAAGGGGGAAAAACCACAGGGATTAGCCCAGTTTAAATGAATCCACTAGTATTGTAATTGATTACAAATGAGGCCTTCCTTGGGGGAAGGCCTTAATTTGATGTACATCTTATAAAGTACATTACATGATGCGAATACAAAGAGTCACTATTGACGTGTTCGTTTGGTCGAGAGGACCGCTCGTCGGTGGACGATGTAAGTTGGAAGGACCGTTGTCTTATGACGGAGGTCGGATGGACTGTATCAGGTAGAATTCTAGCTATGGATAGAAATCCCACTTTGGATAGTTATCCAGCGAAAGTCCGACAATCGGTAGAAGTCCGGCGTTTGGTAGAAACTTGGCGACGAGCAGAGGTCTGACGTCGGGTAGAAGTCTGACATCAGTTGGCAGCCGAGGAGAACTCCGGGGTCACTTGGAATTCGGGTGAAACTCCGCGTCACTTGGATGTCAGGATGAATTCCGCCGTCCCTTGGAGGTCGGGCAAAATTCCAGCGGCGGTGGTCGAGGAGTTCTTCCCTCCTAATCTTCTTCTCTTCTCTTCTCCTTCTTCCTCTTGCTTTGGTCCCCCTCATGAGAAATGAGGGGTCTATTTATAGATTTTCTGGAGTGGCATGACCCGTAAATAGATGAGAGATCAGGGGCAAATGTGGAGTGGTTCGATGGACGGCCGATATTGAATCCCTTGATTCTGGATCGGTTATCAGGCATTTGAAGGTCTTAATGACTTCAGAATTCGGCGATCTTGGGCTTGTTGGATTTGTCTCGTCGAGCCGCTCGATTCGACCTTAAGCTCGTTAAGTTCGGAAACCGTTTGGTAACTCAAACTATGGTTTGAACCTTCCAACATCGCTTTGGGTCCTTGATTTGGACTCATTTGGGCTCGGATTGAGTCGAATTTGGTGTCGTTGGGTTTGTATTTTCGAGACGCTCAGTTTGACTATAAGTTTGCAGAAATCGGAGTTCAAGCGATCACGAATTTAATTTTTGAAACTTCCGGCTTGATTTTGCCTCGAGATTCGTGCCCAATCAAGATAATTTTTCGATGATATATCAAATATAAATAATTATGTTTAGAAAAAAACCAATTTAACAATTTATTTTTGTTTTTCTAAAAGTGATTCCAACCTCCATGACAAAATTATTTTCTGTTTTGTTATTTTATTGCATAGAAATTTTGTTAACAACCTTCCTAAAATATTATTAGCCTAGTAATCGAAAAGTATTATTTTTTCATGGTTATATACTCAATTATATATTTATAATTTATTGTAATGCAGCTTTTCTTCTTTTGTTGGTTGAGATTTTTGCTCTGAACTAAGAGGTTCTTAATTCAAATCGTATGTATTTGAATGCAGCCCCTAATTTCCCAAAAAAAAAAAAAAAATTGTAAAAAAAAATTCTCTAAAATATTTAAAAAACGGCTGGCAACTTAACAGTTTAACCCGACACTGCCGGCTCGCTTACGGACACCTATGACCCGACTGACCCGCCAACCGTTCTGTGATATTCTCTCCGAAATCTGCTAAATAAACTCCTTTTCTTAAAAAACTATACGCCGAACCCTATTTCTTTCGGAACGTAGCGAGACGCCCAGTCGCAGGGGTTCAATGCACGCCAGCACGTGTTCCCGTTCATTACCGGTGAATTAAAGCGGGGTAAGGATATCGTCGTTATTTCGATTTTGCTTCCGGACGAAACACGTAGCGGATAAATCTTTTCTCCATGGCGCTGTGATCTGTCCACGGATCGTCCTGCTGCGCAAGGATTAGGTTTTTTCTTATTCTTCGAGGCTTGCTGGTTAGAACGGGAGAGGGGGAAATATGGCAGATCGCGGCGGTCGCGGCGGGGGCGGGTGCTGCCCGCCGTTGGATCTGATGAGGTCCGAGCCTATGCATCTTGTGCAGATCATCATTCCCATGGAGTCTGCCCACCTCACCGTCTCCTACCTCGGAGATATCGGCCTCGTTCAATTCAAGGATGTAGGCTTCTTGTCCTTGCTTTCTTCCATTATTTTGTCTAATTATTTCTGCTTTCTTTCATCTCGGGCTACGATGTGATTGGCGGAAAATAAGAGGGGCAACCTTGTTTTGATAAACGATGAAAATGTGCTGCATTTATGATGGTATCTTACATATCATTGGCTCCCTTGATAGTGTAAAGGTGCCAAATTGTTAATTGATAGGGCTTCGGACTGGAGGGTGGAGATAAGAGTTATAGCTTCGGTGAACTGCAGGGATTTATTTATTAATTTTTATTCGTTCTTGTTCATCCAATCACACCTGACCTTTAATTTAAGCTTGGGACGAAGATTAGTGTTGGTCTGCTCTCTGTTTGGGCTTTTGTGAATTTTGTTTTGTTTTTTTGAGGTTTTATGTGTCGTGGGGAGCATTTTGAAGACTCGCGCTTTCTTCTTTTTTGGCTAAATTGAAAATCACTTTAACTCTCTATGCTTTTTGTTTTTTCTTTTCAACAATGCATCATTGTTTTACTTAATTTCAGTTAAATTTTTTAAAGTGGAGAAATCGAAGTCCTGAATTCTAAGCCCCATTCGATATGGAGCATCCGGAATTAGCTAAGAGGGTGATTTTTATGTATTTGCAAGGTTTTTAGAATTTTTTTACATCCCTATAAGAAAAATTTTCAAACAATAAGAACAATGACCATCATTTTCTTGCCTTAGCAACTTTGTAACAGAAACAGTGAGTTGAAGATTAGTTATCACATTGCATCAGCACAGTCATGCTAAGAACACTTCAAGCATACATGCACAGGCAGGCTACAATGGTGCGCCTCTTTTAGCCCTGTCACCCTTGTGCCAAAGAACTTTGTAATGCCATAAAGCCGTGACATTCGTGCATTTGGTGTAAGATGATTATTAAACTTCCCATAAAGTTAAACCTCAAATGGTTATAGCATAGAAGGACCAGCCACCTGCTCTGTAACTGCTTCAAGTTTATTTTCTTGTTCTCTTACACACCTCAGGGCACATATCAATTAAAATTTGGGTCAGACTTAAGCATACAAATTATTTAATTCAAATAGTTGTTATATTGTGGTGTCAACCCAATTATGAAAGCTTTTAAAAATATGTTTTGCTGGAAAGCTAGTGTAATTTTGAAATAAGAGTTCAAATGTGTGTGCATAACGGCAGAATTGACTAATGGAGGTTCATTGAGCATTTGATTGCCAAACTATTTAACTGGATTTTCTCTCTTTCATCATTCTTATTATTCATTTATAGTTGATAAGATGTGCTTTTTATTTCATTATTTAACTGACATGCTTATCTTTATTTCTTGCTATTAGTCTTTCTTCAATAATGCAAAAATGATCATTGATAGTTTATTAGAGAGGAATTTATCCGTTACGTTTTGCACCGAAAAAAAGGTTTTTTTTCTGTCAAATAAAATTATACAAGCTTGATTTGGATTAGTAGCTAACTAATCTCACTGTTTATGCATGCATGTCTTTTAGGTTTACCATTTCAAAGATGTACCCTTTAAGAAAAAGGAAAATGAAATATGGAAAATACCTTACAGAAACTTTGAGTTGTAGATATGATTTGATACTCTTTTTGATGCTTTTCCTTGTTTGTCTGACAATATTCATCATACTTGTATGTATAAATTATTTTCAAGATAGATTGTAAAATTTTGCTAAAACTGTTGGTTTATTTATTATTTTCAGTTGTATTTTAGTTCTTATTTGAGGGGTTATACTATTTGGCATAATGCATGATTTCATAACAAGTTTTGTGAACTTAAACCTTGATATATGTTCAGATGAAGTGCAATGCTTTATATAATTGCTAATATTTTTGACCTAATGCCACTTTCTTTTCAGCTGAATGCAGACAAGAGTCCATTCCAAAGAACATATGCTAACCAGGTAACTTATTTTCCAGTAAATGAATTTTGTTGTGTAAGATCTTGTATTCTTTAAATATTTGCAGATATCATTACGTTGCTTTGGAAGAAAAATAAATATTTTGACTACAGAATTTTTGGGGGCCTCAAAATCAAAAGATATATTTAAATTGTGACATCAACGCTAAGAATGGGAACTCTTACTCTTACCATTTGTGCTGTTTTACATGATGAACTTTTCTTTTTCTTAAAAATGGTTATGATAGCTTAGCAACAAAGGGCAAACATCTCCAATAACATGTGATCATCCTATTATTTATTTATCCATATTTTGTTTGTAACCATCGACAAATATTTGTACTTTAGATTAAAAGATGTGGAGAGATGGCAAGGAAGTTGCGTTTCTTTAGGGAACAAATGTTGAAAGCTAGTATCTCGCCATCAACAACGCCCATGACACGAAACAATATTGATTTTGATGATCTAGAGGTATACTTTTCAAATTACGGTTAGTGAAACTTTTAATTTTTGTTGTATTCACAAGTGATTTGCTTTTTGTTTCATGTTAACTAGATAAAACTTGGGGAGCTTGAGACGGAGTTAGTAGAAGTTAACGCAAATAGTGAAAAGCTGCAACGCACATACAATGAGCTGTTAGAGTATAAACTTGTACTTCATAAGGTAAGATTTGTTTATTAAATAGCTATAATAATAGTTTTAAATTCATTCTAGTGGCATATCCATCTCAAATATTGCCTTTGATTTTTAATACTTGCAATGAAGTGTTAGAGTATAAACTTTTGCCTTAGAGGGTGAAATTTGTATTTTACTAACTAGCAATACATGTTGGCTTTTTTATATGTGTTTAACATCTCAAGATGATACCTCTACTTGAAGTCGTATGCTGTTTATGCAAGTATTCAGAATGGCTGATAGCACATGCGCTATAAAATGTGTGCACTTTGTAAATTACTATAATATTGATGGGTTGCAATAGTTTTAATCATGAGAATATTTTTGTAAAAAACGGTTAATTTCCATATGAACTTGGAGGAATATTCCAAAATATTTGTAGTCTATAAGTTTCACTACTGCCTTGGAAAAGTGATTTTGGTAGCATGATGGTGAGGTGTTTGTGATAATATTAAGATTTATTTAGAGCGATTTTATTTTTTTGTAAATATGATTGTAAAGTTATTTCGGATAAAATATTTTTTTTGAAAATTATTGTGGGTATTATAATTTTTTTTCTTTTTTGAAAAATTTGGATAGTAAATTTTTTACTATTACCACATTCTTGCAGATCTGATTGTCAAAAGAAACTTTTCATCATGAAAATTTTCGAAAAACAACAAAAAGTAGGAGTTAAACAACAGTGTGACCATTGTCAAAATAACAAATCAGGGGTAAACTTGCCCAAAATAAACCCTAAGGCCTTGTTTAGCAAGGCTTTCACTTCTTTTGGAAAGTTATCTCAATGATAGCTTTGATAAGCTGAGAGCTTTATATTGTGGATGGATGGGAAAGTCACTTGCTCGTGTCTTATTAAACTATTTATGTTCATGGTATGGCAGTTTGCACTGATGTCTCACTCATGAAACTATTTGGAAAATTAAAAAAAAAAAACCAAAACTGATAGAGATGTAGCTTTTTAGAGGCCTGAGATATTATCCCAACTAAGTCCAATTAAATACTTTAAGGGTTTAAGGTGGATAGAGAATAGTGAATAGAGAATCGAGAATAGAAAGGAAACAAAGCGAAGATATGCTTAAGGAAATAACTTGGTATGAATATGGGCTTTGTCTTTTTGGCAATTTTCCTTCATTCCTTCATCATATAGGTGCAGCCCATATGAAACTTTAACAATTTATGTAGAATCAAGAGATATCAGCTCAGCTTATCAGGAGGTCTACTACAAAACACAAAGGCATTTTATTCAGTGTTGCAATAATCTGAGAGAAGCCACGAGAGGTATGGCTTTCCTTTATCCTAGAGGAGCAGAACTAGTACAATTTCGCAACAAACAAGTTCAAGGTCCATTTGCTTACCTTGGTAAAGTCAACTTGAATTTATTTTGATGCAGAGTTCAAGGTCCGTACCTGTTGCATTATTGATGAGTCTCGTTGCATTCTTGTAGTTCAAGTCTATTTAAATTTTCATTGAGTCAGTGCAATCATGGAGTTTGTAATTAAAATCTCTCAATTCATAATTTTTGCATTGGCTCATAATTTTTCTGCTATTTTTGTATTTGTTGTACCTTTCGAGTTACCACTATATATTGAGATCAATTCAAAGTTAGGTTGGTAATGATGTGACTTACAAGTAATGTTTGCAAAGATGCTGATAATTCAACTTTTTTAGATAGTTTTTTTAAAAATTATTTTTTTTGTTGTACTTGCTTGACCTACGCTTGTATAGATATAGGGATTTGAAATTTGTTCTCACTTTTGGCTGTTGAATAAAATTGGTCTTATTTGTTTTTTAATACTTTTCCACCTTCCAATTTTCTTCCAAGATGCAGTGTTGTTGTTGAAGCACGAGATATGATTTATCTAGTTCTTCTCTTGTTTTCTCTTCTTATATTTAGAAATTGTTTGATGGTGTGATTGAGTTTATTTATTTATCTGAATATTTATTTTTTGACTGGTCTAAAATCTGCTTTGGTAATGCATATGTTAGGAAGTTTTTGTTGTTACTTGTTCTAGGAGATCTATTATTAATTCACAGAGTAAAAGCTCAAAATAGTTCCCCGACTATTGATAAATGCCTAATTTAGTTAAATGCCTAATTTAGTACCAAAGTTTCGCATTGCTCCAATTTAGTCCCTCAACCATTAAAAATTGAGTCAATTTAGTCCCAAAGCTTAAAATAATAGTTAAAGTTAACTCCAAAGTTAAATATGAAGGGTATTTTAGATACTACAAGTGACTATAAGATTATATTGCTTATATTGCTCAATTTTATCATTTTATTATAGTATAGATTTAATCTAATATATAATAAGGATGAATAATAATTGAAAAAATTATTTTTTTAAAGCAAAATATAACAAGATAAAATTACAATTTTATATCATTTAAATATAATAAGCTTCCCTTTTTATCATATAATATAATTTTTATCATGTGAAATTTTGCTTTAAAAATGATTTTTTTTTCATTATTTATTCACCCTTATTATATAATATGTAGTGGGTTAAATATACATTATTATTTATTAAATGATAAAATTAAGTAAAATAAGTAATGTAATATTATATCCACTTGTAGTATCTAAAATGCCCTTCATATTTAACTTTGGAGTTAACTTTAACTCTTATTTTAGATTTTTGGACTAAATTGACTCAATTTTTAATAGTTGAGGGACTAAATTGGAGAATGTAAAATTCTGTGACTAAATTGTATATTTATCAATAGTTTGAGATTTTACTATTAATTCACATGGACTTGAGTTTATTGTTTACTTTATAAATCATCTAAGAGAATAAGTAGTTGTTTATTTTCTTATTTGGCTTTCTCATGAATATTTCCATACTTATTTTTGCATCTATTTTCATTAAGTTTGATTTCATGCTCATTAGTATGGTGCATTGTGTATATGTTGAAATGTTGCATTTTATCTAAATTTTCAAAATTAGATTTTCTTAGAAAACCCTTGATCTAAATTGTCCTGGGTAAGATTGCCTTGCATGCAGATTTTCTTTCGTTTATGGCTCTCCTGTGCCTTGACACACTCTGTAATCCTCATTTTCAATTACTTGGATAATGATAACCTTGATGCATAATAAATTTAGAAATTCCAGTTTCATAATCCGAGTTTTTTTTTTTTCTTATAACACTTTGGGATTTTTTTCTTTATTGTTATCAATGTAGATAACTTTTAATTGTATGAATGAATGAAAAAAGATATAACTCTGGCCAGAGATCTTATTCTAATATTACAACTGAAAAGGGTGCCTTATGCGGTGGGCATTCCTCTTAATCAGGATTGGAATGGGCTTCATAGCCTGACATTTCAAAATAAGATGCTACATAATTTGACCCTCCTGGACTTATTAATGTGACCTTCCAAGCTTTTTGGTTTTAACTTTCATTTTTGTTTAAGGTTTGTAAATGATTTGTAATTCACTTAATGAAAGCCCTTCCCCCTTCTTGTTTTAGGCTGGTGAATTTTTTCATTCGGCTCGAAATGATGCTGCAGCACAACATAGAGAGACGGAAGCACGGCAAGTTGGCGATGCTTCTCTTGATAGTCCTTTGTTGTTGGAACAGGTAATTTTTTAGGGACTCTTTTTATTTCATTATATTCGTCCACGAATACCTTCAATCCTTTAAATAACCGTTAACAAATTCTTCTGTGCAGGAGATGCAAATTGACCCCTCAAAGCAGATAAAGCTTGGATTTATTAGCGGCCTGGTACCAAAGGAAAAATCAATGGCTTTTGAAAGAATCTTATTCCGAGCTACTAGGGGAAACTTATTTCTTAAACAAGTTCCCATCGATGATCCCGTTAATGACCCTGTTTCAGGAGAGAAGGTGTCATTTCATCTGTTTCATATGTCATCCACAATATGCTTATTCTTCAAGTTCCCATAACTATTTGTGATTGTCCATATTTTGTTATATTCACTTAAGTTTGTGTGCTAGAATTTTGGCTTTTAAGCATCAATTAATTCCTGACTATTATGTTTAGAAAATTTCTAATTTGCTGTCATATTTTGTTGAATAAATTGACAAATAATAACTTATATTTGGTTTTGGGCTATTGAGTTATCATATTTCCACTTTTTTTCGGGCTATGTGCCTTGTGATTGCTTAATTTTTGTGTTTGTATTCTAGCTTTTGTCAACATGGAGGTGTTTGGTGTCAAGTTTAGGTATATATGTATTATCATGATTAGTGTTATCTAGGCATAGCAGCATTATGGATTCTTGGTCTCTATTAGTTTTTGCTAAGTCCAGCCAAATGTTTTTTATCCAAAATGTTTTGTAAAACTTCTACCCATGGACTTTTGTTGTATCATTTTGCTTTTTAATCCCTTCACATTCATTTTATGGATCAATCTTATTAATGGTTCCTCTACTCATCATTGTATATGTCTAAATCATTTAAATCTATTTTTCAATATTAGCTATTTCTAAGTTTTCCCTCTTATAGTTATTTCTCAATCAATCTTTTATAGTTTTGTGATATCCATTTTACCACTCTCTTTTATTGGTTTACTCAACTTGGTAATCAATGATTTATTTGATGACCCAAAACTTAATCCACATATTTTTCTTAATGGGAGATCACTCCGAAGGCAAAAAAAAAATTATGAATGTATCTTGTTATCAGATTAATTTACTTTTTGAGCTAAAGCTACATCCTAATACATTTAAGCTTCCCCCTTGATTATCTTAATCAATGAAAGATGTTGAAAGAACTTAATTTACCTCTAAGCATCTATAATATTACTTTATAGTATTGCTCAGGTAACATTCCATTTTAACCATCTAACGTTAACTTTTTTTACATGGTCAATATTTGCATCTAGCCATGCAGTATTCATTGTGTCTATCTATGGAATGCTTTCAATTGGGCAACGAGATTTCACCTTGTTATATTTCCATACAGATTGCGAAAAATGTGTTTGTTATATTCTATTCTGGAGAAAGAGCTAAGACAAAAATCTTAAAGATCTGTGAAGCCTTTGGTGCAAACAGGTATCCATTCATGGATGACGTTGGCAAACAACTGCAGATGATAGATGAGGTTTGTTGCCTTTCTATGCTTCATAGATAATTATTTTCTCTGCAGTTGCAATTTATTATTGCTAAAAAAAGAGTGCTGAGTATTTTGTTTCAGTATCATTTATTTAACAAATGATTTTGATTAATCAGTAACCATAATTGCTTCTGATGGGATGTTTTACAATTAAGTATGGTCCCATTTGTACATCTTGTATTATTGATTTTGAAATCATTTACACATTTTATTTTACAAATTTTGGCGCTAGATTAGATATAAACTCAAAAGATGATTTGTTGGGTGTTTATCTTATACTTTGATGGTTGTGATATAGAGTGCATGGAAAGTTGAAATAGGTAATATAGCTCTAAAGATAAATTTTATTACAATTTTGTTTGATAGATGACATATAATAAATAAAATTGCATATGGTTATGAAAGAGAATAATCATAGAGGGTCATCAAGTTGTGTTATATTGTCTTAGAGACGGGGATACTTTTTGACGCTAGGGCATTAAAGGGAATCTAGTTAGACGCACTAGTTGGTATTTCCCAACTCTTTCCAACATTGCTAAAAAATCTCAACATAAGTTAGACATGTTTTGGATCTAGATGTACACGGCTCTAAAAAGTGACACTTGACACATTATTTGGCCACCCCATGACATTATGTTGAATTTAGATTCAACAACTTAAAAACTATTATGTCATGCATGTTATTATTTCTATATTTGAATGCAACACAAGTCCTAATTTTGATAAAATAACTATTTAATTAATAATTAACTATCATATCATGCATATCATTATTTTTGAATTTGAATTCAAAATGAAAACTATAGTTATTTTATTTAAACATTTGATTGTCAAATCATAATGTGTGTGTGTATACATTCATCATACTACAGAGGATCCCATGGAGTCATAGTGCATATTGCATAGCGTGGCATGCGCTATTTTAAATATGGCGCCAAAAATATATGTCAGTTGTCATGGATATTTATCATAATTTTGTGCCAAGATGCATGTTTCCATGCCCAATCTTTCTTTGTTGTTTAATTCGACTTTATTTTGGAAACCTAATAGGTGTAGCTAATGACATAAATAATACTGGTACAATACAAAACTTTTGGACTGAAGACACTTTTCTTAATTATACCTAAACATATGTTGTTCAAGATATAATATATTTAATAGATAACAATTAGCAAACTAGTCATAGTAGGAAATGCATTTTCTAAAGAAAGCAATAAGCACTATTTCTTTTAGCAAAAGCTTACGGTAAATTTCATTAGAAGTGAAGCAATAATCTAAAAGAAAGTGTTAAGTTGAGAGCCCTTCTCCTTTAGCGAAGCCTTGGAAGCCGTCATGCGTTGAAGGTCAAAGGAGCGATCCCTCAAAGATGAGATTGATAGCCTCTTAAGAAATGTATGATGAAGTTGAGGCCAAGCGATTGAAAGGTGTTGGTGTTGAACTGTCGTCAGGTGAGATCAAGAGGTTGATGGTGTCAAAGGTTAGGTTTTATTGTGTGAGGTTGAAAGACCAGGAGCCTCTAAGATTATGAATCAACGAATATGGATTAAGACCAAAACATATATAAGTGCATCCATGGCAAGAGGCCGAAGGCAGCTCTTTTGAGTGGATATGGAGTGTTTAAGACTTTGGTTTCAATACTTTGTGTAATATGCAATTAATAAAATATAATTATTACTATTATTTGATTTAAATCTTAGATCATAAAAATTTAAAATAGCATTATATGGGGGCTTTGCATTATATGCTATTGCCTGTGCATGGCGCAATAGTGCCTCATTTTTATCCTCCACATCATATTATGCTATGCGACATAGCTCATGCTAGTGGTGATGCCATGTATATGTGTCTTTGTTTTAAAATTTAATGAAATCTATTTATATTTTAATTAATTTTTTTTACTCTACATTTAATCCCTCTAACTCAAGGTGGTGCCTTTACAACAAAACCAATAATATGATTTCATAAGATTAATTATCATTTAATCAACTATTTAATGCTCTAAAAGCTTTTGGTAGTTAATTACTCAGATCACATGGGAGGAGTTATGATCTTCTGTTAAGCAACACCATATTTAATTGGACACAAAGAAGGTGCAAGAATATTGTAACAATTGGGTTAAATACTTGGAAGAGTAATCAAAAGAAAGAAAAATGATTCTAAAGGTTTATCAATGAAGAGGGAGAAAAATGAAGGACACCAACATCCCCAAAAATATAGAAAACAAGCTGCCAGGCACTCTATGTATTCATAAATAATGTTTAATATATTTTCTTTTATTTATAGTTTTGAGCCGGTCTAATAAATGACCTAATGGGTTTGGTTCACTATTTTGTCGATAAATACTTCTTATATTGCTGTAAACTCTCTATGGAATAAGAAATTTCTTTTTTCTCTCTTTCTCTCCTATGTCTTGGAGTTTGCACGTACTCAAAAGGTGTCTTCCTTTCTTGCTCCATCAAGGAGCATAACAACTTGGTGCTCTCGTCGAGTCATCCCTCTCTTGAACTCATCCTTCCGGCCATCAATTTCTTGCTATCCACTATCCAAGAGCAGCCACACCACCTGCTACTTTGTTCTCCATCAGCCGCAAGAACCAGTCCCACCTGCAGCAAGAAGTTGTTTGCTCACCTTCTTCCTACATTAGTGTCCATCTCCTTCAGTCCCAACCGCTTCCCACCCGCCCAACTGCTTATTCCAATCAGCAGCCACCCATCTAATCCGTTTCCTGTCAGCAAGAACCAGTACTCCACAGGGTCCTCACAACTTGCTCCTCTGTTTTCCCAATGCCGCAAGAACTAGTCCCAGTGGCTTCATCTTGTTCCTTGCTTGCAAGAACCAGTTCCCTGCTCAATTCAGTCCAACTGCAAAACCTGCTCCTTCATTCCAGTTGCTTCCCACCCACCACTTATTGTCCTTCAGTCCACCTGCCTAGCTGTATTTTCTATTTAGCCTCATCTTAGCCAACCCACTTCCTATTCGCAAGCAACCGTTCTTTTCATCTTCTTGGCTATCCGGTTTCACATCCTCTTTCATCATGAATAATTCTAAACTTGTTGATGCATCGCATTCCATGCAAAGGCATCAAGAAACCCATTTTTCAGAAATCCAGAAATCATTTCAGCAAGCTGACATGCAATTCACATCCTTTTGAACTACTCTGCAACAAATTTAAGTCTTCATGGACTCCATGGACAAGTGCCTCGACATCCTCTACATAGACTGCCACACATCTTCTCCTTGAGAACAATCGTTGTCTGTCGGAATCTTGGGTTCAACCTCCCATTCTCCTTCCTAATAGTAGCCGCTGATTTACTCAAGTTTTTTTGTTCCATAAAAATATGAAAATCAAATTACCTCACTTTAATGGCTTCGATGTGGAAACGTGGATCTTTAAAGCTTATGAGTATTTTGATTTTAATTCTACTCATGATTGCCATCGTGTTCGCATTGCTTTGTTTCATCTTGAAGGCCCTACAACTACATGGTATCAATTGATTCGTATAAAAGGCCAAAATCCTTCTTGGCCCGAATTCATGATACCTTTACAAAAGCGTTTTGCCACTTCTTCTTATAAAGATCTGCAAAATAATCTATTAAAATTTACTCAAACTTCTTTCGTTCTTGAATATCAAATTTCTTTTGAAAATCTTGCTTTTAAAATTCCTCATTTATCAGAATCTACCCTGATTAGCTATTTTATTTATGGCTTTAAACAAGAATTACGTAGGGAACTTTTACTTGCAAAACCTTACACTCTCTTAGATGCCATAGACTTAGCCCGACGTTATGAATAAAAAATTCAAGAACTATTTTCCCTTCCATTATCCCATTGGCGCAAAACACAACCCAATTTGCATTCTAGCAAAACTCCATCTTCCTTCAACCCATCACCCACCACTCCTTCAGTACCACTGACTCTTTCCACTAAAGCAACTTCACTTCCTATTCAAAAACTTTCCAACCAAAATTCAATTTCATCGTGATAAAGGACTTTGTTTTAATTGTGATGTTAAATTTGACCCTCAAAACTGTTGCCCAAATAAATTTAACAAATGATGACAATTTGGATGATCTTAGTTCTCCTACTCCAGATCTAATACACCTAAATTATCTCCTGAAATTAGTTTAAATGTTTTAGCCAAACAATTTAACCCATGTTCTTTTCGATTAACCGGTTCCATTAACAATCATGATATTCATATCTTAATCGATAGTGGTTGTACTCATAATTTTATTCAAGACACTCTCATTCATCATTTTGATCTCCAAACTCAAACTATCAAGCCATTACAAGTCTCAATGGGAAATGTGCATTTATTAACTCATAATTCAAAATGTTCTTGAGTCCCAGTTTCTATGCAAAGTTATCAAGGTTTCTTAGACTTATTGTTTTTGCTATCCATGGCGTTGATATTGTTCTAGGAATGCAATAGCTTCAATCTTTAGGATATGTTCTCCGAAACTATCGTGATCTTACTATGCAATTCTCGTATCATAATCGCATAATTTCTTTATTCGGAGAATCTCAATTATTACCAAATCCAATTTCTTTTAACCAGTTTCGAATATTGATTTCTCATTCTCCTATGATACAAGTTTTCACCATCCAAGAAGAACCTTTAAATAATGAACCTCCATCTTTTTTAGACAACACACTTGCTTTCATCACGAATAATTTGCCTCATTCTATCTCAGGTTTAATTTAACACTATAAACACATCTTTCAGTCACCACAAAGTTTCTCTCCTTATGTATGATTGATCACCATATTAATCTTCCACCTCAATCCAAACCAATTAATATTCACCCATATCATTACCCTCATTTCCAAAAGGATGCCATGGAACACTTAGTCTCGGAAATGCTCAAGCAGGAGTTATTCGTCATAGTCATAGCTTCTCTAGCATAGTACTTATCATCAAAAAACGCGCTGGTACTTGGCATTTTTATGTTGATTTTTGTGCCCTTAATAATTAAACTATTAAAGATAAATTCCCTATTCTTACAGTTGATGAACTCTTAGATGAATTGCATGGTGCTTCTCTTTTTTCTATGCTTGATCTTCGTTCAAACTTCCATCAAGTCTGTATGCACCCAAAAGACATTCGTAAAACAACTATTCATACTCATGATGGCCATTTCAAATTCTTGGTTATGCTGTTTGGCCTAACTAATGCACTTTCTACCTTTCGATCTCTAATGAATCAAGTTTTTCGTTCTTATCTTCACAAGTTTATCATTATTTTTTTATGATATCCTGATATATAGCCCTACTATAGATCTTCATTTTCAATGCTTGGTTACATACCATTTATTTCTTAATCTAAATAAATGCCAATTCTGTAAATCCTCCATTTAATACTTAAGTCATAATGTCTCTTCCGGTACAGTTCAGGCGGATCTCGATAAAATTAAAGTAATGAGTGATTGGCATATTCATTCATCTATTCACATGCTTCACTCCTTTTTAGGATTAACATGATATTATTGTTGTTTTATATCTAACTATGTTTCTATTGTTGGTCCTTTAACAAACCTCCTTAAAAGGGATGCTTTTAAATGGGATATTAATGCATCTAATGCTTTTACTTCTCTTAAGTTTCCCATGACATCAGCTCCTGTCTTAATGTTACTTGATTTCACTAAACCTTTCATTTGCATATATGTATGGAACTTCTGACATCGCTTCTGCCGACACTTTATTATCCAATCATACCACTTTATTATCCAATCATACCACACTAGTACAGATGCTTCGCCATAATTTGCTCCAAGCTCAACATTGAATGAAACTAATGGCTGATCGCCACCATCGCAATTTACAATTATGTGTTGGCAATTTAGTCATGGTAAAACTCCAACCTTTTCAACAATCCTCAGTTGTTAATCGAAATTAGTCAAACGTCACTTCGGTCCTTTTCCTGTGCAATTTGTTATTAGTCCCATGGCTTACCGACTTCCACTTCCACCAGCATGCAAGATTCACTCGTTATTTTTATATTTGGGTTCTCAAACCATTCAAAGGAGACCCTCCAATTACTTCATCTCCATTACTTGGTATCACTAATAATAATCTATCAATCAGTTTTCCACATATTATTCTTGCATCATGATTAATTCATTTTTCATGGTCAATCTCTTAAACATGTACTCTTGCAATGGACACTCACTAACTCAGAAGATGCAAGATGGGAAAACTTTTCAGCATTTTTTATCTCCTTTCAATCTCTCAACCTTGAGGACAAGATTATTTTTCATGACAGTGGGAGTATTAAGCAACAACATATTCAATTGTACACAAAGATGGTGCAAGAATATTGTATCAATTCGGTTAAATACTTGGCATAACAATCAAAATAATGGAAAACGATCATTAAGGTTTTTCAATGAAAAGGAAGAAAAATGAAGGCCTCAAGGTATATAAAGAAGGTCAATCAAAAGGGCATGCTCATTTTAGAGAAAATAAAGGGTTTTACTTAGAAGAAGTTGACAAGCTAAAAAAATTTACCATCTCTTTTGAAAAGCTTTGGATGGTTCAAAACAAAGTGGGAAACATAAGTGCATAATTTTTGAACTCGTTAACTTTGACCAATTAGCTGTGGAGTGCTTTGGTATAGCTTTACTTTAAAAATACATCTGAGCTTTGAATTCAAACTTTAAGTGTGTGGCAATACATTAAGCTTCATTGTGTCAAAGCATTTTGGGAGATATCCATTTCAAACTGTATAGAATTGTGCTATTAAGTGAGTTTTTTAGAACAATGATTTGTTAGTCATATAATAGATGCCTACTATTTTGAGATTCCATGTGGTTGCTCTTTTTTTTGTTTTATTTGTTTTAGCAATTGTTCAAATATTCGAAATAGTTTCTTAAGATGAAATTTCTTGTATCTTTTCTTTTGTTATTTTTTTTTCTCAATCATGCTAGTTACTTGATTGAATGATATTTCTTATATCTTATTTCTTTTTAAAGTTTTTTTTTTTCTATAATTTGAATTTTCAGGTCTCTGCTAAAATCCAAGAGTTGAAAACAACTATAGATGTTGGATTGCTTCATAGAGATAACTTACTGAAGAACATCGGTTACCAGTTTGAGTTGTGGTATCATCTGGTTAGTATAAAAACTGTAACTTTGGTGTTGATCACTAAAAATTTCTGTCTGGGGTATATCATTTTGAAGGCGCATAAACTCATTAAGTTTAAGAAAAATTCCAGGTAAGGAAGGAAAAGTCTGTCTATCACACATTAAACATGCTAAGCCTTGATGTTACCAAAAAATGTTTAGTTGCCGAGGGATGGAGCCCTGTTTTTGCTGCAAATCAGGTATAAACCGGTCATATTTATATTTTACAATCTTGTGTGAACTCAGCTCTTGTAGATTTACAGTTATAAATTGGAACCACTCAACTTAGAATCAGTCTTGCAGATTCAAGATGTGCTACAACGGGCAACCTTTGATAGCAAATCCCAAGTTGGATCAATTTTTCAGGTTTTACAAACACGAGAATCTCCACCTACATATTTCAGAACTAACAAATTCACTTCAGCTTTTCAGGAAATTGTTGATGCCTATGGGTGAGTTCAATTCAAGAGAAATCTGGAATAATTTTTTTTTTTATTTGTTTAGGGCTCCAATGGAATTGTTGATATGATTTCTGCTGGAAATTTTTGCTAGTGGGCAACTCTTGTTAGAAGACAAATTGTATGTAAAATTTAAAGTATATATATATATATATTTGATGGAAAAGGAATTCAAATTCAGAATTTTGGCAACAATTTTTAAGATCTTTATCAACTACCTAATTGCATTTGTTTTATTTTGACATACATCTAGCTTATAGGGATGATGCTTCTAAACGGTGAAAATCTATCAGCATAGTGTATGAATTAATTTTGCAGAAAAGCACATTCGCCTCTCACTACTAAGAAATTTTATGTAAGCTTAGTGTTTATGAAGCATGTCCAATAAAGTTAAGATAAATACGTCATATACATTTGATATTGCATCCGTTTCTTTTGACGTCAGTGGCTGTTTTGTCTTGTTCATTTGTGCGTTGTTCCAGTTCCTTAGCTTAAGCAGAGTTCAAGTAAAGTGGTTTCTTAAATAGAAAACAGAAGGTTTTGGATTGACCATCATTTTTTTTTATCCTTTTGGGCTTGATATCTTGGTTTGGTTTCAGTATCTATAACTTATGAGAACAATCCTTGAGGATTATTTTGTCAATTTAATCTTGCGAGATAATAGTGTTCATGTAGTTAGGTTATATTATTATTTGTTCTGCAGTATCAAATGAATAATGGGCTCTATCACATATTAAAAAGGTTGTCTTTCAAAAATTCAAAAATAGGAGAGATTATTCTATGCGGACACCGGACGGGACTCCCGTCTGGTACTGCTTGGTACTAAGTGCGGTATACATTTGGGATAATGTGGCGCATTTTTATTGGTCTCTAGACGACGTCCGGACTCCACATGTAATAATTTGTCCAAAAAAAAAGCCATCTTTTCTGTTGATGCTGAGGGGCAAGACTTTATAAAGATGCAGCTATTTTCTAATTTTTGTTATGTGACTTTGTTAGTTGATTTATATGATACAAAGGAAAGCGGTAAATTGACCTTCAACTTTTGAGTAGCATTTTTTTTTTTGGGGTTAATGCCTAATCATGTTTCCCTTGATTTCAGGGTTGCCAAGTACCAGGAAGCAAATCCTGGCGTATATTCAATCATTACATTCCCTTTTCTATTTGCTGTCATGTTTGGCGACTGGGGTCATGGTTTGTGCTTGTTAGCTGTAACATTGTTTCTAATATTTCGAGAGAAAAAATTGTCTTCGCAGGTCAGCTCTACCCATTTTTTAATGCAAATATGCTAGAATATTTGTTTTGCTGATAAATTCTGTGAAACTATCATTTGCAAGTTTTATCTTGACTTGATTATGCTTTTTGAAGTTATTTTTTTGTTCTAATATTGGATGATTCCAATTCACTTCTCATATATGACGCTTTTTCACTTGGCATGCAATACCCCTGTGCTATCAATCTATCCCACTTTTTGGTGTAATCAAGTATTCCCTGCAGAACACTCCAGATTACTTAAAATTTTCCGCAAACCATGTGGTGTCTCAGCATTTTGTACTAAAATTGTATAAGCTCTGACTTACTAAATGAATAGAAACTTATGCGGTATCCCTGCTGATTAACCTGCATAAACTCATGATTTCATTCTTTTAATTATCCACTTTATTTCTATTCTTAATCTGTCCAACGCACTTGGAATGATAAGAAAGTCATCCTGGTAAAAAACAGTCAAATTGAGAATAATAGGAAGACCCACAATCAATTGTCTACAATTTGGTGAATTATATGACAATCAGTAAAATCTGTTGTTAATGAAGACAATATCATGGAGTTAGAGCGAGACAGTTAAAGTGGAAAGTGGTTGTGTATTTTGACAAGAACATATTATGGGATATGGAAGGTCAAGGACTTACATGACAATAAACCAGCGCTGTCGTTTATTCTACAAAATTCAGAATAAGAAAAGAAATCGGCAAAACTATATTGGAGACTCTAAGCCGCTTCATTAATTTTTCGATCGACTTTATCTACTATATGTTATGCTTAGGTTACTTTCCTTCTTGTCATAATATGCTATTTTACTAAAATTATGTTGATGATATTTCTGAAGCATTAAATCTTCTGTTACTCTTTTGATGAGCAGAAACTTGGAGATATTATGGAGATGGTATTTGGTGGTCGTTATTTAATTTTGATGATGGCTATATTCTCTATATATACTGGGTTGATATATAATGAATTCTTTTCTGTTCCGTTTAAGATTTTTGGACCTTCTGCCTATGCATGCCGTGATGCTTCCTGCAGGTAAGTAATATTGACAGATTTGATGAAAATTTTCAGTACTGATGGTAGTCTGTTAATATAATTTCGCTCTTCTCTTTTCAGAGATGCTACTATTGATGGCTTAATCAAGGTGAGACGGACATATCCTTTTGGTCTTGATCCGACCTGGCATGGTAGTCGAAGTGAGTTGCCATTCCTCAACTCATTGAAGATGAAGATGTCAATCCTTCTCGGAGTAGCTCAAATGAACCTTGGAATTGTGATGAGTTATTTCAATGGAATGTTCTTTAGGAATGCCTTGAATATCTGGTAAACTGATCTGCCTTCCCATGATGCCTAATATGTTTGCTTTAGAATTTCTTGATTCAAGTGCTATTAATCAATAATTTCAGGGATGTGATATAAAATGTTTTTGTTAGTCTTCCATCTTAAGCTAATGATTCTTCTTGCTAGGTTATCCAATCATGGTGTTGCTGCATTTCGTAAGAAATAATGAATTCATCTAATGGAATTTTTCTTGGCTCATCTAACTTTCTCATCTTAAAGGGATTTGTTTTAGCTATTCCAAAAAATTTCTTGACTTTGGTTGTTCTTTAATTTCTTCGAGTGGTAAAAGTTTTTAAAATTTCGAAGCATTAGTTCCCTTTAATTGTAATGGCTGCTTTTGTGGAGATAAAATCATAGCAGTTTTTGTAGAGGTATTATAGATGGGGACTCCAATAAACTCTAAATTTGCTCAATTCTGTCACGACCCGGCCCAGATGCTTGATCTAACGAGGCGGGTACGAAAAGTCGGATGATAGTACATTTCCATCAATATAATAATAACTCATCATCAAAAACTTTTCTATAAACTGAAGAGCCACTATACACAAAAAATTTAATTTACCTGTTATCATTTGCACGGCGTCTTCTGTAAACATGTTCTTCTCTTTCTGCCATTTCTTTTCTTAGGAATTACCTGAAACATTTAAATTCGTGGTTTGAGTTTACTAAGTAAACTCAGTGGGTAACTATATAAATTGATCATTATAATTATAGATTAAGATATCTTCTATCCTTTCTTAACCGTACTTCTTTCATTTTCTTAACTTATACTTCTCTGGATATTTTTCATTTATATCAATTTGAAACAATTGTTATCTTTAATATTTCATTTATATTTCTTTTTCCCATATGATTTGCACAGGAGCACCGTCTCAAGTACCCAAAGGTACAACCTTTTCCATATGATTTCCTTTCCCATTTCCATAGAAATTTCCTTTTCCTTTTTTGTGCACGAGTACGACGTCCCCAGCCAGTACCATAAGGGGGTGACTCCTGTCATTTTCAATACCCTTTTCCTTTATTCTCTTTTTCTTTTCTTTTCTCATTTTCATCCTTATTATTACCATTTCATATAGCATAATCAACATGTATTTTTATAAATATTTCTTTTCTTTTTCCATAAGCTTTTAAACCTTTATAACATATAGATTCTTTCTTAAGACTATAAAATCATAAAGGTTTGTCTTCAACATTTAATAATATAAGATTTTTAATCAATTATTTAGAAAATTGAAATCATAAATAAAACATAAATAATATAATTCACCCACTTTAAACTTTTCAGGTCTTTGATGCTTGGTCTACTCTTGAATCAATTTCTCTTCTTGTTGAATCCTCGCGAGATCAAAACTTATGACTTGATCTTTCACTTTCTAAAACCCTAATTTCAAACAATAACTTCTATCAAAATAATATTTTGATTTAATTTCTAAATATCATTAAAACTGAAATTGGAAGAAATTCACTTACAATTTTGAATGGAGACTTCTCAAACTCTCAAAATCCTTCTTCTCGAAATTTTCTTTTTCTTCGCTTCAATCCCTTCCTTATCTTTCAAGAAACATGTCATTCACTTTGGATGAAGAAAAGGGAGGAAATTTATACGAGAAATCTGAAAGAAAATCAACAAACCTTTCCCTTAATCCTTATCGTCTGTTTCTCTCGTTCTTCAAATCTCTCTCAAAATAACACTCTAATAATGATAAGAATGAAAAGGAATCATTATTTCCTGTCATTGAAAACGATCGTGTGCTAAAATTAGAAAAACGAAACTCACTTTGCTCTCCCGCACGAACGCTCCGTCGCCCGCCCCTCTCTGTTTCGCGCGAACTGCTCTGTTCCGCGACCCTTCTGTTCGCGGTATAAAAAGGGCAGGCCGGCCGGTTCAGTTGAACCGGCCGAAAGAACCGGTTGTCACAAATTCAATTCTGTATGCTGTGTAAATAAATTAGAATTTTCTTTTATTGATGTATTTGTCTTGCGTGAGCTACTTGCTTTCGAAACTGGCCGAATTGATACTTTATAATCATGGATTGTGTTGACTTTATCCATTATTGTATGCGATGGATAAGAACAAGGTGTAATGTTTTTGTTCCTTCCATGTGAACTTTTGATGATTTTCAAGTGGGCTTGAGTTGGAAACCTTACTGATTTTGTCAATTCCATTGAATAATTAGAATATATTATTATTATGCATTTTTAATTTAATATAATTTAGGTTCTAGCCTAAATGGTGGCTTGCTTTCTATGCATAAGTGAAGTTGAAGATTTTGATTTAAAAATACATCCAAGCTTCATATTATAATTTATTTTTAATTTCTTTTGTTAGATGCTTCAATGCTATAATTTGTCTCATACACTGATATCACCTTTTTTTTCCAACTGCTGCAACTTTTGAGTGCTGATCTCTTGCATGTATTGTAGGTTCCAATTTATTCCCCAGCTTATTTTCCTCAACAGCCTATTTGGGTATCTGTCACTCCTTATCATCGTGAAATGGTGTACTGGTGCTACAGCTGATTTATACCATGTGATGATCTATATGTTCCTTAGTCCAACTGATGATCTTGGAGAAAACCAACTTTTCCCTGGCCAAAAGACGTTGCAGGTTTGTATTTTATTTTTGGGAGATTTATATACATACCATCTTATACTATATTTACATATTTAACACCTGAAATTTTAATATTACATGTACATTTTCATATAAATATGAGCGGTAGAAATGAAATATATGAATGGTATGAAAGAAATATAAGTGATGTATTTGATATTAAAATAATATAGGGTGATATGCATGTAATATTAAAGTTTTGGGTATTAGATATGTAAATAGGATGTTATAAAGTGGTATGTATGTAAATTTCCCTTTTATTTTTTTAATAATTTGCTGCATGAAGAGCACTTACTTTATGAAACCATTTTTCCAGCTTGTATTGCTCCTGCTGGCCTTTATTTCAGTTCCATGGATGTTACTTCCCAAGCCATTTCTCTTGAAGAAGCAATATGAACAAGTATGCTTTATTCTGTTCACTTCTTGGTTCTTATGATTATATTCCACTTCATTCATTGCTTCTATGTATATTTTGCTTCAGAGGCACCAAGGCCAGGCGTACGCCATGCTTCAGGCCACTGACAATGGCTCTCTTGAGGAGCAAGATCATGATTCACATCACCATGAAGAGTTCGAATTCAGTGAAGTTTTTGTGCACCAACTCATTCACACTATAGAATTTGTCCTTGGAGCAGTCTCAAATACTGCATCATATCTTCGTCTTTGGGCTTTGAGGTATGCCTCTCATGAGCTTATTTAGTGGCCGTATCACTATGCCAAATTATTAACCAATAGGTCCTTTGCGCTGTTTTCTAACCATGAAAGTGCGTAAGGATCACGCTCAAGTCTGCATTTGAAACTGATAGGAAACACCGGTAGATCTCAAGTATTTCCTATCAATCTTCGGAAAACAGTGAGAATTCTCCACCAAAATCCACACAAAAACAGAAAAACAGTAGATAATTTGTATTATATGATGAAAAGGAAACGGAAAATAGCAAGATACAATTGATCCTTTATTCGAGAGGAGGATCAATCTCTCCCAAATCTCTAGACTTCGCTAGAGCCTAAAAGAAAACCTAAATCTAAGAGATCTCAAATTTCAGCCAAATTCAAGATGCCCTAACCCTAGGAAAACAAAGTATTTAATGCATACAAATCAAAAGGAAAGTCCTAAACAATCCCTACATTCAAATTTCCCTCTCAAATCCCTCAAAAATCCTTCCTAAAATACTCCGTTGGCTTTGGCGGCTCACTTGGCATGTGCAAGAGGCGGTCCCGTGTGGACCGGCTGGACCGGTCTAACAGAAACTTTTACATGCCAACTTTTTTCAATAATAAACTGCCATCTTGCAAAATTTTTTATGTAGCCTGTTTATTTTAGTCTAGTTTTTTTAATAATGCGCAGCTACTTACTAATCAATGTCACTTTTGATAATTTTCTTGTGCAGTCTTGCTCATTCAGAACTGTCCAGTGTGTTCTACGACAAGGTTCTTCTCCTTGCCTGGGGGTATAATCTTCACTTCCTCACGCCCTGATTATTACTTAACTACTGAATGTCCTATTCCTGAAAGCTGATTAATCTGCTATCGTAGGTTCAACAATGTCATCATTCTCATCATTGGCCTCATAGTCTTCATATTCGCGACTGTTGGTGTTTTGCTTGTGATGGAAACACTTAGTGCATTCTTGCATGCCCTGAGGCTCCATTGGGTGGAGTTCATGAACAAGTTTTATGAGGGAGATGGATACAAGTTCTCACCATTTTCTTTTGCGTTGCTTGCTGAAGAAGATGAGTAGTGCAATTTTTGTGCAGATTTTCTGTTACTGGTTGCCATATATGCCTGTGCGAGTTGTGATGAATGGAAGAAGCGTCGCTAGAGGACCGTTATATTCTATTTTTACTTAGCAGCAAAAAATGAAGGGAAGGTTTGTTCATTTTCAATGTTAGTGCCTTATCTGTACAATACGGACGAGTTCTTTATTGCCCAAATAAATATTGATTTTTCATTAAGAAGCGATAAAATAATGTATTTCATCATCTCGTGTTAATGATTGTGTTTTTTTTTTTACTTATTTTTTAGGAAAAAATTATTTCATAATATCCTCATAAAGTATATTAAAATAAATTTATATTTAAAATAATTAAATTTATTTTTGAGATTAATGCATAGATAGAATCAGATCTTTATTCATTTCTATTCAGAGTTTTAAAATTGTGATATATGTGATATTTTATTGGCTTATATATATATATTTATTTATTTTGTTCTAAAATGTGCTTTAAGAAATATTATAAGAGGATATGATAATAGTCTCCTAATGATTGGGGCATCTCTGTTTTACACCATATGAAGATTAGGTTAAATAACTTAGAGATTATCTAATTCACGTTAGCTTTAATCAAATATGTTAAATTTCACTTAATTCTTAACACATTCAATAATCCAAATTAATATTCTCACCTTTTATAACTATGCAATTCATCTTAATCTGCTGGTTTAAGCTCCCAATCAAATATTTTAGTTTTGAGATTTATTTATGCAATGTGTTAGTTTTCGGTTTAATTTACTTAAAATCTCCAAGAAAAAAAAAACAGTTATGGCCATTATATCATGTTGATTAATAAGAAAATTAATTGTGTATCAACAGGCTTATTAATAAAAAGAGATGTACAATAACAATATAAGTATCTCATTTTGATCTGTTAGTTGAGAATTTCGACTATCAATCAGAAAATCTTTAAGTTTTAGTCTCACAGATATGACGTGTCTGTGAGTTTTTCTTAATTAGCTTGAATCTTGAATGCCACCAAGAAAAGCTACTTATAAAATTATTATTCGAGATCTCAGCTGAAACGCTGACTTTTTCATGTGATTCCTTATATGTGGGAACGGTCAAAAGATCAAAGCATTTTAAAAAATTCTTATTCGAGATCTCAACTGAAACGCTGACTTTTTCATGTGGGAACAGTCAAAAGATCAAAGCATTTTATTCTAAACGCAAGTTTGTCAACGCTTGCAGGTATTTTGGTGATACAAAATAAAATATATAATATTTAATTAAATGATCAAAACACCATTAAAAAATATTATAAATTGTCAAATTTAGGCAGACAATCTTATATCTCATTAGCGACACGAATATGAAACTATATAATATATTTGCTGGAATATAAAAATATGAACAGATAGAAAATTGAAAGTATTACGAGCGTTTGTCTCCTAAGATAAAAAAAATATTGAGAATGTGTTGGACACCACAAGAGCTATTTTGACACAATAAAAAAATTATTATATAGGTTAATGATCTATATATTCCTAACACTTGAATAGTAATTGATTGACTCAATTTTGAGTTGATTATAAGTTATTCGAGTTAATTTGATCTGATCCAAATATTAATCAGGTCAAGAATTTAGACTAATTTGTTGGTTTTAGTTTGGGTTGTCTTATCGGGTCATTTATTGACTCATCTATATTTTAAATCCTTACGACATGTTTGAGATTTTTTTAACTTTTGTTTTTATTAAAAAACATTTCTTTATAGTCTACTTATTCATTTTTTTTTAATTTTTTTTTAAAATAAATCAAAATATTAAAAAAAAACCTCAAAACAACCATCATCGCCTACTAGCACTACCGCTGTTGATGGTCATCACCGCTATCACCAAAGGTAATCTTTGTTTGTGTCAATTGTCTTTGTCAGTATCCGCTGCCTTTGTCATTGTCTTGCTAGCCACCAGCCATTCTCCTATCAATGACCATCACCACCACATCATAAATTAACTTATTCAATTGTTACATTCCAAAAAATTTGTGGTCATGGAGACTATGGAGTGTGTGTTTAATCGTTTAGCTTTGTACAAAGATGCATCATGCACATATAGAAATTATAAGAGACACTAAAAATTATTATATAGGTTAATGATCTATATATTCCTAACACTTGAATAGTAATTGATTGACTCAATTTTGAGTTGATTATAAGTTATTCGAGTTAATTTGATCTGATCCAAATATTAATCAGGTCAAGAATTTAGACTAATTTGTTGGTTTTAGTTTGGGTTGTCTTATCGGGTCATTTATTGACTCATCTATATTTTAAATCCTTACGACATGTTTGAGATTTTTTTAACTTTTGTTTTTATTAAAAAACATTTCTTTATAGTCTACTTATTCATTTTTTTTTAATTTTTTTTTTAAAATAAATCAAAATATTAAAAAAAAACCTCAAAACAACCATCATCGCCTACTAGCACTACCGCTGTTGATGGTCATCACCGCTATCACCAAAGGTAATCTTTGTTTGTGTCAATTGTCTTTGTCAGTATCCGCTGCCTTTGTCATTGTCTTGCTAGCCACCAGCCATTCTCCTATCAATGACCATCACCACCACATCATAAATTAACTTATTCAATTGTTACATTCCAAAAAATTTGTGGTCATGGAGACTATGGAGTGTGTGTTTAATCGTTTAGCTTTGTACAAAGATGCATCATGCACATATAGAAATTATAAGAGACACTAAAAATTTTTATGTGAAAGCCAAAAAATGAGAAAAGTCATAAGGCTTGACGAAGTTGTAATAATCCACTATATAATTATAGCTATACAAGTATATTTATCTCTATAATTATATGATTCTCATTATAGAGATTACAGAAGTTGTGTCTAGAGAAAATAGTTGAAGTACAATAATAAAGTTGAATTGTAGTAGTCAACGTGATAATAACAGGATATCGGAAGTTAGAAGATAATGGTGGTGATTGTTGATGAAGGTCATTAGTGATGATTGTGAAAATTGCAATGGAGTTCTTTAAATCTCTTTGCTCTCAAAAACACTTTTATGTAAAACAAATGACTTCCGATTTATAGCTTTTTGATAAAGGTGTTTTGGTAAGTTTGTTTAGAATAAAAAACACTCTGTCTAATGATTCTTATCGATCCCCTAGATTATAGATAATTTATTTATTATTTCCTTCTTAATGGCCTCATATTTGAATTTCTTAGGCTTATTGGATTCGTCTCATTCAAGTAATTGATTTGAGTTTATTTGAAAATATATCAGATCACTTTTACCATCAATAGATTTTTCTTGTCGAGATGTTCAGTTTGACTATAAATTTATTGAAATCATAACTCTCTGATGATCATGAATTTGATTTTATAAAATTTCAATTCAAAGATTGCATTAAGATTCACTCGGAACAATTGAATTTCTAGAGATGTATAATCAATATTCAATAAAAATAAAAACACTATATTTTTAAGATATTAATTATTTTTTATTCCATTTTTAAAATAGATACAAAATAAAATAAAATAAATATAACAATAAAAAAATAAAATATTCCCAATCAACCCCTTATTAAATTTCTACTCACATCCAATGAAAACATATATTGAGCATCAATTTCTCCTTCACCTAAACAAGAAATTATTTTGTGCGGAAACCGGATGCAGAACGAGAATTTGACTTTTAATAGGAGTAGACCTAAAAAGACTTATGTTAAGAAGGGTAGGGGTAGATCTAAAAAGACTTGGTAAGAAAATATTAGAAATGACTTTTCTTTATTAGATCTAAATTAGAATTTGACTTTTAATATGACCCAATGGAGAAAAAGGATTCATGTAGACGACCCCACGTAGTGGGATAAAGGCTTGATGTTGTTGGAAACCGGATGCAGAACGACGTCCAGAGACCAATTAGAATGCACCACATTAGCGGTACCAAGCCGCGGTAACAAGTCAGGGGTGACGTGATGCATTCTATTGGTCTTTGAATGACATTTGGTATCCACATAGAATAATTTATCCACCTAATTAAACACCATTTTGAGCATGCGCGGCGCACAGATGACCTCGAAATGCCATCTTCTCCTCACGGAGAGCACAAATGCATCAACAATGACTCCTAACCACCATTTTTTAACAATAAAACCCCATTAATTTACAAATGATCAGTCACAATAACTTAATTATGTACACTAATTAATGCTTTTAATATTCGCACTAACCATATTAGTACAGGGATGCAATTATTAATCATCTAAATCAATTAGTTGTCAGAAATGTGTTCTTGTGGTTTTCCTTCTGCAAATTGGAATTTCCTTCATAAATAAAAGGCAAGTTGGCCAACTACATTGGGGTCATACTCATTGCATTTCAGAACGATAGAAACTGCCAATATTTTTGTCTATTTTTTGCATTAAACAAAGAAGAGAGAGAGAGAGAGAGACAGAGAGCAAACTGCAAGGTCTACAGTAGAGCAGATGATTGAGCTTATAATGTGGATGGATAATTTATGTTAATATATTACAACCAGCCTTAATTTTCTACTTTGAAAATAAGATATATTATAATTTTTTTAGAAGAGTAAATGGAAACATCAATATCATATGGATATGTGAGCGTGAATTGCTTTGCTTTGTTGGAACTTTTATTCGGTCCAATGAACGTACGCTCCTCTACGTTCGGCCACCAATGTTTTAGCGCCACATAGCATGAAGAAAAGTTGCCGACCCGACCCGCTGTTTTTTGGGTTCTCGCACGTGCGTTTTTTTAAATCCTTGACGAGCCGAACAATATCCCATCACCTTTTGGATATATTTCAAATACCTATCAATACCGAGCAAATACCGAGTTGTACCTAATTTTTTCTAGCAATACCGAGCAAATACCTAGCAATATCGAGCAAATCCTTAGCAATACCGAGCAAATCTTGAGCAAATACTGAGTTGTACCGAGTTTTTTTCTAGCAATTCCGAGCAAATACCTAGCAATACCGAGCAAATCCTTAGCAATACCGAGCAAATTCTGAGCAAATACCGAGTTGTAGAAAAACTCGGCACAACTCGGTATTTGAATGGTTTTGGTCTTCACAGAGCGGTATTTCTCGTTTTTGCAAAGCAATACCTTGCAATACCGAGCAAATACCGATCAATACCGAGAAAATCGCGAACATAGCATTCTCGGGTTCCGCTACGGGTCAAGTCGTTGGGCCGCGCGGTAAAGAGTAAGAGCACGTGGCGACATATTATTGGCGGCCGAACGTAGGTTTACGTCCGGTCAGAGGACGTAATAATTGTTCGCTTTGTTGGGGACTTATTTGGAGGCAGAAAAATGGGAGATGAAATTTATGAATAGATCAACCCCATTTATATTGGGTATTTTACTGAGTAGTTTTCATGTAGATTTTATTTGGAATAATTTTTTTAATGTTCTATAAAATAGTTGTAAAAAATAAATTTTTAAAATTATTATATTATTGATTTTTTTTTGTTGGAAGCAACAAAAAATATTGATCAAATAGAAATTATGATTGCAATCTGAAAAAAATAATTATAAGAAAATTGTCCCAAACAAAATCATAGTTTTAATATTTAGTTGTTTATATGAGTAATATTTTTTGAATTTGCCTAACATTCAAATAAGCTTTGTGAATCTTATTTATATATTAATTTTTCAAAATATACATCAAATAATAATAATAATAATAATATGCTAAATATATAGTTCATTAGAGCATCTTAATAAGAATAGTTGAGTAAATATTAAGGAAACATTTGGATGCTTTCAAAATGGTAAAAAATATTTTATAACAAGTGGCCACAGGCCACATCATGAGGTCATAGTGATGTGAGCGTCAAGGTTTCATGTGAAATTTTTTAATAATTTGTTATGCAGCGTGTGGACAAGATCGAGTTGTTTTTGGGTCAACTAGCTAGATTATTACAATTTATCCTTATGGTTGGTAGGAGCAAGAAGGGTTGGGATAAATAAATATATAACTGCTAATCTGTAAATTAGTGGTCATTTTATGCTAATGCTTTCAGGGTGATTGCAATTTTTAATTAATATTAGAGGGATTTACACGCATGCCACTCAAAATTATTTTAATTTTATATTTGACACTTAAAATTGAATATTTACTTCTATACCACATAAAATTCTATAATTCATAAAAAACACTACATTGTACAACGCACTGTCACGCTAAAAGCCCCCTCCTATATAGAAAATTTTATTGCGCAAAATTTCACTCATTATTGATCTGACAGCTATTGAGAAATCGTAGTATGCTTTTGCATCCTAATATATGTACCTTTTGAGAAGAAGGTGAATGTCTTCATCTTGACAATAACTTCGTTTCTCACTCGAAATCAGCGTAACACATTTCATATGAAAAAAAGGTATATTATGAAACAAGTTGTTTTCTTGTTCCAGAAAATTAAAGAGACATATAACTGAATTTCTTTTTTATTAGTTCATAGTTAGACAACAAATTTAATATTGTTGCGGACTGGAACATTCGAGGCGATAGAGAGATAAATAGCTTAATGTCTTAACTTTGAACGAAGATCTATCGCACATACATCTAAAGAAAGAGAGGTGTGAGTGTCATAAAAGACACCAAGAATATTTTACTTGAGGTTGTTTGCCAAAGTATTGCTTGATGGCGCTAACCTGCTTGAAAAATCCACTAAGAATGATTGACCTATATGATGTTGTTTGTCAGAGTGTTGCTCACTAACGTTAACTTGTATGAAAGAGTTCGAGAGAGATCCAAAAGAGGTGTTTAACCTATCTGAGATTATTTTTCAAAGTATTGCTCGATGATATTAACCTGTATGAAGGAGGTCAAATTGAAACCACGTGGGATTTATCATGCCTTGATTAGGAGGGGTCGAATGCTGCGTGTATCCCAAATTGAAGGTGAAGAATGATATGTCTTTCTACCGTTATTATGTTTTTATGGTCGAGATTGTGACGTTACCCAAGGAGTAATAGTTAAGCTTCAGACTATAAAGAGTTTGTAAATCACTTTAAGCTTTCTTACTTTTATTAGAAGCTTTTCAATTGATGGTTGCCAGTAGATTATTTCTAGACAAGTAAAATATCAGAGGAACTTGCTTAATCACAATTATATTTGAAATTGCAACCAAGGTATCCCCTTGTACAAATCAACTTCCCATAAATTTGATACAACAATAACTAAATGGTGAAAGGTGATAGAACAATTTTCGCTTGCTGTTGCAATGAAGTTGTCCTTAATATTGAAGGTCCTCTTTTAAACTTGATAGTAGATTATGATAAGGGGACTAAACAGTCCCGATTGCACCCAAGACATTAGACATGAACAAACTTTCGAGGTTATAGAAAAGGTTACCCCTAGTCATGAATAAGTTTCCACATATGACATCGAACTATTGTTGGCTGAAAAATTCGCGGCAATGGAGTAGAAGGATTTTACGTCTTAGTGATGCAATAAAATTTAGCGCACAAATATGTAATTGAAATGATAAAGAAACACTGATATTTTTACGTGGAAAATCCTGAAAAAGGGAAATACCACGGGATCTTATCTATTTGAAATGATTTCACTAAAGTTTAAGCAGATTACAGTAGTCGAATCGTCCCTTAACTCAAGGACATTATAAATACAATGTGATGAAGATATTGTCAAACTTCAGATGGATATTCTTGAGATCGAATAAATGATAGTTATCAGAAATCTGGTGGCGGTCGACGAACGGGTAGATGTCTGATGATGGTCAGTGGTTGGGAAGAAATCCAGCAGTGGTCGATGAACAAATAAAAGTTTGACGGTCGATGATTGGGAAGAAATTATGCGGCGGTCGACGAACAGACGGAAGTTTGGCAGTGGTCATTGGTATGAAAGAAATCCAGCTACGGTGATAAATAAACGGAAGTCAGCCTACGGTCGGTGGTTGGCAAGAAATTCTACGGCGGTTAATGAATAGATGGAAGTCCGACGACGGTTGGTGGTAGGGAAGAAATTTGGCGGCGATCGACGAATAAATGGAAGTTTGATAACCGTCGCCAGTTGGGAAGAAATCCGGCGAAGGTTGGCGAACAGACGAAAGTCATGCGATTGTAGTGGTCGAGAAGAAATTCGACAGAGGTTGATGAACAGACGGAAGTTCGGCGACTGTTGGTGGTCGAGAATAAATCCGACAGTGATAATAGGCAAGAGAGCTTTCAAATTCTTTTCTTTCTCCTCCCCCCTTCATGTGAAGAATGAGGGCAAATTTATAGTTTTATGAGAATAACATGGCTTGTAAATATGAAGAAGATAGAGTGCATGTTGAGACTGTTCCTTCGGATGGCTGATAATGATTCTCTTGATCATAGAGCGTTCATCAAGTATTTATTTGCCTTAATGACATTAGAGTTAAGCAATCTTGGGCTTGTTAGATTCATCTCGTCGAGCCGCTTGATTCAACTATAAGCATGCCATGTTCATTTTCATTTGGCCATCCAATGAATGTATTAAACCTTCGGAGTATGCTTCGAAACCTTGATTTGGGCCCATTTGAGCTCGAATTGGACTGACTTTGGTATTGTTAGGCTCATCTTGTTGAGGTGTTCAATTTTATAATAAGCTTTATAAAATTGGAGTTCAGATGGTCCTGATTTTAATTTTTGACACTTTAATTCATACTTGCATCGATATTAGTGCCCGACCAAGATGAATTTTTGGTGACATATCAAACATCAAACATTGAACTTCTACCATAGAAACTTAACCCAGTAAAGTTGGAATTACCCAAAAAAAAAAAATTACAAACTGAGAACCATAGCCAACATATGCGTTAAAGTGTAATGGCAATTACAACTCCAAACTTCTACCCTAAAATTGCTTCGTATCTTCCAAAACAACTTTGCATTGCAATTAAAATTTTCAGAAGAAGCACCATTTGCCTAAATTTCATCGTTACACTGTCCTCGAAATGCAGTTCTTGCGCACGGAAAAATGTTAAAATGCTACTGCAAGTCTGCAAATTCAACATTGTCGATCCATCCACAAAATTTCATTGATATTATACCAATTTCAGAGGCTTAAATATGCAAAACTTTGTTTCATGATTTTTAGCTCTACAACGGGTCGGAAGTTCAGTCCTGGATGCCATGGTGGATGGCGGGGCTTGCGTCGACGGCGGGACGGTCGGGTAGTCGACACAATGCGCAGGCAACTTGGATGATATGCATCCTCAGACGTCACACGTGGGCTTGCGCGGGCAGCTCGAAAGCAACGCGTGGGCGGGTTCAGTCAGCCTCGGACGCGACAGGCAGACAGACGCATCAGCTTGTTTCAAACGGGTTTCCGAGTCAACCTGAACCCGACTCATTTTCTCAAACGTGTCGAATCCGGGAAGCCGAACATGACTCATTTGCGAAACGGGTTTACCCTAACCCGAAATTTTGAGTCGGGTTTTTGGGTCGTGACAAATATTGACACGCCTGTGATTATGTTTATGCCTATGAACCCATCAAATTAAGGTTTTAAAATACCTCAAGCAACATAATAACTTGTAATATGTTCGCATAAAAATAACAATGAAGCTAATGATATTTTACAACAGCTGGATATTTAAATGGGAGCAAAAGGTTAAGCACTGGTGAGCATCTTGCATTGTGGCAGTTGATGTCTCACGAAGTTATGGAGTTCACAAGTAAGTTAGTGGTTCATATTTGCTATTAAATTTTTAGTATTTAAATTCCCCCAAAAAAAAGAATTAGTATTTTATTCAAAATATTAAATTTGATATTGACTTTCATATGTCTTTGATAAAATATCAGAAAAATATTTGCATTCTCTTTTCCTTTTAATTTTGTTAAATAACAAATAAAAAAACTCAATTTTACAAGAAAAAAAATTATTGTCTCGGAAAACATAAACCATATGGTGATATGGTATTTTATCATTCCTCCACCCACAGCGAAGACGTTGAATTGCACTAATCTCCAAGCAAGCTTGATGAGTTTAACTGTTTTAAATTAATAATGTCAGGGACAACCTACCTAATATTTAAAAGGGACTGGTTGTCGGTATCCATAAGGGCTAAGGGCTTGCTTATGATTGGACTGAGACGCCGAACATTTGCTGCATTTTTAGGCAAAAATCGACGGATTCACCAACAAAACTTAGTTTTAGCTGATCTATTAGAAGACAAATCTCAGATCATTATTCATCTAGACTCCACGGCCTCAATCTGGGATACTCTTGAAACAAGATTCCAATCCACAAATCGATCCAAAGTCATTCAACTAAAGAATGATCTACACCATATCTCTCTCAAGAACAACTCCATGACTCAATACCTTGCTGATATCAAGTCTTTAGTTGACAATATAGCGTCCGCCGGTTCGGCTGTGGATACTGAAGATATAATTCTGTACATTCTGAATGGTTTGCCGTCATCGTATCAGTCGTTCAAAACAGCCATTCGCACAATGCAAACTCCTATTTCCCTTGACAATTTATATGCTCTTTTACTTAGTGAAGAGATTCATGTGGCTTCTGAAGTCTCTCGGCTGCAATCAGTGACTGATCCGACCACGGCGCTATACTCCGGACGTGGGCGTGGGCGGCGACCTCGTGGAAGAAATGCAACTCAGCAAACCAATGGACGCATATCCAATCCGAATGCCTCCACGATCTGTCAAATTTGCTTAAAGAAGGGGCACAGTGCATCGTCCTGTTGGCATAGACTAAATCAGAATTATACACCTTCGGCAAACAATAACAACACCGCTCTTGTCGCTGGAAATTCAAGAAACACAACAGACTGGTTTCTTGATTCCGGGGCTTCTTCGCATCTCACAAATGCAATTGACAACCTCTCTGTTTCCTCTCCGTATCATGGTCCTGATACCGTTACCATTGGTGATGGAAGCTCTGTAGGTATAGATCATTCCGGTACAGGTTTGCTATATACACCTAATCGAAAACTTCTATTAACTCAACTTTTTCATACTCCAAAGCTTCAATACAATTTATTATCCATTTCTCAACTTACTAAGGACAACAATATCTCTATTGTGTTTGATCCTAATGGATTTTATTTGAAGGATTTGAAGACTCAAGAAGTTCTTCTTCAAGGGCCTTGCCGTAACGGATTATATCCGCTTCAAACTACACTCCAGTCGACTGCTCTTCAAGCTTGCTCGACAACTCGCACGTCTACTTTTTCTTGGCACAATCGGTTTGGGCATCCGAATAAAAATACATTACAGTTTCTTGCTTCTTCTTATCCTCAGTTACACATAGACTTTGAAAATTCTTGCATGCAATGTAATGTTTCTAAAGCTCATAAAATGTCTTTCGAATCTTCTGATAATCGCAAGAAACATGTTTTAGAACTGTTACATTCGGACATTTGGGGACCCGCGCCGAATATATCTGCTCAAGGGTTTCAATACTATGCCATTTTGTTGATGATTGCACTCGTTTTACTTGGTTATTTCCTTTAAAACATAAATCTGATGTTGTCCAAGTTTTCTTTACATTTAAGCAGTACATTGAAAAATATTTATCTAGATCTATAAAATGCATTCGCACTGATGGTGGAGGTGAATACCTCAGTCATACGTTCACTAATTTTCTGAAGCATCATGGTATCTTGCATCAAATATCCTGCCCGTACACTCCTGAACAAAACGGCGTTGCGGAAAGGAAGAATCGTCATATCATTGAAACAACTCGATCCCTATTGCACACAGCTCATATACCGTATACTTACTGGCCAGACGCGGTACTTACGGCAGTCTATTTAATAAATCGATTGCCATCACGCAATACTAATAATTTCTCTCCTTTTGAGCTACTTCACAAAATTAAACCAAACTATATGCTTCTTCGTACTTTTGGATGTGCATGCTATCCACTGTTACCCTCTCACACACGTCACAAATTGCAACCCAAGTCCAAACAATGTGTTTTTATGGGCTATTCTGATGTTCATAAAGGCTATAAATGTCTGGATATACAAACTAATAAAATTTTCATCTCTCGGCATTTAACTTTTAATGAACAATGTTTTCCCTTTAATGAAAAACAAGCCAATCTCAGTCCTGTAAAGCAAAAGTCTGTGGTTCCCTCTTTTATGCTTATACCTGAGTCTATTACTACAGCAAATCAACAGGCATGCCAAACCTTTCCCAACATGGCGAAGTCCTCGGTTCTTCCAACAAGTCCCCAGATTTCTGATATTGTCAGTTTGCCACAGCATCCCGCTTCCATATTAAGACCTCAACCGTGCCTCTCTACTGCTCCCAGTTCTCATCACATGATAACGAGACATAAAACAGGATCGCTTAAGCCGGTCAATCGATTAAACTTACTCCATCAACATGATCCAGCACCTGTTTCGACCACCCCAACATCATTCACGGATGCAGTCAAACACTCGGAATGGCGTAAGGCTATGGCTGATGAAATTCTAGCATTACATCAACAGGGAACTTGGAGTTTAATCCCTCCGCCGAATTCCAAAATATTAGGATGCAAGTGGACGTATCGTCTTAAACTTCACAGTGATGGCTCTATCGCTAAACACAAGGCTCGTCTTGTGGCACTCGGAAACAATCAAGAATTCGGTCTCAATTACACAGAGACTTTTAGTCCTGTGGCTAAATTACCAACTATTCGGATTTTACTCACCCTTGCTTGTGCTCATGATTGGCAAGTTCATCAATTAGACGTTGCAAATGCGTTTCTTCACGGCAATCTCTCGGAGACAGTCTTTATGCACCAACCAAAAGGATTTGAAGATCCAAATCACCCAAACTACGTATGCCGGCTACACAAAGCCTTATACGGTCTTAAACAGGCTCCGAGGCAGTGGTACAACACGTTCACAGCGTATCTCTTATCCCTTGGCTTTAAAAATAGTTCTTCTGATCCCTCTTTATTTCTTTTTCACAAAGATGATATTAAGCTTTTCTTGTTAATTTATGTTGACGACATATTATTCACCGGTAATAATACCAATTACGTTAACAAGATCCTTACACAGCTGAGTAATCAATTTGCCATGAAGAACCTTGGTCAGGCACACAATTTCTTGGGACTTAAAATTGACAGAACAGCCGATCAGCTTTTTCTGTCTCAAGCCCAATACGCTACTACGCTACTTGATATGGCAAAACTAAGCAAATGCAACCCGGTTCAGAACCCGACATGTACAAAAATTCCTCAGAATTTGCCACCGGAAACTCTGCTTTCGGACGCCACCATGTATCGCCGGCTAGTCGGTTCTTTGCAATACTTGACTCTCACGCGCCCGGATATAGCATATAGTGTCAATCTCTTATCTCAGCATATGCACAACCCTTCTTCTCAGGATGCCTTTCTTCTTAAACGACTCTTACGCTATATAAAAGGTACTCTCCATTTCGGTTTACCTATTTCTAAATCTAATTTTTCTCTTACTTCATTTTCAGATGCGGATTGGGCCGGTGATCCTGACTCAAGAAAGTCGACTTCTGGTTTCTGCTCGTTTCTTGGCAACACCTTAATCTCATGGACCGTCAAGAAGCAACAAACCGTAGCAAGATCCTCCACGGAGTCAGAATATCGTGCCTTAGCCGCTCTCACAGCTGATGTAATTTGGATTCGGAAACTTCTCACTGAATTCGGTGCACCTCAAAATCATCCTACGGACATCTACTGCGACAATATGTCAGCTATTGCATTAGCTAATAACCCTGTGTTTCATGCTCGTACGAAGCACATTGAGATAGATCAACGCTTCGTACGTGATCACATTCAGCACAATAATATTCGTATTTTTCCGATTAATACCACAGATCAAATAGCAGATATATTTACAAAATCTCTACCAACACTGCGATTTAAAACTCTAAGACTCAAACTCACGGTTAACGAGAACCCGTCAGTTTGTGGGGGGCTATTAGAAGACAAATCTCAGATTATTAAATAAATAATTCTGTGGTAAATATGTAATTACTGCGTACTTGTCACTAGCTGTAAAGCCTATATATAGGATGCCTTGTAACCTGTTAAACATATATGAAATTACTTTTTCCTATTCTTCTCTGCATTGGCTCGGTTTACTATTTCTGGTCATAGCAGCTTTTATCAAGAAACCATTTGGTTTCTACATGATCAACTATCAGGTTTGGTGAAGTATTTGGAGGAGAGAATTTTAGTACGTAAAAGAAGTTAGTTTTAAATAATCTGACAAATCCACCCAAGCTTAATTTGGTTGGTGGGCGAGTATGGTTGGGAATCATCCAACTCGTGTTTGATTTTCCTCGAGCAGCAACGCCTTTTAAGTGGGGTCCAATCAAGTGCGGGCTAGGAGATTTCTGAGGTGAGTGCCTCGCTCTTTCGGGGGTGGAAACACCGTTCAAAAAAAAAAAAATCTAAGAAAGGCTTCATTTGAGATACATTTTAAAAAAATAAAAAAATAATGATTAAATATAAATTGTGATTTTTGCAATTTAATAATCAAAATAGTAAAAAAAAATTTCAAATGAGACCTAAATTTATAGAGATTAAATTTCTTTTAAAATAAATATAATATAGGATTGATTAATCAATTTTTATATTAAATTATCATAAAGTAAATTTAAGAGTTCTGAATTCATCCTATCAAATTTGAGATAAAATATTTGGCCTGAAAATTCTCTGAAGTATTTGAAATGATTAATAATTAAATTGATTTTTATCATGCGTATATTTCCCTAGTAAAAAAAAAAAAACATTGGATAAGTCATACATCCTTAGTAGATTCTCTCGACCTTTTCCATATAGGTTAATATCATTGAGCAGGGATATAACATACAATCTTGAAAAGGATAAGCATCATTGGCAGATTCTCTATACCTCTTTCATATATGTTAATTTCATCGAGTAAGACTCTGACATACAACCTCGGATAGGTCATATATCATTGGTGGATTATCTCGACCTTTTCCATATAGGTTAACATCATCGAGGAAGGCTCTGACATATAACTTTGAATAGGTCATACATCCTTTATTGGATTTTTTCGACCTCTTCTATATATGTTAATGTCATCGAGCAGGACTTTAACATACAACTTCGAATATGTCATAAATCTTTAGTGAATTCTCTCAACCTCTTCTATATAGATTGATGTCATCAAGTAGGGCTCTGACATATAAACTCGAATATGTTATACATTCTTGGTAGCTTCTATCAACCTTTTCCACAAAGGTCAACATGATCGAGCAATGCTCTGAGTAGACAATATTCTCTATTAAAAAGATTTAATGAAAGTAAGTGATTAATAAAGTTATCACTCATAATAAAGTCATCACCATTTATCAACTATGTAATTTGAAATATAAATTTAAAATGAAAATATGACTTTCTATATAGAGAAGCACGACTATGTGCATGTGGGCGCTATGGTGTTGTTTGTGAGCTCAGCAGCGCCGGAAACTTTATATTTAAACTACTTAGTTCTATTTGTTATATAAAAAGCTAAAAGATATAATTCTTTTCAAATTAGATTTTGGGATGTAACATATCTTGAGGTTAATTTGAGCCCGTATTAGCCTTAAGCTAGGTTGTGTACCAATATGATTAATTCATTCTCTTGTTAATGTTAATTTAAATTATAATATTGAGAAAAAATTTCATCTCTTTATTTTTAAAACACTAACAAAAATTTGAATTTGAATTTTAAAATAAAGATGTGATTTATTTGTTGATTTAATTTAAATTATTATTAAGTTTAAATTGCTTATAAAATATTCAAATATTTGATAAAATAATGTACAAGTTTTTAGCTAAGTATAACTTATATTTAAAAGTTTAATTTTATTTAGAACTTATATGATCTTTCCTATCAATTTTTTTTTATAAATTTGATTGGCGTTATCAATATTTATATTGTAATAAAACGTTAGCTTATGTAATCAATAAAAAAATATTATTTTTTATAATTATTATATTATATAATATATAATTCATTATATTATTTTTTTAGCAGGATGAGTGTTCAAACTCATCTTAACAAAAAAATTAAATTTATTTTAATCAGTATACTATGAATTTAAAAGCCATTAAATTATCACAATAAAATAATCATATGCTTACTTTCTTGTGCATTAAGTAACGCAATAAAATAAAACTTTATTTTGGATACATTATGCAGACAAAAAATTTTACATAGCGGTTTTTTTTTTTTGTCAACGTATATTTTAATATCCACGCAAGGGTCACATGCCTTATCCACTTACCGCATAATCATATACACAAATCCTGATAGCATAAAGGGTGAAGCCTGTAGTGGGGAAAATTATTATTTTTTTTTGGGAAAATTTGGGGCAAAATTCGTATATTAAATGAAATAAAAGATTACAAAGAACCACAACAAACACCTATATTGAAAATACAAGTGTGAACTATATACTACGAAAAAGAACCAAAGAAAACATAGGAGGAGACCAAAAGAGCATGAATGGGCTTAGGTAGAACAGGAACCAATAAATAGGCTTACAATCATAGCAACAAAACATCAGAACCCTTAAAGAGCGGCAGATAAACCCCGGTTGCTGAAAGAACAACCAATAAACATTCTGCAGGTTGCAGCAAAAGTCCAGCCAAATGCATAAACCAGTAAACTAATTGTCCAGGCCATCCAGGGGCAAGGCAATTAGAAGTATTGGTTCAACACATCATTACCCTATACATTGAAAATCAGCCAAAAAAAAAAAAAAATGGTGCTGCAGTAAGAAGCACGTAGGAAAAGTAGATTGCAGCCTGTCAAATTGTTTCCATCTTCTCGATTTGGCGGTAACAACAAAAGAAACCTCCCGACAAATAGATAAAGACGAGCTGTGACTATCTCCAAACCTTCTATCATTTCTTTTCCTGCACAAAAAAAAAAATCACAGTTAAACATAAGGTGTGAGTTGGTTTCCTCATCCAACCAGCAGAGATGACAAACCCTTTGAATGTCAATATTTCTCCTCCTTAAAACCTTCGCAGTTTTCAACCCATCATTAACAGCCAACCAAGTAAAAGAGGAGAATCTAAACGCATAATACTTGTGCCATATAAATTTACTCCATGAGATAGTAAGAATATCAGAAAAGAATAGTTCTTTATAAGTTTTGAAATTTGACTTTCCAATCCCCACCCAGGTAATATCTTCAGTAGGCCCATCCAGAGGGGTCACAGAATTAATAGAAAGTATAGCATTAGGAGGGAAGTATGCAGGCAATTTCCAAATTCCCGAACTGATAAAGTTCTGCACTCTAACGTGACTAGAAACGGGAAGGTGAAACAACTAAGAAATGGCAATACCAATAATCCAGGGTTCCCAAAACATATCAAAATTGCAATTAATATTATTGATAAAGAAATTAAGGTGTTGCTTAATACGTCTGACAATTGCACAGATAAATTTCCAGTACTTAGAGGCTCTAGTAGAAGGAGATTTTCATGGGTAAACATGCTTAGATCTAAACCATTCAGCAATCAGCGAACTATGGCTAAGAAACCGCCAAATAAAGGAGCAGCCAAAACCAAATGACAGGGACTGAATATCAGGAATACCAAGCCCACCAACCGAAGTTGGGAGACATGTATTTTTCCACGATATGAGGTGCAATTTCTTCTCAATAGTGGATCCATGAAACAGAAATCTGGAAGATAGTTTATCAATGAATTTGCAACATTTTTTGGGAATAATCGCCCTTTTAATCCAATAAGTAATAGTATTTGCATTAATAAACTTCAAGTATTGGATCCTACTTGCAAAAGACAAGAATTTTACTTTCCAACCAGCAAGTAGAATAGAAATTCTACTCATGAGTGGTTCGAAGTGGAGAGCTTTTTTGAGAAAATTGGAAGACCTAAGTATTTGATAGAATGTTCAATCAAGTTGAAACCAAGCAGTAGAGAAATGTCATTTGCATTGTAAGTGTTCAGTGAAAAAATGATGGAGCATTTTCTTGGATTAATGCAAAGACCAGAAGAAGCAGCAAAAAGCTCAAGAGCAACCTTAAGACTCATTGCATTGGCCAACATAGCCTCACTAAAAACCAGAACATCATCCGCATAGAGAAGATGATTCAAAGTGATACCTCCACCAGAAATACCCAAAAAGTTGCTAACATCAAGGGCAGAAGAAAAGGCATCCATGACAATGGTAAAAAGTAACGGAGAAAGAGGACAACCTTGACGTAAACCAGAAGAGGAGTTAAAATTCCCTTCCAAAGAACCATTAATGCACATGGAAAAAGGAATGTCCATGATGCAACCTTTGATCAAGGATATGAATTTTTGCGGGAATCCAATATCAGAAAGTCTAGAAATGAGAAACTCCCGGGAGACGGTATCAAAAGCCTTTCTTTTGTCAAGCTTAGCACAAAAAAACTTTTTGTTATGGTGAACATTAAACTCTCTCAAAATTTTAGAGGCCAACACAATATTGTCATATGCTAATCTTTTGTGGATGAACTCTGCTTGGCTTTTGTGAATAATAAAAGGCAATACAACCTTCAATCTATTCACCAAGATTTTGGCAATAATTTTGTAAAACACATTACATAAAGAAATGAGACGATAATCAGATATATTAGAGGCGTGAGGGTGTTTTTGAATTAAAGTTATGATAGTGGCTTTAGCACCTTTAGGAAGGTGGCCTATAGAGAAGAAATTCTTAACCGACTTACATACATGAAAACCAATGGTATTCCAAGATGCCTTATAAAACTCATAATTGAAGCCGTTGGGCCCAGGAGAAGATGAAGACGGACTAATAAAAAATAGATGCTCTAATTTCCTCATTAGTCACCATAGCAGTAAGTTGATCAATAATATTAATCGGCAGTGTAGCACCAACGGGAATGATGCTAACAGGGGGAGGGGTTGGGGCTGGAGTATTGCACAGATTTGCAATGTCCTTATGCTAATTGAAAATACCATAGGGAGTAACCAATTCCTTAATGCGATTTGATCAGTTGTTTCTAGCTTTAATTTTGGCATATAAGAAACCTAAGTCGTCTTCCCCATTAGAGAGCCATTTGGCCTTGGCCCGCTAAACAACCCAAGAAGCCCAAGAACGTTGAAAAAAATGCATAGATTTATTAGTGACTTTGAGATTCAAGTTGAGCTTAGGGTCAAGGGGATTAGCTTGAATAGAAGCAAGCAAACAATTTTGCCTACTTTCAAGAGTGGAAATGTTATCTCTAATATAAGAGGAGCTTATCCAATTTCTTTTCTTAAGAAGGGACTTCAAATATCTCAGTTTACCATAAAGATTTGCAATAACACTTTCTTTATAATGAGTAGAGAATGCAGACACAACATCCTCCCAAAAATCATCCATAGAACTCCAATATTTCTTAAATTAAAATTTGCTAAAGTTGGCCACTGACGGGTTAGCGTAAAGGATTAAAGGTGAGTGATTTGAGCAACCTGGTGAGCCAACTTTATAGTAGAAAGAGGGAAAACAGTCAAGCCAAGCTTGGTTAACTAACATCCTGTCTAGCTTAATGTGAATTGGATCCTGAGGTCTTTGGTTATACCAAGTATAGAATAAACCAATAGAAGCAAGATAAAAAATCCCGTTGTCAGAGATCCAATTATTCATTTTCGCTAACTAACTGAAATGAGGAGGAATACCCCCTCATCTCCTTATAACAATTGAAGTCCCCCATAATGATCCAAGGGGAAGTAATAGTGCTGAAAGTTGCTGCCACAATGCAATCCTATCAGACGTGGAATTGGCAGCATAAATCACAGAAATTAAAAAGGGAGTAGAAGAGCCAGATGTAAAAAGCTCATGTATAAGCTGAGAGGAGACAAGGGAAGGAGTAAATGAAACCAAGGAGGGGTTCCACTTTACCCAAATCTTAGTTAGGTAGGAGGGGTTCGAGTTATTGCAACTCAACTCAATATGGAAAATTTCATGTGTCTTGACGAACCAAGGAATAACTATATAAGGATACCCAAATCCTAGTCGGGTAGGAGGGGTTGGGGAAAAATTCTAAGTGCAGAGTCTGGATGATGTTTGGATTCCATCTGAATTTATAAGGATACATAATAACTATATATTATTTTATAAAATTATATATTTATTATATATAATATATATTCTTATAAAATCTGAACGCATATGCAATCCTAACATTGCCCCTAATAATCTCTCCTGGTAAATAATGAAGCTATGAAACTGCCAAAATAGACAGAGGGCTTCGCACGTGCATCTTCCCAGCTTTTCTTGCCTGATGGTTTTGTCAGAAACAACAGAAAAGCATGCAGTCCGCAAGCACTCAAAAGAAGAGAGGCAAAACATCTGAACAACCAGCTGAGATCAATCAGAATGTGTTACGTCACTTTCGTTCGGTATTGTGACTCGGTATCGCACTCAATACCGTGCTCGGTACTGTTAACATGGCGCATTCTGATTGGTCTTCGGACAATAAATTACGTTCAATGCCTGCACAGAATAATTTTCTTTTAAACAAACATAGAGATTAAACTAGTTTATTAATTTTTATGTATTGTATTTATATAAATATAAATATAATAGTCTTGAATTTAATTGTAATAATTTTTTTTTTAATTTTTCTGTATTATATGTGAAGCAAGATTTTTAGTTAAGGTTTGATGTTTTTTTAGCACACTTAGGTCAATTAAGGGAGACTCACACACATCACATACGTAAGACTCAAATTCAAAACCTCTTAGTTAATAGCCTAAGCTACTAACCATCAGATCAAAATGAGCTGTGTGGTTTCATGTTTTTATAGATTTGTTTTGAGCTTTGATTTTGACATAGAAGCATTTTCCACAAAGAAAATACATTTACCAATTTTATTTGATTAAAAAACTGCCGAGCACTTAAAAGAAATTTTATAAATTGCCATTTTTAATTGGTAATTTTTTTTAATAAATACAATAAATAAAAATTTCTTTGCCGAATTTTATTTTTAACTTTCCATTTAAATCTATTGAAAATTTATGAAAATGTTCAGTTTTAATAAATTTGGTCACGCAGTTCATCTTGATATGTTAGTTGGAAGCTTTGCCTATCAATTGAGAGATCTTGCATATATGATGTATGTATGATTTTATCTTAATTAACCTAAATGTCCACTAAAATAAAAAATTTGGCCAACTCTTAAAACTAAATAGGAACTGAGACAAAAACATTTCAAGACATTTGGAACTATCAAATTTTGGCTGAAATCATTGAAAATTACCTAATGCTTAACCAATTATATTATATTGACGATTGTGCTTTCAAAAAAATAATTAAAAAATAAAATAGGCACAAACATAAAATCAAAATTATCCAAACTATTAAGCCTAATAAACACAAGCTTGTGCATTGGGATTTTGTGAGCTAGATTGGAAGGTAAACCACAGCTTAAAAAATATTGTTTTAAATAATACGGAAAAACATGAGCTCAAATATCGCAATTAAATATCTCATTTGAGATGGCTTTTTTATGGCTTCGTTTGGGAAGCCTGAGTTTTTTTGGTCATATGAATCTAAATCCATTAAATTTATTTTTAAATGAGTATATTAAATAGTAAATTTAAATTACATTTATATCAAAATAGATCTGATAAAAAATGTCAAACATAAAATAAAAAAAAAGATTTCTTATTGTTGCATGCTAGAATATTCGCAGCTGTAAAGTATAAAATTTTGCATCTTAGCATTGCATGAGTATTTAGCTCAAAAATAGAGAGAGAGTAGAAACGCCAACATTTTTTATGTGGAAAATCCTAAAGGGGAAAATCATGAGGTCATGCCTAGTTGAAAGAATTCACTAGTGCTTGAATAGATTAAAAATGATTAATTCGTCCTTGAATTTAAGGACGATCATATTACAATAGTTAACTATCGATTGAAATTGACTGATGAGCAGGGATCAGACAGAAGTCTGGCGATGGTCGGGCGTAAATTTGGCGTCAGTTGGTGCCCTGGAAGAAGTCCGGCGACGGTAAGTAGTCGGACGGTGATCTAGAGAAGTATGGTGGCAAGAGAACTCTGGTTTCTCTTCCTTACCTCTCTTCCATTCTTTGGAGGAAGTAAGAAAGATATAGAAGAGAGGAAAGAGACAGTTGTATACTTAAGAGAATTACTTACTACATTGATTCCCTGATTCCAGTCCATTTTAAATAAGCAAGGTATTAAATTACAAATAGTTTAATTATATTTTTGTCAAGTGAAAATTTTATTTTAATCTTTTGCATATTTTAGTAGTTAAATATGACCAATTCAACGACTGGAAAAAATATTAATTTAAAGAAAATGTGGTTGAACAAGCTGATCGTGCAAATTTAGCCAATCAAAGATTACGGCTCATTTTTAGCCTCTTACTAGAAAAAGGAAATATGAGCTTTTTTTTTTTTACTTGGAATATTTAGATCAATTTAATCAAATTTACCCTCGAATTATATAGGTAAGATATTTTAATTAGTAGTCAAAACTTCCAACAAGTATATCAAAATGAACTGCATTACACAAATTGATAAAAAAATTATCTCAAGATATTCAGATGTAAAATGTTATTTGAATACATTTTAAATTTTAGAAAATTATACTAAAATTAATGGTTTATTTATAAATTCAATAATCTTAAATTCATACAAATTCTTTTTTATAGCTAGAAGTCCAGAGAAACACAATTTCGATGCCATTCGTGGCGTAATACGCAGATATTTCAGTTTCATCCACCCAATAAATAACCAAAATGAATATTAAAAAAATAAAAGAAGGGGGCAAAATAAAATGAAACAAAGAAATAAAAAAAAACAGGGGTAAAACTTCCAGACTTGAATCCATCACAGGTCTCGAAGTCTCATTTCCCCTTCTCCGGCATCCCTGCCGCCGCCGCCGCCCGAGATTCCGACACAGAAGCGAGTTTCTGTAAATTAAGCCGGACAACCGTATCGGCGAAAAGCCTTGTGTCGTCTTCCGTGTTCCCTTCCGGCACATCGACGATGTATGACTCGAGCACCACCGTCCACTCATCGCATCCTTCTTCTTCCCGATCCGAGCCCCCAAACTTCGTCACCGTCCTGACCGATCTGTAATTTCTTAGTCGATGCTCTCCGCCGATGATGCTAAATCCGGTCACCCTCTGGTCTTCGTCGAGGATGTCGAGGCGCTCTATGCTTCTACTCCCCGGAAGGCCAGAGATGACGCTGACTTCGCGGAGGCAGCCGACTTGAACATCCCCGCCTCCTTTGATGGCGCAGTTGCGGATGAAGTGTTTGTGTATTTGGGGAAGATCGAAGCGGCGAACCACCGACCAAACCGTGGACGCCGGGGCGCGGATTTGCTGCGCCATGAGGGAGGAGCATTGACCGGGGCCAACCTGATACTGGTGGTGGGCGTCTATCGTCGGCTGGAGTGCGATGTATTCATCCGCGGTTAAGCCGAGCGGAAGATCGCCGGTGTGTGCTGGCGGTGGCGGGGATTGGGGTGGGGATCTCTTGTGTGCTCCGCTTCGGTCCATCGCTTTTGCCCGTACCTGATTTTGCGGATGGTGAAATGAATGGGGAGGGGTTCTTGATTTATATCATGCGGCGGGCAATTAGCCATTTTTAGAAAGGAGTACAGAGAACTGCTTACATAAAACGACTATTATGACTGGCGTCTGCTAGCACATTTTGCTGATAAAGATCTTGAATTTTTATCCACAATTTTTTTTTTTGTTTAAGCACTAAAAAATTCAGCACTTGCTAATTATGTTTAAGCATTATTTATATTATAATTAAAACTTTTTTTTCAAAATTATTTTGTCCTTAACATAAATGAATAGTGCGAAATCTCTTTATATTTTAGTGGTTCATGCGAAAATATTTTAAATATGGAAGAGAGATTTAATATTACAATTGATATATCTTCAAGAAAATTGATAGAGTGATATGAAACTTGAGAAAATATTTGAATTAAAAATTTTTAAATTAAATTTAAGATTACATAAACTTCAATTTCAACAAAAATCAATTGAATATCCCACTGAGACGAACCCAACAACATCAAAAGCGATTCAATCAAATCTAACACTTGAAGTAAAATTGAAAGCTTTAGATATTAATTGGAAGACCAAATGATCTCCAAATTTTACATGTTTACAAGAGCAAATCGACGAGACGAATTGAACGAGCCCAAGATTATTTAATTTCAACATCATTAAGACATTAAATGATGAACAAAAACTTCATAATCCAAGCTAGTTCAACTTGAGTCATTTCGATAGGTTTTCAACCTAATGAATTAATCATTTTAATTATAAACTCTCAAAATTGAAAATCTATTTGATCCTTCAATTTCTCATATAAGTTATTAACTCATATTGTAAGTGCTCGTGTATTCATTATTTTATGCGAAAAAATATGCTTGACAGTGGAGCTTTTGGTCGCCCGTAAAAAAACGCAAAGCTTATTAAATATTATCCTAATTTGACTTCGGAACAAAAATATGGGAAGAAATCTACCTTATGACTTACGGCTTTGCCAATCCTCGAAACTTAACGCGGCTCCTATATTGATTTCACAAACGCAACACAAATACAGCTGCGTATGACAATATTGTTGTAAAATAATTATTTTGCAAAAATATCCGTTTTCATTCTAACTATCAGATGGATTATATGAAGTGGCAAATTATTGGGTCAGGTTACCGGACGCGAAAAATAAGTTCGGACATCCAATAAAAATTTGCCGCGTTACCTACGCTTTTGACTTGCGCTTTAGTTGCGCTTTACTTGTGCTTTACCTGCGCTTTACCTGCGCTTCACTTGCGCTTTTTTATTTGCGCTTTAGTTGCGCTTTACCTGCGCTTTACTTGTGCTTTACCTGGGCTTAATTTAAAATAATATTTTATTAATATTCGGATCTATCTCTGCGTCCGATCACCTGACCCAATAATTTGCCCTATGAAGTTTCTTGTAGGCGCCGTGTAATTAAAGTCTCATAGGCTAATCGATTTTTTCTTTTGATTTGATGCGCTTGGTACGATGGCAATTCAAAAATGAAAGATTTTATATATTGAAAATTACGGGTCGGCGAGAAGAAGCAGCTTCATGAATTGGAATGCAATTTTATAATTGTTTTTTAAAATAATTTCTGAGATTTTCTTGATAAAATGAGAAGTTAGATAAATGTGAAAGTCTTAAATAAAGGGTGTACTCGTGATTTGATTTGGGCTCAATTCAATGAACTGAGCTTATTGAGCTAACAAGTAAGCTTGAGACAACCGTGATTAGATTGACCAACTTATTAGCAAGCTCATTTAAGAAGTATTAATATTAAATATAGGTAAAATATATAAAAATTCAAAATTAGTTTAGTATAAAATTATTAAAAGTATTTAGAAATTATATTCTTCTTCTTTATTTTAAGTTTTAGTTCTATTTTATTATTTTTCATTTAATTATCTTTTACTTTTTATTATATTATTGTTATCAAATAAGATAAATGGCACGTCTTTCGTTTGCTCTGCTAGGGTTTCCGCTGTCTTCTCCGCCGCGATGATTGTTGTCGTTTTGGAGGTTGCTCCTTCTTGTTTTACCTCAGGTAGCTTCTATTTTTTTCATGGTTTCCGTCCGCCTTCGTGATCCTGGTTTCCTGAAGGGGGCTTCTTCGCCTCTTTCGTTTAAAGATGCTTTAGCTGGCTCTTCGTCTAATTTTCCTGAGTTATGCGTTTCTTCTCATCGAGGTTTACCGGCTTTGTTGATTTCTGAGAAAGAAATTTGGTCCCTTGCGGCACCTTTTGATTTCGCTTTGGTTGGCCGTTTTCCGGGTAGGCGTCCGTCTGTTGATGCGATTCGAAATTTCTGTTTTAACTTAAAGTTAATAGGTGAATTCTCGGTCACTGTTCTTAATCACCGGAACGTTTTGATCAAGTTAGTGAATGATTTTGATTATTGCCGTATGTTCTCTCATAGATCCTACTTTGTTCAAAATTGCTTCATGAAAGTGGTGAAATGGTCTCCCGATTTGGATGTTGAGGTGGACTCTCCTATTGTGCCGATTTGGGTCTCTTTCCCCCTTTTGAGACCTCATTTATTCTCCCCTAGAATCCTCTCTGCTCTTGGTTCTCTTTTTGGTCGTCCTCTCAAGTCGGATATGGCGACTGCGTCGGGCTCTCGTCCATCCATGGCTCGTATCCTGGTTGAATTGGATGTCACGAAGAATTACCCTGATAAAATTTGGGTTGGATCTGTGAAAACAGGCTATGTTCAATCGGTTACTTTTGATGACATTCCTTTGTTTTGCTTGCATTGTCATTCCTTAGGTCATTCTAAGGATGCCTGCCCTGTTTTACATCCTATTGCTAAACCTGTGGTTGCTATGTCTGGGAAATCGAAAGTGATTAATGGTAGCTCTAAGGATTTTAATACTATGCTGGTTTTTGTCGATAAGGATCCTGATGTTGCTGCTTCTTTGTTATCTCCGAATGCGCTACCCTTTGTCCCCCCTTCTGTGAAGTTGAGTTCTCTGGTGCCTAATGATCCTGCGGTTTCGAACTCTCTCCCTCCTGGCTCTGTGTCGGCTAACGTTGAGTGTGATATTAATGATAATGTGGTGGTGATTGAGGGTTCTCCCTCTGTTTCTTTGGGTGAGCTTGGTGCTCTTTCTGGGGGATATTTTGTTCCTGGAAATACAGGTGTGGTTGAGCCAGATAAAGTGGTTGATTCGTCGCCTGTGGTGGGTGAAGTATTGCTGCGCTCGCCTGTGAATGAGTGTCATGGAATTTTGCCTGGTGAAGCTCCGGTTTCACCTGCTGTTAATGTGGTTATAAATGCTGATTCATTGCAGGTGGACAATTTGAATGGACTTGCGATTAGTGCTAATAATCTGGTGGACGTCCCTGTAAACGTGGTTGATACTATCAATATGGTCAATATTTTAGGTGTCAGACCTGGGTTAGATGTTCGGAATCATGTAGATTGGCTACATGTTTCTTCTGAAGCTGAGTCTGAATCCGAATTTTCGGAATGTGATGTGGCTTCTCCAGAATTTTATGGTGGTTCAGACCCAGGGAACGATTTTGCTTTGGTTCGGGGTAGGCCGGTACTCTCGGTTGCCTCCCGTGGTCGTTCTCGTGGGAGGGGCCGTCGAAGGAGAAAATTGGACTCATTGTTTTCGGTGTTATGCTCTTTTTTTTCTGATAACTGAATTGTTCTATTGCCTGTTGGTTGTTGGTTTGGATCCGGACTATGATGTGGCTGGGGCTCGCGTCCTCGTGGCCTTGTGGTGGCAACCTTTCATTAGTGGACGGTCCGTTCAAGGCCTTGGAGATGCTGGGAGCCTAGGCTGAGTACTGAGTCCTTTTTCTCATTGTATCCTCCCTTTCTTTTTGTTTCTTTTGGCTTTAGTTCTTCACTTGTAATTGTTTCTGTTGTTTGGTTAATATAATTCCTTGTTCTAAAAAAAAAAAAATTATATTATTGTTATAACTACTTAAACATGAATAATTTTTTCTCTATTTTAAGATAAATATTACGACTCATTAGCCGATACAAACTTTTAAAATTAAACTGGAGCTCGAGCTTGAACTTGATTAATTAATCAAGATTAAGCTCAAGTAGAGACGGACACAAGTTTGGCTCGACTCATTTGCTCCTCTACCCTAAACCAATTGAAAGTTTACCTATTTCTTAGATTTTTTTTTTTGATAAAAAAAGCAGAACTAAAAAACATGTGTTAAAATGTGAGTCAATTGAAAGTGGATTCAGCTCAACATCCGAGCCTAAATTTATTTCAAATCAATTTTGATTTTATTCAACATGTTAAAAAGTAATTCCAGTTAACTTCAAATACCGCAAAAAAGTATATATATTCATTAGTTTATACGATATCACAATAGTAAAGATAAAATTATTTTCAATCTAAACTAATTTTTTCATGAGAGGGGGAACTTTGTTGTTACTTGGGCAGAATTTCAGCATACCGTGAAAGTTGGGCAGAATTCTAGCAGCCCGTGAAAGTCGGGCAGAATTCCGGCGTCATTTGGAGTTCAGGCGGAACTCCGATGGTGGTCGAGGAGGAGTCTCTTCCCTCCTATTCTTCTCTTCTTCTTCTCCTCCTTCTTGCTTGGTTCCCCCTCTCATGAGAAATGAGGGGTCTATTTATAGATTTTCTGGAGTGGCATAGCTTGTAAATAGGTGTGAGATTAGGGGCAAATATGCAGTGATCGAATGGACGGTTGATATTGAATCCCTTGATCGTGCACCGTTCGTCAGACATTTGAAGGTCTTAATGATGCCGGAATTCAGCGATCTTGGGCTAGTTGAATTCGACATCGAATGGACTGTTGATATTGAATCTCTTGATCGTGCACCGTTCGTCAGACATTTGAAGGTCTTAATGATGCCGGAATTCAGCGATCTTGGGCTCGTTGAATTCGCCTCGTCGAGCCGTTCGATTCGACCATAAGCTCGTCAAGTTCGGAGACCGTTTGGTAACTCAAATTGTGGTACGAACTTTCTAACAGCACTTCGGGTCCTTGATTTGGACTAATTTGGGCTTGGATTGAGTTGAATTTGGTGTCGTTGGGTTCGTATTTCCGAGACACTCAGTTTGACTATAAGTTTGCTGAAATCGGAGTTCAGATGGTCCCAAATTTAATTTTTGAAGTTTCCGGCTATAATTTTTGCTTCAAGATTTGTGTCCGATCAATATATTTTTGATGACATATCAAAGCTGAAACAAAATGACAAATTAATAATATATGTTTCCATCAAAATAAGGGTCAGCTAAAAAAAATTTAAATTAAATAACGTCATAGAAATTAGAAGGACTATCCATATCATACTTAATTATAATAAGAGATTAATTGAGATTAATTTATTTCAAAATCTAAGACGATATGAATGTCATGAATCTAAGTAAACAATTAAAAAGAAACTTCAGAGCTTACATTATAAAAAAAGAAAAAAAAACTTTACAATCATCTTCACTCTATTAGCTAGTGGCGATTAAATTAAAAAGAAAAAAATTACCATCAAGAGCAAACTCAGAAAGCTTATCAAGTGAGATCTTTACTAGAGGATTTAACCGCCACAAATTTTCTTGCAGCGGTTCTAGCCCATTATGATTACAATGCGTTGCAACGACATGCCGCGGCAGTTGCATTACTGCTGGGGAAGACATAACGAAGTACTAGTTATAGAAGTGATTTTAACCGCTACAACATCAGAGAATTTCAGTGAATATAACTACCATTGTTCGGAAAAAAATGATCACATATTAGTGGCAGATTAAACCGCCACATATATGTGCTATTGTGCCGATTAAAACCACCACAAAATAATAATTCATAGATTAGTGGAGGATTAAACTGCCACAATAGTCCAAATATATATATTTTTAAAACATAATCCATAACTTATAATTCATTCCATATTACAATGGCCCGCATATTTTGGCTATTAATGATTGATCTTAATAGCATAACTGCATAAGAGTTGACAAAATATCATCAAAATAAAGTAATAACAATAAAAATCGTGGTTCTAAAAGCGCTCCTAACATCAATTGTGAAAAATTTATTTTTTTGGTACTATTCATTAGAGAGCAAAATAATTGAAACACTAATACTAAATATCATTCTAATTTCTATGGAGATTGTGTCAGTTTGGGATAACTTTTTCTTTGTTCGCTTTTCATATAACAATTATAATTTTATTTGACTATTATTTTTCTTTCTCATTCCTTTTTAAAAAATTTTATGACAAAAAGCTATTTTTTATAACCAGAATAAATAAGTTATTTTTCTCATAATAATTTCACAATCAATCTTATAAAATGATGTAACAGTCTCAAACATATAAACTATTTTATGAATAATAGAATCTAGGAGTCTATTATTGGTGCGATCATGAATGGGGAAGAAGCAAAAAAAAAAACAAATATATTTAAAAAAATAATAGAATCTCTATAACTAAATGATTTTTTTGTTACTTTGATAGAAATTAATCGTAAATTCATGTACAAACTTTATTTTAGTTGAAAGTCGAAGCCCTCAATTAAAAAATTAAAATTGGCTGCTTCCGACTGAATAATTTGAAATTGAATATGTTTTTTTTTTTTTTCCTTCAACAAAAAAGCGTAAAGTGGTAAAGAGATAAGTTTGGTCAACCACTTATGCAAAAACGGCAGCTGCTGATCTTAGTAATTATTGACTTTTAGCGAATTTTAGCTTCCCGACAAAAAATATTTAAAATGTCAACAGCTTCTTTTTTTTTTTGTGATTTTATTAAGAATTTGCTTTTAAGGCCGTGAAGTGGTACTAATTTTAATCATAAACGCTTCTCGAATCATTCTCCCAAACACAACTTGTTCGTTTTATATCTTCGTTATGTGGAAAACCAATATTTATATCGGCTACCTGCAACGTTAAATTATTTAAAAATTATACGTATTCTGACCAGATTTGTAATAATGATATAGAACATTTATAATGATTTATAAATATTTTTTATTCTATTATTAATTTTTTAATTTTTTTGATGCTTTTGAAGTTAATAATTTAGAGAATAACCATGGCTTATAATGGGTGAACAAGAGAATATTTGAATATTAAGTGTTCAAATATTTGAAATACAACAAATAAAGAAACTTCTAAACTAATTGTAAATAAAGGTATCAATAAATGATCCGATCTCCCACTAAGATCCGAAAAATGGGATTTAGGTTGATCCATTCAATAAATGGATCGTGTTCTGGTTTAATTTTTTGACACATTTATTAAATGGACCAGGCTTGGATTATCCGCGAACCTAAAATAACCGGTTTAATATATTTTTCCCTTAAATTTTTTACTTATGAGTATATTTTTCTTATTTTTAATCAAATATACTAAACTTTATAATTGATAAGTTATTAATTTTTTTTTAAACAAAAAATGATTAACTTGTCAGGTTCGGATTATTCGGGTTGCTAGAGCGCTAGGATCTGGTTAGCCTTTTTTGACCTTTTTTATTGAACGGGTCGAGTTTGGGTTGAATCGATTTGGGCCAGGTCAATTTCTTATTGGACCCAAATTTGACTTGTTAACCCATTTTTGACACCTTAATTATAAAGTATTATATACCTCCCAAGATTTAGGCTGGTTGGTGGGCAAGCAGGGTTGAGAAACACCCATTCCTGATTCTTCAATGGGGCAAAGCAAGTATGGACCTGATGTCGGTGGGTGGCATCGCTAGATTCCGCCGATAGATTAATTATGCCGCCAAGCACTTCCTTTGGAGTGGCAGCGGATAGATACCCCCGTTCAAATAAATAAATAAATTATTATATAAATATACATGCAATCCTCTTTATGTAATAATTTATGAATCTTAAAAATAAAGAATTATGAGAATATGATATTTTCTCTATTCATTTCAAAGCTAAAGGAAAATCTCCAAATGTCGAAAAAAATTATAAAAAAAAAAATCGAGTTAGCGTAAATTTTAAAATGAATCTGACACATGTATTATAATTTTTTATTATTTATATTTTTTGACAAATTCTGGCCTTATCTGATACAGGCCGATGCCTCTAAAATAAATATTGATTCCTACAAAAATGACATTTAAATTTTTATAGTTTCAAATATCTTAGATGATTGGCTTAGAATATCATCAGCTAAAGAAGCTTTCTAATTAAAGACTTAATTATTATTTTTTATGCCATAAATTTCAATCATACATTTTATAATTATCAATGTCAATTTAAAAAGAAGTTACTTTTCAAAACTATAGAAAAAAATTTATTTTAGGAGAAAGTTTTGATAAAAAATTAATTAGAATGAATTCTGAAAAAGTTAAATTTATTTTTAAAAAATTTTTGCATATGAAAATTTAATTAATGCACATATGTAGTTTATTTTAAAATAAATTAATAAATTTAATAATTATAAGTTTAATTTTAAACAAAAATTTAAATTTAGACCACATATTATGATATGAATTTTTCTTTCATTCATCTCCTGAAATGCCACAATCAACAACAAGGGATGTCAAATAATAACATGACCCGATAATCTGATCCGAACATGATCCAGAAAATCTATATTTGGGACAACCTGTTTAGTAAAAGGGTCTGATTTGGGTTATGATTTTGACTGGTTTTAAAAATCGGTTAATGTCGATGTCAACCCAATAACATGGATATAAATTGCGTCAAAACCCCCTCCCCACAATGTCACACTCTCGACTCGCCTGCAATGCGGCCTGCCTTGTGCCCTGGTCCCCCATGCTCGACCCCTTAGTCATGCTAGCAGCCTCGCACCTGCACTCGAACCCTCACTCACATTGCGTTGGCGCCCGCTAGCCCACTTGTAGCCTCACCTTCGCCCGCTCTTGATGGCAATTGCATAGCCTTCCTTTTCCCCACACTTGATGCTTGCCTGCTTTGTGCTCGTCTGGGTCAGCGTTTTGAGTCAGGTCTGGTTTTGATTCCTGGCCCACGATTTCAGATTGGATCATTTGAGAGCTGATAAGTTTCGAATTGGATCCAAATCTAACTAGAAAATCTATTTTACACCTCTACCAACTACCCAAGTTTTGAGATTATTAAAAAAATTTCAAAAGGAAAGCCACGTTATGCTTACATGTGCTTGTCCGGCCGAAAATTGATATGTACCTTACGAAGACCTTTTATAATTACAACTTGGACCTTAGAGTAGGTTTCAATCACACAAATATTTTATGCATGTACCCTGTATCTCTATTTGCCTATCCACACATCAATGGAATGTACAATGATAGATTGTTATTTGTGGCAGGCTGGGTTGATGGTCGAGTTGGAATAAATTAATTAGTTTGGGTCATTAAGTCATTTACTCTTGAGTTGAATTGGATCTATATAATAAACAAATCGTATCATTTAAATCACATTTAATATATACAAAAATAAATGACTAATTCAAACTATGTTATCTATTAAATGAAGAAGTTTTGATCCCATCCAAAAATGATTTGATATGTATTTAACTAATATGAATCTATCTTACTTATTAATGGGTAAAAAAATATTAATCTTAATTTGATTGGAAACCTTGACATGACATAAAAAATGTTAAAATTATTGCGTCCATGAACATTCGTGGCAGTGGAGAGATAAAGAGCTTAACATCCTAGTTTTGAACTAAGATCCATCACACATAAAAATAAAGAGGGAGGGGTGCTAGAGTCATAAGAGACACTAAGATTTTTAAGTAGAAAAACCTGAAAGGGGAAAAAGCACCGGGCATGACCTGGTTAAAATGATTCTACTAGCGTTTCCTGTTGATTACAAATATGACCCTTCAGTGGGGGGAAGACCTCGGCTCGATGTAGCAGATATACATTATATAGAGTACATTACATTGTAGGTGTTGGAAGAATCTTGTGATATGACAATTATTCTCAAAAGACAATGTAGCATGTTTGTTTGGTATGTAAGATCGTAGTTGAATGATGGTGGTCGGAGGGACTAAAATCGGTGAGCGATGGAGGTATGAAGAGTAGTAGTCAATGGGCGATGTAGGCCAGAGGGATCGTGGTCAACGGGCGACGGTAGTCGGAGGGATCATCTTCCATGGGCAACATAGATTGGAGGGATTGCAGTTGATGGGTAACGTAGGTCTTGAATGGCGACAATGGTCGATGGGACCATGATAAGCAGACGACGGAGGTCAGAGGGACCATAATTAAAGGGTGGGGAGGTAAGAGGGACCATAGTCAAGAGGCCGACGGGTGATGGAGGTCGTAGGGACAGTCATCGGTGGGTGACGGAGGACAAAGGAAACATAATTGACAGGAAATGGGTGACAGACGGATATTGGTTACCAAGTGATGGTGGTCAGAGGGACCATAGTTGGTGGGCAATGTAGCTCATGGCGGGCGATGGTGGTCGAAGGGACTATGGTCGGTGGGCGATAGGTGTCAGAGGAACCATCATCGGCGAGCGATGGAGGTCAGAGGGATCATAGTCTGCGGGCAATGGTGGTTAGAGGGGCCGTAGTTGGCGGGCGACGAAGGTTGGAAGAAACATATATGGCAGGAAATGTAGGTCTCGGCGAGCGACGGTGGTCAGAGGAACTGCGGTCTACAGAAACTAGTCGGAGGGATCACAGTCGATGCGGACCGGTGGTCGGAGGGACCGTGGTTGGTGGGAGACGATGGTCGGAGGAATCATGGTATACAGCAGACGGATGTCGAAGGGACCATAATATGTGAGGTATAGATGTCAGAGGGTCCTATGTTGGTGGGCGATGGAGGCTGAAAGAATTAAAGCCGACGGGTGACTGAGGTTGGATTGACCGTAGTTGGTGCACGACTATGGTTGGAGGTATAACTAGCGGTGACGATGAAGGATTAAGGGATCATAGTTAGTGTGCGACGTAGAACTCGACATGCAATAGTTAGAGGAACTGTTGATCATCTTCAGTGAGCTATGATGGTTAGAAGGGCCATAATCAATGAGTGAAGAAGGTCGGACAGACCGTTGTTAGCTGTCGACGGTGGTCGGAGGGACCGTGGTCGATGAGTGATGATGGTCAAAGAGACTACAGTCGGTGGGTGATAAAGGTCAGAGTGATCGTAGTTACCAGGAGACAGAGGTTAGAGGGACCGTAGTCAGCGGGTGATGGCGATCAGAGGGGCCGTAACTCACAGGAGATGGTGGTCTGAGGAACTAAAGTAGGTGGCGACTGTGGTCGAAGGGGCCATAGTCGACATGTGACATTAGACGTAAGGATTATAGTTTGTGGGCAACTAAGGTAGGAGTGATAATAGTCCGCAAATGACAAAGGTAGAAGGTATCCTAGTCAGCACAAGATAGAGGTTGGAGGAATTGTATTTGACAGGCGACTGTGGTTGGAGGGATAATAGTTGGCGAGTGATGGTGGTCGAAGTGGTGTATCGATGGAAGTAGGGTAGAGGGCCAGCAATGGTCGTCGATTAAGGGGATGTCCAACAATGGTCGATAGTTGGGTAGAGGTGCGATGTTGATCGAGGGACATGTAGTGGTTGGATGATAATTGAAAGAAAGTTCATCGAAGATTGGTGTTCGGTTTGTGATCTGACTATTGATTGGTGACTATGCAGATGTACGACAAAGATCAACACACGAGCGACGGTTTGAGGATGGTCGGACAGAAGTTCAACCGAGATCGACGGACGAGCAGTGGTCTAACAGTGGTCGGTGGCTGAGCGATGGTCTGACAATGGTTGAGCGAAAATTCATTGGAGATCGGCAATTGATTGGCGGTCTAGTGGTGGTTTGGTTAGCCTATGGAAGTTCACCTGCAGTTGTACTTGGGTGGAGCTCTAAGATCCTTGAAGCCTTAGAGCTCTCTTCAATATCAAAGCAAATGTTCCAAGCCCCCTCATGTAGAGAGTAGGGTCTGTATTTTTCTTTTTTTTTTTTGAGTCGCACACCATGTAAATATGAAGAAGATCCATGGCAGGTTCGGAACTGATTCCCTTGATCATAAAGTATTTTTCAAGCATTTAGGTGCTTTAGTGATGTCAGAATTAAACAATCCTAGGCTTGTTGAATTCGTCTCGTCCAGCCACTCGATATGAATATAAGCATGCTATATTTGGCTATCATATAGTCATCTATTAATATTTTAAACATTCTAAATGTGCTTCGGTCCCTTGATTTGAGCCTATTTTGGGCTCAGATTAGACCGATTTTGGTGTCATTTGGTTCGTCTCATTGAGATATTCAATTTGACTATAAGTTTTCTTAAATTGGAGTTTGGATGATTTTCCATTTAATTTGAAAGTTTTCAACTTGAATATGTCTTGAGATTCGTGATCAATCAAGGCTATTTTTAGTGACGCATAAAAACTAATGACAAGCAAATGTCAACCTAATGCAAAATGGACACATATATTAGAGTTGTCATGATTGGCTTCACGAGAATTAATACATTATTTATTTTTACATTTATACCAACATTTTTTAGCAGGAGAAAGAAATTTCAGTTTTGAAGAGGCCCGTTGTCCTTGATTTGATTAGATTTGAAATAGAATCTAAAAAAATTAAAAAAAAAAAACTTTTATTAAAAACATAAAAGGAGTACAAAAACATAGGAGAGAAATGATAAAAAAGCAACAGAAGAACCAAGAGAGTTACAAATCAACAGACTCAATAATTGGCTGAGACTTTCAACTATAACGAAACCAGGCACAAACCATCCAATTTGGTGCGGAGAGCAGTAAAACACGAAGCATCCAACCAAACCGAGCAAGAAACCACCACCAAAGGTTGCCACGAGCCATGACAACGGAGTAATGAGCCCCAGGCACATCATTGCTCAGCAAACCAAACGAACTTCAGTAAACTTGAATCGAAGCTCCAGGGAAACGACAAGAAGCAAAAGCCAACCAATGCAAAAACCAACCACCATACAACAACAACAACAACATCATGCCTTTATCCCACTACGTGGGGTCGGCTACATGAATTCTTTTTCTCCATTGTGTCCTATTAAAAGTCAAATTCTCGTTTAAATCTAATAAAGAAAGGTCATTCTTAATATTTTCTAACCAAGTCTTTTTAGGTCTACCCCTACCTTTCTTAACATAAGTCAAATCTAATACCTCTACTCTCCTAACCGGGTCATCGGAAGGCCGCCGTTTTATGTGACCAAACCATCTAAGGCGACTCTCTCTAATCTTATCTTCTACTGGAGCTACTCCAACCTTTTCACGTATATGCTCATTTCGTATCCTATCTCTAAGGGTAAAGCCACTCATCCACCTGAGCATCCTCATCTCTGCCACACTTAACTTAGTATTATGCTTCTCTTTTAATGGCCAACATTCGGCACCATAAAGCATTGCAGGCCTCACTACCATCTTATAGAACTTTCCCTTAAGTTTGAGGGGTACATTTCTATCACATAACAAGCCCGATGCATTCCTCCACTTCAACCATCCAACTTGAATTCTGCTGATAATATCCCCATCTATTTCACCATCACTCTGAACAATAGATCCAAGATATCTAAAACGTGTACTCTTATTAATGACTTGATCGCCCAAAGTCACAATCCCCTCACTAGGTCTATTACTACCAAAATTACACTCCATATATTCCGTTTTAGATCTACTCAAGCGAAAACCTTTAGACTCTAAGGTTGACCTCCATAATTCAAGTTTACCTTCAACTCCCTTTCTAGTCTTATCAACAAGAAGAATATCATCAGCAAAAAGCATACACCAAGGTACATCCTCTTGCAAATGTCTAGTGAGAACATCCATGACTAAAGCAAAAAGATATGGGCTTAAGGCTGATCCTTGATGTAACCCAACCGAAATAGGGAAATACTTGGTCAAACCACCTTGTGTTTGAACACAAGTAATAGCTCCTGCATACATATCTTTAATGATTTGAATATAAGCATTATTGACTCCTTTCTTTTCAAGAACTCTCCATAGCACTTCTCTTGGAACTTTATCATATGCTTTTTCTAAATCAATAAATATCATATGTAGATCCTCCTTATTTTCTCTATATTTCTCCATCAAACCTCTTAATAAATGAATGGCTTCCATAGTCGACCTACCCGGCATGAACCCAAATTGATTATGAGAAACATTAGTATCACGCCGCAACCTATGCTCCATAACTCGCTCCCAAAGTTTTAAAGTATGACACATTAACTTAATACCTCTATAATTCGCACAATCTTGTGCATCACCTTTATTCTTAAAAATAGGAATTAACACACTCATTCTCTACTCATCTGGCATCTTTTTAGTCTTCAAAATAGTATTAAAAAGTTTAGTAAGCCATGAAATTCCTTCATCTCCTAAGCATTTCCACACTTCTATTGGAATATCATAAGGTCCAACAGCTTTTCCACCCTTCATTTTCTTTAAAGCCTCTCTAATTTCAGTTTTACTAATACGTCGATAAAAACAGAAATCTTTATTTTCATTTAGGGTGCTAAGGTCATTATAGTCAATCTTATATTCACAATCTTCATTAAAAAGTTTAGCAAAATATCTCATCCATCTTTGTTGAATATCATCTTCTAAGAAAAGTATTTTTTGATCTTCATCTTTAATACACTTCACTTGAACTAAATCCTTACTATTCCTATCTCTTTGTTTGGCTAACTTATATATATATCTTTCTCCCTCTTTAGTATCTAATCTATTATATAAATCACTAAAAGCTAATGTCTTTGCATCGCATATTGCTTTCTTAGCATCCTTACGAGCCACTTTATAAATTTTCCAATTATCATAATTTTTAAAATTAAACCAATTTTTATAACAAAGCTTCTTATTTTTAATCTTTTCTTGCACATTTGGATTCCACCACCAACTACTTTTACTATTAGGAGTTTTTCCCTTTGATACTCCAAGGATATCTTTTGCAATATTCTTAATATCACTAGCCACTTTTTCCCACATAATATTAGCATCCTCATGCACAGACAAAATCTTAAGATCTAAGATCTTATTTCTAAAAATATTTTTGTTAATATTCTTTAAATGCCCCCATCTAATCCTAGAAAATCGTTTTACTTTATTTTTTATTTTATGTCCCTTTATCTTAAAATCCAAAACTAATAATCGATGTTGGGTACATAAATTTTCACTCGGAATAACTTTACAATCTTTGCAATCTAAACGATTTAGTTTTCTAATAAGAAAATAGTCAATCTGTGTTGTACTATATCCATTTTTATAAGTGATGAGATGCTCATTTCTTTTCTTAAATAAGGTATTAACAATTGAAAAATCATAAGCTAAACAAAAATCCAATATGGTCTTGCCACCTTCATTCGTCGTTCCAAATCCATGGCCACCATGAATGCTTTTAAAATCATCTACCTCTCTACCAACATGTCCATTTAAATCTCCTCCAATCAAAACTCTTTCTTCAAGAGGTATCTTTTGTACTAATTCTTCTAAGTCATTCCAAAAATTTAATTTAGAACTCATATCCAAACCTACTTGAGGAGCATAAGCACTTATAATATTAACAATCTTATCATCAACAACAATCTTTAAAGCTATAATTCTATCTCCAATCCTGTTAATTTTTATAACATTATTCTTTAAACTCTTATCAATAATAACACCTACACCATTTCTAGTACGACTCCTACCCGAATACCAAAGTTTAAATCCTAAACTATCAATTTCCTTAGCCTTCTCACCAACCCATTTAGTTTCCTGAATGCACAAAATATTTAACTTCCTATGAATCATAATATCTATTAATTCCATTAAAAACCAACCACCATCAAGAGGCATAAAAAACAACCCAACGAAAATTATCTTCTACCCCTACCATATCTACCCCTCCCACAAGAGGATACCGGCACAACAGGTCAGTCAGGGTGTACATCAAATTCATCCACATGTTCTTCATCTCCACTAGCCTCCGAAGAGGAATCTGACGAACATTGAAGCCAGTCAATTTGCAATCTCACACTTTCCCCCGAATTGACACCCACTTGAGAAATCAATGCCTCCGGTGAAATGAAATTAACAGGAATATCAACAAAAGGGCTATGCACAAGAACAGTAGGTGTCACAGGGTTAGAACCAGAGGGTGAGAAAAACCTTTCAAAAGCCAACACATCAGGAGAAACCAATGACCCAGAATTCACAACCTCAGCCAAAATGCATGGGGTAGAAATAGTACCCACACAAGACAAAGGTATTTATAATTAATACCATCTCCATCTTCACTTGCACATTTACGGGAAGCCATGACAACACCAGAATCCGCTTGAGGAGACATAAACTCAGGAGAAACAACACCCACCACCTCATCAGACTCCACCAATTCCCCAAAGCAACAGTTAGCAGGGGATGTAACAGGATTAGGAACACCCACACCACCGACATTGGTAGACAGGGTGGGACAAACCAAACCAGCATCAGTATCGACCAAAATAGGGGATACCTCAACACCTTAAACCCCGAGACCCACCAGAGCCAAAGACTGCCCCACATGCTCAGTAAAAGCTAAATCATCCCGAATAGGCACAGGTACAACAGGAGCACAAATAGCATCAGCTAAGTCAACATTATCATTATCCAACACTATAGGACCTGCAAGGGTCAAGGAAACAGTTAAATCACTAACCAGACTAGCTGGAGCCACCTCAGCGACAGGAGAAACAACCACACGATGAGACAGAGGATGAAGAAGAGGGCATTCAAGCTTTGAGTGACCCAAAGATTTACAGTGAGAGTAATAGGATGGAAAAGGGTCCATAACAACAGATTGTATATAGCCTAAACCCTCGGAGCCAATCCAAATCATATCATGATACACCTTGGTTACATCGAGTTCCACCAGCACGCGAGCAACCGACGGCCGCCTCCTAGAGGAAGTAACTTGATCAATTTTAAGGGGTTTATCGAACATGGACCCGAGTTCATGTAGAATCCTCGGGCAAAGAGATGCGGTCTCAGACTAAGAAAAGAAATCCAAATTGGGATAGAAGGAGATTCAATATCAACATCAAAGGTAAGGGACCATTTGGAAATTTTCATGAAATAATTGTTCACAAAATAGGAACGATGGGAAAAAATACGGCAATAATCCATATCATTCTCTAGCTTAGGGTAGAATCTTAAAATCCTCTTAGGGGTAGCTTGAAGCTACATAATGATTGCATCTTTATTTTGTCCATGAGAGGAACAAATAGAGACTCTATTTGAATTAATGGTGTTAGAATGATTTATTAAGATATGAACGTAAATTATCTTAAATTAACTCATATCATTATTTAGCTTCAACTATCTACTTAACTCCTATAAATTGACCACACACAGTTATATACCTAACATCTATAATATGATACATATCATCATCTTTCTAATAAATTTAAGTTTGCTATTGATCACATCAAAGTATTATATAAGAAGATGACTTCACTATATTGAAGTATCTCACAACCACAAACTAATAAAAGATGATAAAGAGAAAGGCAAGAAGGGCCTAAACTTTAAGCTAAAGTAAGCAATTCTTTCAAGAGCTTTGGCTATCAACTTAAAGATCTTATGTTTGAGATGTGTATGAGAGTTTATCTTAATTGACCTAATTGTCTCTAAAAAAAATCCTCTGTGGGTCTGTGGACAAATAAAGAACCCCGTCAAAAGCTGACCAATTGGCCGCCGGCGACCATCTGTTGGCCCACAACTGTTGCCTGCGAAATAGCTCAAAGGGGATTCCATGCTTAAATGGCAAGCAAATGATAAGCTTTACGAAAGTTTTGACAGGCTTTATGTAATTCTTAATGGGCTTTAAAAGTCCTTTTTGATATTCTAAGCCCAAGTAAAAAAAAGGTTTGTATGTGAAGCATCGCATCATAATCTAATCGCGAAGAGTTTTGATAAATTGAAATAAATAGCTTATTATTTATAAAATTTTAATTTTCTAATTTTTTTGTGCTGCATAACTTTTGTATTTCACCTTATAGCCTTCGAGCTTTTCTTCCACAGTATTCTCTCTCTCTCTCTCTCTCTCTCTCTCTCTCTCTCTCTCTCTGTCTGTCTCTCTCTCTCTCACATGAACCATTTGCAATACCTATTCCATCAATTTCATTATATCACGCCCTAATATTTGTAATTTAAAACTTTGCTTCAAATTTTTGTTCTTTTTGGATCTAATTGAAATCAACTCAAGGAAGATCAAGTTGAGATTCCGGCAAAAATATATGACTTTTAATCTATTTTAAGTCTACTTAGCTCTAGATTAGATTAGTTTAAAACTATTGTATGTTATAAGCATTTGCTATAATACTAATAGAAATTTATGGTTTGTTAATTTAAATGATTTTTATAGATCATATAAAATATTTTAGGTTCAATCTCTCTTTCTCAGGCGTAATATTTTCTACAATGTCAACTTAATTTGAGATATGTTATGAAAATTTGATTCATGATATTTTAAAGTGATTGAAATGAGACTTTTCAAAATGTTTTACATTATATAGTATAATTTCTTATTTCAAAATTTTATGTACTAATATAGCAACCATTATTCATTTCTTTATTTATTATGTCTTACCTATACCCATTATTCATTAATGGGTAGATCACAAAGTGAGATGAAACAAACACACAAACTCCTTCATTCTTGGGCATGCAACAATAATAGGGTCATCACTTGGATCTTGAACTCTGCAAGCAAAGAAATTTCAGCAAGTTTGTTGTATATATGTAACTCCAATGAGATCTGAAAAATTTGCCAAAGCATTTTCAGCAAACGAACAACCTTAGATTTTTTAATTAAAATGAGAGCTGATCAAACACAAATAGGAACAAACAAGTTTATGTCTATATTTCACTAAACATGAGAAGTTGTGGAAAGAACTCAACAATTACAGGCCAACCTCTATACTTATAGAAGATGGGATTGCGTTGGAGTGAAATAGATGATAGTTTGTCAATAGATGGAGTATGCAATGTCTCTTTTGATGGAAAAAAGTATTACGAGTAGTGTCTGGATGCATTCGGAGGCCAATCCGGACATGTCATATCACCCAATGCATAGTGCATTAGATGATGCGGTGCGTCCGGATTGACCTCCGGACTTGTTCGGACACCGCACAGAATAATCTCTCCTTTGATGGGTCTCAATGACACTTTCTCTCAAACTCGGGGACAAATTATATTCATGAACTATCTACCATTTATTCATGATGTATTTTCTTTAATCTCTAAAGATGAGTGTCAAATAAAAGTTAGTCAACTGGAACTAGGAAACAATGACATGGTAGAAGTTGCCCTCATAGTCCATGGTAATCCAACTTATCAATCTATTCACTTCAATGTGAAATATACCTTATACCACAATAATCTTACCTAACAAAATTAAAATTTTGGTCACCTCGTGGATAAGTTAGATTACACTCATGTTTATACTTGTACAATGTATTTTTTATTCCAAATTTTATGTTTATTTTTTTTTTCAGTGAGTACCATTCTTGCAGATAATTCATTCACAATTACATTCTTTCATGATCTTTTTAACATCCAAGAAATTCACAACAACAAGGTGATTGGCATAACAAATAACAAAGACATTACATTCTTGACTCCTAAATATTGAGTCAAATTTCTACCTTAACAATATATTTTTTCATACATGACACAATCGCCTGTTAAACTTTCTCATCTAGAGTCCTAGATTACGTGTCATATTTCTAACAAAAATAAAAATTCTCCTTCACATTTGTCCATTAGCAAAACCACCTAGAGTCACATTTATATGCTTTTGGGTTGATGCACTGTGACATATGGGAAGTTTTTCATGCACTGTATTGGTTATTATTACTTTTTAACTCTTATTGACATATGAATTCGGTTTATGTGGATGCACCTTATATATTAAATATAAATCTAAAGCATCGAGTGCAATTTAAATTTTTTTAACATAATCATGACTCAATTTAATATTTCTGCCAAGGTTTATCGATCTGACAATGCTAAGAAACTAAATCTTCACATGTTATTCAATAAACACAACATTATACATTAATACTCTTGTGTTGAGCAGTCTCAACAAAATGCGGTTGTTGACACCAATAATGCAGCACCCGAACCTTATCAATCCACTATGATTATCATGCCACCATCATATTTATGTGATTTTTTTATAACAAATTGCACAACAATTCATATCAATCTTACCACTATCAATATCCCATTTGACCTCACTTGTCTTACAGATCAGTTTCCATAGCACATAGGAAATTTTCATGGAGCTTCTCAACTCACTTTGAACTAATTTTTTATCAGCAAGCCATGAAACTTCCCGAATGACAAATGATCATGAATGAGGAACTAAATGCTCTTGAATAAATCAACACTTGGACTATTGTTCATCTTTCGATAGGTGAACATTCAATTGGTTGCAAATGAGAAAATAAACTCAAATTTAATCTTCATGGTACTATTAATAAACACAAAGCCAGATTAGTTGCAAAAGGTCATGCTCAACAGGAAGGTGTCAATTTTTGACAAACCTTCTTACTAGTTGCCAAAAATGGTCATCATTAAATTGCTTTTAGCCCTTGCCTGGTATAAGAATATTGGACTCTCATACAACTTGACGTTAATAATGCCTTCTCCATGGTGACTTATTTGAGGATGTCTACATGGATCTTCCTCTAAGGTGTGCTAGACATTGGGAGCTAAATAACACAACTAGGAAAAAAGTTTGTAAACTTCATAAATCAATTTGCAACCTTAAGCATGCCTCACATCAATGATATGCAAAAATATCTCATTCCTCACTTCAGTTTGAATTTACTCAATCAAAACATGAATATTCCTTATTTACAAAAGAAAGTGGTTCTAATTTTATTGCTTTATTAATATACATTGATGGCATCCTAATCATAGGTATAAATATGTACATTATTACTTCGCTCAAAGATTTTTTGCATAAACAATTTAAACTCAAGTATTTGGGCATGGTAAAATATTTTTTTGATAAAATTAAATATGATGTTAAAATGAAATAAGGAAAATACAATTGGATTTAAGAAATTATAGTGAGTATTATGATTTTCTTTCACTCCACCAACTTAATATGAAGGAAGTGGCATCCATCCCTAAAAAAACTCACATACCTAATATGGTCTCAAATCTTTTAACCAAATTTTATGATATTATACTCATGGTTTATTTAGTAAGTTTCTCGAATGAGAGACTTACTATATGCAATCACTTTCATACTAGTTTCATAAATATGAAATCTTCTATATTATAGAATGAACCGTATATTATATATTGAGTTCAACAAATACTTAAATAACTCACAAGATGAGTTTTTTTTAAAGTCTTAGTTCTTTTGACGTACTTTCTTATTGGATGCTACGAGGATGAACATTGAAAAATATATACAGATAAAAGAGCCGTTACTAGCTATAATAATCATAAAGTACAGTATTTTTTTATGAAGTTTCTACATACGACTCACTTGACCTAATTTCTACTAATTATTTTTCAAAATTTATTTAAAAAGTTGATATCATGTGACTAGAATTAGAATGTAGAATATAAATGGATAAATGTCTTTTAAGACTCTAGATGGATTATATAAATTATAAATAATACCTTTCGATCTATCTAATGCATCAAATATATCCTTGAAATTTATAAACAATGTGCTTTAACATCTTCTAAGAAAATTTTTTGTGGTACACATGTTGATGATATTTTAATTTTCATTACAAATAAGAAAAAAATACTTGGGTCATTTTAAACTTGCTTTTAATACAATTAAGAAACCAAACAAATTTGTATGCCATTCAAAACAATTTATAATTTTTTTCCTATCAAAAGAGGTAACTTTTCTTTCCTCATAACAGCAACCTGATCTTATAAAGATTAAGGAAATCATTGATAGAAAAGTCCAAAAAAAATTCTTAGCATTTGGATATTTCATGAACTAGTTATAGTTTATACGAGGTTCATTAATAATTTTAACAACATAGTATAGGCTTCAAAAGATCTTCCTATTAAAAAGAAAAATGTTGCCAAAAAGATTTGTGAATATAGATTTGAAATTTCAAACAAAGATCAACATGAAAGAATGAAAGGTGCTTTTCAAAACCAGACCAAATAATTTCGAAGAGGGTAACAATGATGAACATACGTACGTTATTCATTTGAATCTGCTTCTGCAGAAGAGTTGGTTTGGAAGTTAAATCACAGGTATTTAACTAAAATTATGAAGAAGATTTAGCTTAAATTATACTAAATAGAAAATTTGATACTTTATAGCGAATTGTATTGATAATTTTATTCTAACATCATTTTTAATTGACTTCAGAGTTAATTAAATCAATTTAATGGTTTTAAAATTTTCTTCTCTACTTCTAACATCATTTTTTTGCAGGACCCAAACAAGCTGTCACAGCCGCTTATAGATCCCAAAACTTATCTCATTGATTCTGATTGTGATCATTTGTGCGACGATTCTCAATACAATGACTTGTGGGCGAGAAATTATTCTATATGGACACTAGATCGTTCGGAAGTGAATTAGAGTATGCCATGTCACCTGGTACACAACGGATACACAGCTGCGATACACAACAAAGGGGGATATGACGTGCTCTGATTCGCCTCCGGATGACGTCCGATGCTCGCCAGGATAATTTTTCCTTCTGGGCAGACTTGACTATCTTACCTTGTCCCTATCTGACATTTTGTTCGTGTCCACAAGCACAACCAATATCTTGCTCACCCACAAACACCACATCTAGCAGGCCTCATTACTTCAATATTTCAAAGCAATGCACAGGCAATGCATCTTCGTTTCAAATCTTCTATTCTTTAACTATTTTTTTAATAAAAATTTGGAGTGTGTAATTATTCTGCATGGATGCCGAATGCAATCTTGAAACTAATCAGACTGCGCCATGCCATTATTGCTCAGTATCCATTCCAATACTGCTCGTTATCGCAACTTGACATCATGTTCAACACAAGATGCTCTATTATGGGAAGAATTATTCTGTGCGGAGTGCAGAGGGCATCCGGAGGCCAATAAAAATGCACCACGTCACCTCATTGGTGGGTACACAGCTCGATACCCGTACTAGGTACCCAGTGCTTAATCGGACGATTCTCACATCTGATGTCTGTACAGAATAAAAGCTCGAAGGAGTTTTATATTTTTCTAGAGAGATTATCTCATTTCATAAAAAGCTAAGGAATAACACACCATATCTCGATCATCACCAATCACTTATCTATAGCACAGTTGGAACATTGGTAAATATCCTTCGTAAACCACGATATTCTTACTCTCCCATAAAAGCCCCTTCGCTCAACACGAGCAGTTCACAATACTCTTCGGAAGTATCAAAGCGAAATTAAATGAAAACCTTTCAACTTCGCGGAGCAATTTCAAAAGTATCAACACACACTATAGGAAAATCACTCATTTCCGGCGGTCTTTTCCGGCGGAAATTGATCATTTTCCGGTGGAAATTGATCATTTTCCGGCGGTTTTATGATTTTCCGGCGGTTTTCCGGCGGTTACGTTTCCGCCGGAAATTAATGATTTTCCTGTAGTGACAGCGGCCGCTGTTTGGAAGGATCAAAAACTTGGATTTTACCTGTAGCAAAGAACAAAAAACAGAGCAAAGAGCAAAAAAACAGAGAAAAAAAACGGGACAGAAATTTTCTTCTCCTTAATACAAAAACCCTTCACGTCACACATATATAACTATTTGAATATAACTGTAGCACAGTTATTTCCCTTAAGCCACACATATAAAACTATAAGAGAGTAATAACTGCTGCACAGTTATTCCTCTTAAGACACACATGCAAATAACATTAAAATAAACAAACACTTAAAAACAAAATGACAAAGATTAGAATAACAGCCGCCCCTTTGTTCCGACTTGGTGCTGCTTATGATTCGAAGATGGAAGAAGAAGACGATAAGAAAAAAGTTGTGAAGAAAGCCTATCCTCATGCCGAGGAAGAAGATAACGACAGCGATGATTGCTATGAAATCAATCCAATTGATTTCACCACAAAGCTCGAATTCAGCTCTGCCGACGATAACTCCGTCGCCATTGTTGCACAGAAGGGGCATGTGAGTGCGTCAAAGGGAAGACTCTTCTTTCAAACAGTTTAATTATATTCTTCGATTGTTCTAATGATTGTGATAAAAATAGGTTGCTCTTAGGGATTTTCCACATCCAAGGCATCTATGCGGCAACTTTCCTTTTAGTCGAACTACACATGAGACTTTTTGCAGTAAGGTTTGATTTTTTGGATAAAGTCTGTTTATTTGGCCCTTTTTGTTTTCTCCTAATTGAATTTCTCAAAGGTATGAACTGTGATGCAGTGCTTCTGTTATGTTTGCGAGGTGGCTGCCCCTTGTTCGGAGTGGTGGGGAAAGAATGGTCACTGCAATGTCTCCCAGAAGGAATTAGAAGGCGAACCTTTGGTTATTTGTTCCATGTAGGAAGGAAGAAAGAAGAAATGGAGAAATTATTACATCCGGTTAAAAATCAAACGATCTGAATGTATACCGAGCAATACCAAGTCCAAAATATCGAGTTTTAGGTGATGTGGCGCGTGGTTATTGGTCTCTGAACGCATTCGGACACCGGATGTAATAATTGCTCGAAGAAATGGGGCACATTTATGTTAGTCGTTTCTTTTCACTCCATGTTATATTCTCTCTCTCTAATCCTACGCCATCAATTTAGACTTTTCATGTGACATTTTTCTAAAGCAGCTTTTCAGTCTAAAAAAATTATACTTCAAAAAATTTTTATACTAAAAAAATCACTTTAAAAAATGCAATAAGAAATCGGTCTCAAAGGAAATCTTAATCATCTTAATAATTCATTTTGCTCATTTTGTTATTTGTTATCATTGTCACTAATAACAATTGAAGTTAAAAGAAAAATATATGAACTTGCAATTTAGGCTTTCTAGTCTAAAAAATATAGTTTAAAAAATTTTGTGCTAAAAAAATTGTTTTAAAAAACAATAAAAAATCCGTCCCAATTGAATCTTAATAGGTCATTTTATTTATTTTTCTATTTGTTATCATTGTCACTAATAACAATTGAAGTTAAAAGAAAAATATATGAACTGCAATTTATTTCGAGCAAACAACTAACATCATAAATCCTCGTTCTACATTCATTATTATTAGCTCTAACCCAATTATCTGGAGTTGAATTTGTTCTTGGTAAAGTCTGTATGAGGAATTTTTTTATTAATTATTTTGTGAAAATTGTGTACTTGTAAAATTATAAGTCTACATTTGGTTTATTCTTTATCCTTTAGGGTATGTAGTACATTTTCCTTTTTAGTGTGGAGCAACATTTCAGGTTGCTGCTTATGAGAAAAAAAAAAAAAAAACAAAAAAAACAGCTCATTTTATAGGAAAAAATTATATTTTTTTATGAATGAGATACGCATTTGTTTTCTTTCTTGATTGTGTTAAAACAAAATTGAAATGACCTAAGGATTCTTTTTCTTATTTGTATTGAAAACTAAAATATCATCAAAATATACCACGAAGAATTTTCTTAGATGATGTCTAAGAACTTTGTTTATCAATCTCATAAGCATGTTTAATGCATTACATAGATCAAGAGGTATTATTTATCATTTATATTATACATTTGGATTCTTAAAGATATTCATCCTTTTATATTCTATGTTCTAATTCTAATCAAATGATATAAACTTTTTAAATTAATTTTAAAAAATCATTTGAGCAGAGATTAGGTCAAGCGTGTCATAGAATTTCATTGTAAAAACTATATTATTTATAATTTCCATAGTTACAACTCTTTTATCCATATACATTTTCTGATATTCATCCTTATATATACCGATCAACAAGAAGGTATATAATAAGAACTAAGTCTTAAATGAAATATTTATCTTATAAGTTATTTACTGTCTTTAAAACTTAATCTATTATGGTAGGGTTCATTCTATAATATAAAATTTGATCATACAATTACTAATATCTTAAAATTTCTAACTATTATTTAAATGCTTTATATTTGCTCATTTAGGTGGGCATCGTATCATTTTAATGTCCGGAGATGTTCTGCATGATTATAAATTTGTTGAAATCGAAATCATTGTCTCACTCATATAGCTTGATCACTCAAAGTCATACGACGAATTACAAATTACATCTGTGTAAAGTATGCAAACCGTATCCTATGAGATTTTTAAAATAAATACTATTAAAATAACCAGAATCCTAGTTGTTTTATGATTTTATCTACTTGGCTGCTGCCAATTCTCCCGCCCCCTCGATGTTGATAACATAGTTATCTCCATCGCCGGCGCTGCCACTGCCACTAGCAACAACCTCCCGCAAAACCGTCACGGTGGCCTCATTTGGTGTTTCCCCACATTCAACCTACATATCGGGCATGTCTTGTGTGAAACAAACCACAAATCAATGCATCCCGGGTGGAACGCGTGGCAGCATACCGTCAATAGTCGAACATCATCGCCGGCGGCGAAATCAGATAGGCACACGGCGCAGTCGCCTCCGTTTCTCTCCTCCAACAACCTCCTCACCTCAGCGTAGGGGAACACCGGAAATGAAGCAATGATCGCTGGATCTAGCCCAGCCTCAGTGCTCTGAAGCGGTACTGCGGACTGAGGAAACGAATTGAAAATTTTCTCGAAGAAAGATGATGACGACGCCGAGGAAAACGATGAAGAGGATGATTACGAAGAGGAGAAACGGGATAGAGGAGAGTGCATTGGCTGCCGGTGTCCGTGGCATGTGAAAGTTTGAGGGGGACTTCGGATCCATTGGAGTTCTTTACTGGTTAGAATGGGGATCAGCAAGTCGCCTGGACCTTAACATACCTTCAGCGCTCTTTCTTTTATATTGTAAAAGCTGATCACTACACGGCATGCGGTGGGATTTCTCTTTCTTCAAATCACTTTTAATTTCTTAAAATTAACTGTTAGACAGTAGCATGAGCGAGCGACGGAACTGGGAAACTGAGAGAGATAGAAGTGGTTGGTCGTTCTAAGCTTGATTTATGACGGTAGGTTTTAGGGTTGAGGAGACTACTGGGAGAGATAAAAGTGGTGGTTGTTGGCGATTGAAGAATCGTGTGGTAGGGAACACAAGGCGAAAGATGGAGGGCGATTCTTCAATCATAATGATATTCATCGGTTAGAACAAGGCCTTGTGTTCCCTACCCCACGATTCTTCAATCGCCAACAACCACCACTTTTATCTCTCCCAGTCTCCTCACCCCTAAAACCTACCTTCACAAATCAAGCTTAGAACGACCAACCACTTTTATCTCTCTGTCTCCCAGTTCCATCGCTCGCGCATGCTACTGTCTAACAGTTATATATATATAGTTTTTGGAGAATTTTATATTAAAATGTCTTGATAAAAATAGTAAAAAAATAAAAATTTATATTACATTTGTCTCAATAAATATAAATTCATTCTAAACAAAATAATTGGCCATGTATCCTACCATGATATTTTTTTAAAGATGTGATAGATCATAGATGTCTCCCAAATTCTCATTTGATTTATATTGGGCTTATGACTTTATAACTATTTCGTATATTAATGAAGAAGGTTTATTCTTCACTTCACCCAAAAAATGCAGCTCAACCTAGTCTATTGGTTTGGAGCTTTGATTATCAACCAAGAGGTCTTGGATTTGAGTATTACATTTACGATTATGTGTGTGAATTTTCCTTAATTGTTCTAAATGTCCCGAACAAAAAAAATTTCACCAAAAAATAAGACAAATATTGGGATCATAAATTTGTGAAACAAAGTATAAAAGAGCACTGACAACATCCCTAACTAGAGGCCTGCTTCATCTTAGAACCTTTCTACCCACACACACACCTCCCAAAATCCTCATCTCTAAACAAACCCTCCACCAAAATCTTCAAAAAAGCTAAACCCTAACTCTAAACCTTAGTCTTCCAGCTGATGCGAAGTAAGCAAAAACATTCTAACAAACAAACCCAATACATCATCATAAAACAAACACAAGAACTCTTAATCCTGATTAAATAGAAATCCTAAAAAAGAGTAACAATGATTTTAAAAAGAATCACTCACTCAAAAATATTAGGATCATAACGATAGTAAACCCAACAATAGAAGGGTAAAAAATCTTGAATGACCAACAACATAATAATCATCAAATGGAAGGGGGAAGGGGGAGGGGAAGGGGAAGGGGGGAGGGAGGAGGAAGGGGATGTTTAAATACCATGTTAAAAATAATAAAAGTTATATCGATACTTGAATAATTACTATTTTTGTAAAAATATGTCTATATGAAGGCAAAAGAAGAGAGCAATATGGAAAATGCAATAAAGATGAATATTCTTAATAATGAGCATATATTACAGTAATAAATATCATAAATTCTTACTATAAATTAAAATTACAAATAATAATTGATATTATAACATGATAACTCTTACATATAAGATGTCAATGAAGATATTAATACCATAAATGGCGAGTGTGCCAATAATTATGATTATCAATGAATTATATATATATATATTTATATTCATTTAATTTGTCCAACTCAACTTGGTCTATTAAACAAAGAAGTAGGGAGAATACGTCGGACGGGCACGGAGGCGAGATCGGGCTTGGCAGTCGATCGAGAGCACATAGGCGGGAGTCAGGCCGGTTGCGAGCTATGTTGGGTTGGTTTTAGGCTTGGAGAAGGAAGGCAATAGGCTAGGGTTGCGACTTGGTTCGAAGTCGGAGGTGGGTCGGCGAGGTAGGTTTGGTTCAGCCGTATAAACTGACTAGGTCGGATGGCTGGTGGATGTTGGCTTCGGCATATATAAAAGGGTGGATCAGAAGTGTTAATTTTATGTTTCATGCGTACGGGACTGAGAGAATGAGAAGGATCGAACGTCTCTGTTTGCAGAGTTGAGAGAATGAGCGAGATAGCGTGTCTTCCTTCTGTGAGGTTAGAATATATATATATCAGCTACAGTTGCTTTGCTTGCGGTTGAGGAACAATTGAGTGTGTCAATTGACAAATGTGAATCGTATGTGTAGTGGGGTTGGTCTGATCATGGGTTACAAGTCAACAACACTTTCTCTCAAACTCAAGGTTCAATTATGCTCATGAACAATCTACCCTCCATTCATCATGTATTTTACTTAATTCAAAAGAAGAACGTCAAATAATAGTTAGTTATGCGGAACTTGAAAAAAATGACATGGTACAAGTTGCCCTCATAGTCAAGACCAATAGGATTCAACGATTGAGGGATAATAATAATAATAATAATAAACAAAGAAGTAGGGAGAAGATGTCGGACGGGCACGAAGGCTAGATCGGGCTTATCAGTCGATCGGGAGCCCATAGGTGGGAGTTTGGCCGGTAGTGAGCTATGTTGGGTCAGTTTCTGGCTTGGCGAAGGAAGGCAGTGGGCTAGGGTTGCAGCTGGGTCCAAAGTTGATGGTGGGTCAGTGAGGTCGGTGTTGTTTGACCATGCATAACCACAAGATTGGACAGTTGGTGGATGTCTGCTTTGGAAACCTAAATCATACATTAATCAAGCCTTATTGGATAGCAATAGCCATGAACAAAACATAACCTTCACACCAAATTTTTTGAATAGTCTCAATCAACAACAAGATGACCAACCAATGATTCTATTATTGCATCATGTACAAGTAGGGGCAGATCTAACCCGTTTTTTTAGGTTGGAACTTAATATATATAAAAATAAATACAAAAAATTATATATATAAATTTTGAGTAAAGCTTTGTATTTCATTATAATTTATGAAATAAAAAAAATTACAAACTTTACATTCTACTTTATATTTTTTATTGATGTTGCATAATAACTTCATTCATAATAGAGTCAAATACTTCTTTCTCAATATATGACAGTAGAGAGTCATTGGGCCAGTCATCACCAATTTTGTCATGCAACTGATGCTTAATAATCTTCATTACAGAAAATGCTCTCTCCATCGCAGTAGTACCAACTGATAAAGCCAGTACTAAAATAATAAGTCTATAAAATAGAGAATACATAATATTTTTTTTGGCCTTTACAATCTGTTTTGCAAGAGTAGTAATGCTAGTCAAAGATATAAATTCATCGCTAGTACGCATATCAATAATATAATTAGAAAGCTGATGTTTAATAAATATAAGATCAATCATAGAGAAACCTGCTGGATATAACTCTACAAGATGAATTAACTTTCTCTTATCATAAGAAGAGAATATATGACACGGATTTATATATGTCACATAAAGAAGTAACTCAATACTAGTATTAGAGAATTGGTTATTTAGTTCCAGAAGTTGCATATCAATAACAACGTAGAATAAATATACTCGATAATGATGAAGATTTGTTATTTCTAAGTATTTTTTGTACTGACCGTCCACGAGCCATAAATTTAGAATCTATTTTGAAACTTCAATTTTAAAAACATTACAAAAATGTGACACTTCTTCAAGTAAAGGCACCCATCCATTTTTCCTCTTAATCTACAAGCATTGCTTGGACACTTGTACCAATTTTATTGTATTTATAATATTTTGATCATTTTTTTGTAATGCCTATGATAATTCATTTGTAATCCATAAAATATTAATCATTAAATGCATTGATAAGACAAAGTCAAAATATCCACTACATGAAATTCACTGAATACTAGTGGTAATTCTTAAGGCGAAACCGGTGGTTGAAGAGCTAGTAAAAAACCAATTAACTCCCAGTATTTTCTGCGATTAAATGACCACCAAATAAACTTCCTGTTGATGTATAGCATATTAAATAAATTTATTAATTTAAATTTAAACCATTGATTAAAGGACCCTTATGCTTTATGTTGATTTTTTGGATAAAATAATAGCATTGACTTTTTACAAATCCTAAATAAATTTTAAATAATCAATTTTGGTCCTCATGTGCATTGTGACAATGCCACAAAGGAAGTGACATGATATAAATATTAAACTATAAATGTTATAAATCTATAATTTATCAGTTAAATTAATTAATTAGAAATCAATAATAAATAAAAAATTCTAAATAAATGGATGATTTTTGGGCAACACAAACTTATGAGGCTATTATCTTAGCCTCAAAGAGGATGAAATAAATATCATAACACTGATTTTAATAAAGACAACATTATTTAACATAAATAACCACTGATAAATCAATAATAAGATACTTAAAAATTAGAGTTTTATACCATTGTTCATGACTCTCTTAGGAAGGCAAATGCGTACTTGATTGAAAGCTTTAAAGGATTAAAATATTTAATTAAAATGTAGGCTTCTATGCAACTAATCCTATTATTTATGAAGGAATAATAGCATTATAATTGAGCTTTAGGACTTATATGAGTTAGTGGCTTTTGTACTTTGAAGCCACTAATAAACACGATTCTTTAAAACTTAAAATAAAATAACTCCAACAAACAAAACTCCTCTAAAATTTAATTAATAAAATTCTAAAATATTAAAACTTAAATTTAAATTAAAATCTTTCATGACCTACAATCAACATATAACCTTAAATTTAAATAACTTAGAACACCAAAATTAGGCCTATTTAAAACACAGCTTATGCACACACTAGAACATATTTGCTAGGATTACTAACTCTAGTCTTAAACTAGGTCATACTATGTTTGGTATGATGTTGGTACCTTTGCCTGGAGGGTATCTTTGATGTATTTATTTGCATTTAGTACTATGGATGTCATGACATGCAAAATTAATTTTCTTTTAGTTACAAAATTAAGCTTTTAAATTGTATACACTTGCACTACACTCACGCAGGCATTGCATTATATTCATGTTATCCTTTTCTTCATTGCAAAGAAAAGCAAAATAGAATATATATAGGATGCTTGTGAAAATAAACATTCAAGCAAGAATGCATCTACGACTTGATGTAAATTATATAATGCTCATTGTACATTTATGTATCTCAAAACATTCAAAGATGTTTGCTTGCATAAACAAACAGAGCTCCAAAAGACAACTCCCTATCCTATGAAGGGTTTTCTCTTTTGGAACCCTATAGAAGAGTTGGAACCAAAAAAAAGTAAATGAATGTATTCGAACTTAAACTCATAGGAGTATAAATTCAACCGTGTAGTAGTGGAGCTTAGCCATATCATTTTTTAGCACACACCGTGCTGTATTTGTTAAAATTATTTATGCATCATACATGACGTTAGTACATTTACATATTTTATAGTCTTAATGAAACTCTTTGAATTAAAAATTATTGAGTCTTAAGATAGAGCTATTCTTTCTTGCATTCATAAGATGATTGATTGTGTTTTAGATGTTAGCTAATAGCTCATTCCATATAAGCATAAGCCTAGATTGTACACCCCTTAGTGTATCTTCTTTGACTCCTGATAAATTTTAAATCTATAATTTCTCCTACGACAGTAAATCAATATTTGATTTCCTAAACTCAAAATTTTAATCAAATCTTCATATTCTTAAAAAATTTAATCCTCACCAAAGACAAAAAGAAGAGTTTATCCCCTTTAGGCTAGAAGAACCTAGGAACCCCACTATGTACAAAACTAAGAAAAGAATAAAATTGCATCCCTAATCAAAAGTATTCTTAGGTTAAGGCCTAAGATATAATTAACCATGGTGTCTTACGCCCATGAAAATACACCCACATTAAATAGACCTCATTCAAATTGATGTATCGAATGAGAGAATTATCATGATTATCGGGTCACATATATTATTATCCATCGAAGTGTGAAGGAAAAAGTCACTATTCTCCAGGGATAATCATATGTATGATCTCATCTACTCATTATGATCTCATCTACTCTCCCATTAGTCTACTTGAATAGAGTGTAAAGGCCTATGATCACTTTGTCCTACGAGATAGTGTGATCATACACTTTGCATTTTAACCCCCGCTAGTAGCATTCTTTCGGAGACTTACAAGGCTTAAGTAAAAGAATAATCTCTAAGTTGCAATTAACATAATGTGTGAGTTATATCAGGTAGTTCTTATAAATTGAATGAGTTGATTGCACCAAAGGTCACAAAGATAACAAACACCTTATTAATTAGAATTAATCAAAACATGCATACTTTTTTTTTATATTTAATGAGGTTGACTATCTATTTATTTTATTATTCTTGAAATTTCTTATATAAAATAATTATTTTAATCATTATTTGATTTTTATGATCATATGCTTAATATATTTATCATATGATATTTGATCACATTTATGTGTTAACAAATTGAGGTAAATTTAAAATGTTATTAAATTCTCTTATTTACTTTTTATGCTTTTATGCAATATTTAATTCTCTAACCTACTATTTACAAAAATTGAAATTAATTATAATATCATTTTTATTATATTTAAGCCCCTAAATGACGTCGGCCTTAAGCGATTTTTGACTTGTTGGATTCATCTTGTTGAGATCATCAATTTTATTACAAAATATATAATATTTGGAGATCATTTGATTGTTCAATTATTAATATATTAAAATTATTAATTATTATTCAAGTACTTTATATGGGCTCATTTAGACTTGAATCGGATCATTTTAATGTCTCGAGGTATTCTGATCGATTATAAATTTGTTGAAATCAAAACCATTGTCTCACTCATATAGCTTGATCATTTACCCATCACACAATTCTAATAAATCAGGTACTTCACATCATGTAGTGGACCACCTGTTGACCTCAATTTTGCCTAGACTCCTGGTCAAAGAGGTTGACTTGGTCAAATTGACCAAGCCAGACCCTAAGACCCTTCCAAATGGGTTTAGTGGGTTAGACTGAATTTGCTGAGCCCAAACCCAGGTACTAGGGTCAACCCAGGTTGACCCATTAGGCCCATTGAGAGCTCAAATCTTTTTTTTTTTGCATACATCCAAACCATATCCTTGACCCAATCCCTTGACTCCATGGGCCTAGTTGACTGGGTTGACCAAGACAACCATTGACTTAGTCAACCCAAGTCATAATGGGTCAAATCAACCCATTAAGGTCAATTTAAGGCCCATTAAATGCATTAAAAGCCTCCTTTTGGATTTCAAATGAAAACCACAGCCAAATCTAATTGATTTCCCGCCTATTAAACTCTAGATTAGATCCCAACCGTTGGTGATAGACCTAGGGCTTTAAATATGAAAAATTAGGTCTTTTCAAAGGATCTTTTCCCCGATCTCTCTCTCTCCAGACCTCCTCAACCCTTGAGATTTGGTGTGAGAGCTCTCCCTACCTACTAGAACCTTTTCCAACCCGATCCCACCGAGAAACGCTCGCCGGTGGCGAGATCCACGGCCAATCGAGCCCACGATATTTCTAAGGAGTTTTGCGCTCAATCGAGACGTCCTGAGATCAAGGGATCTTCTACAATATTATTCGTGAACAATCAACAAATTTAGAGCACACTTAAACAGTCTAAACCGTCCATAAACCAAGATATATACCATAACCCTAGTTCACTTTTAGTTAAATAGAGATTTTCATAGTATTTTAGATCAAAATAATGAATCCCCAATAATTCTCTTCATATTCTTAGCCTAGATTTAAAATTTTGTTCAATTCCATTCACCCGATCGAGAGAAAATCGTGAAAAATGCATGGGGTCTTCAGTTTTGCCCTAGTATGGGGTGGACGAGATCTCCGGCTAAGATCTAACGATTTCGCAATTCGTGTTAACAACGAGATCGATCGCACCGCTTCGCGTGCCACGTAGCAAGATCCTGAGCGCTGGTTCAAACCGTGCGGATCCAACGATCCCCGCACTGTACCGACGTGGTTAAGTCAACCATGTGTCTGACCGTCGCCTCTGGGACCGCGAGATCCAACTAGAGCGCTCCATGTGGCTCCATCGCAGCCACCGCCATTTATTTAATATAAATATTATTTTAAATATGTTTTTAAATACAGAAAAATTTAAATAATTTTTTAAAAATATTTATAAATCTAAAAAATTTTGTACAATATATCAAATTGATCGTATTTTCATCCTCCTTGAATTAAAATTATTTTCAATTAAAAATTATATATATATTTTTAAAATATAATTAAAATAGTAATATAATCTTTTAAAAATTAATTAATTATTGTTATTTTAAATTACATTAATTTTAATTATGAATAATTAGCTTTTTTTAATTTATGTTGTGTTATTATTATTATTATTATTATCATTATTATTATTTTATTATTTTAATTATTTATTATTATTTATTATTATTAATTATTTTAATTATTTTTAACATTATTTAATTAATAAATTAATTTGAACTCCTAATATTTTCCTTAATTTCTAATAATTATTATTTTACCAAATTATGTTTAAAAATAAAATTTAAGTATTATTTTATGTATTTTATTTATTAATTAATATTTATTTGCTTTAAATTTTCTTTAACTAATTGTATTCAATGTTATTTAATTAATAAAATGATTTGAAATCTTAATATTTTAATAAAAAAAATTATTATTATATTATTTTAAAATTTTCAGAAGCTTTAAAGTATATTTTAATTTCAATTATCAATTATATATATACATATATTTTTCCTTTAAGTCATAATTATTTTAAAATTATCTTTTAATCATTTAAACTTCAAAAATTCATAACTAATTCATTTTAAATCGGACTTTGGCGTGTGACCCTTTGAATTTTTCAGAAAATCCTGTACTTTCACTTAAAATTATTTTCAGGAAATAATTTCTGTTCTGACAAATTTCTGTGTAAGAGCATTATTTGATTATTTAAGTATTATTTAGGTAATTATTATAATAATTTTTTTTAAAATTAAAAATAATTTTAAAACCCTTTTCAAAACCTTGTTATTGTGGTCAATGGGTCTCCCTATACTTATGTGTTATGAATTGACTTATTTTTAATTACCTTATTTTCTATAATTGTTTTTTATATTTACAAGTATTTTGAAATTATTTTAAAGCTATTTATAATTAAATTCTAATATTGGCCAGGAGACCTATTGTTTTGGTGAAATTTTAAACATAGGTTATTCATATGAATAGAAATCATGGGGGAGTAGATTATTAAATGGTTTGGTCCCAATCATTTACTAATCCCTTCATCAGATGTACCTACTTTCTTGTTATTCATAGTTTGCATGTGTAGGATGCACCACTAACACTTAGTTTAGGTTCTCTTAGATCTAAGGCCTTGGTGTGTTTACTTTTTTTGTGTACTCCATGCATTTGTTATCTTAAGGATTATTGTTAACTTCAATTTAAACCCATATAACGTAGTGATACCCTAAGGACAACAATTAAGGATCCGTCTAACAAATTTAGAAATTTTTTAGGGGCTAGGATAGATATCTGATTGTTATGAAAACTTCAACATTTGAACTTAGTGACATCCAAAACCTTCCAGAATTTTCTAGAAGTTTTTAGGAGCTTTTAGACCCCTTAATTAACCAACCCTAATTTACTTATTAAGTAGGGTCCCGAGATCTTCTTAAAATTATAATAAATCCATTTTAGGTCAGAATATTACCTACTATACCTCAAATTGCTTACCATCGGATCCCCAACCTTTGATAAATAGGGCTCCTTAGTCTGACTTTAGTTTGACCCTTAATTTAACCTTAGGTGGAAATTAGCTTTTTGCCTCTAATAAATCATTAAAAATTATTAAACATCCCAAAATTTTTCCAAACACTTGGGAACACCACCTTATGTCATTTCTGACCTTTGGGATTGATTCCAATCAGTTTGGAGCTGATTTGGGATAAAATCCTAAAATCAGCCTTTAACTAGATAATTTAAATGATTCCATAAATGCCCTGAACTTAGAAAATTCATAACTAATTATAAAAATTTGTAAATTAGGTAAACTCACTTGAATTAGACTCCTATTAGAGTCTATATTTATTAAAAATATTAGGATTCTAGAAATTCATATAAATTAGAAAGTCAACTTTTTGGTCAACCTCAACCTACATATAGCTAAGCCCTAAAATTTAGAAAATTCATAACTTTGTCTAGAAAACTCCAAATCTAGTGTACTACCTTGCTAAATACTCATCTCAAGGTCTAGTATTTACCTAAAGTATTAGGAGATCCAAACCTAGCCTATTTCCTATAGTGACTTTTTAGACCCCCTCATCCTAGCACCTAGAAGGACCTGGGACTTTCCAAAATTGGCTAATATAATTTTAACTTCAAATATCATTACCCTAGGTCTTTAAAATTGATAGTCAAACTAAATTAACTAAAATGGATCCTAATTCATTAATATTTAAATTTTAATTAAAATTTTCTTTTTCTGGCATATAACAAACCTGAACTTTAGGCAACTTTAACTAACTACCTAGATTAGGACATATCCAAGCCATACTAGCCATACACACACGTAGAATTTTTTTTAGGGCTTTCTATGGTTTCCTTTTCTGTTGTGTACCAGAGCTTTCTATGGTTTAATTTTTATTACATGCTGTTTGAAATTGATTGGTGTGTTTGCTTACTTTTCCTGCACTCTGGATATGATGTGATGAGCGCTAGATCTATCCCTAAGTTAGGAGATATATATATATATATCTTATTCTTCTTACAGGTGGCCATGCTTATACTAATAAAAGGGGGGCATTGTATTGATTTCTAACATTGTTTATGCAGGTGCTTGCTCAGCCCCCCTAATAAAATAAGGGCTAATTCATTCAATAATAACTGTTGCAAGTGCTTTAGAGCTACTTAGCCCTCATGATTAAGAGCATGGCTTGGCACAACTTCAATGGGTTGATTTTAATTCTATATAAACTTCTTGTCATATATCAACTACTTGGGATGATTTTTTTTAGGATAACCATGCAGGGACCTTAGATTTCCTGATTTCTATTTGATGTAATTGATTATAGCATTTGTTAAGAGTTGTGAAAATGCAACTTTGAGTTGAGATATCCATATCCAACTCAAGTTCTAAAAGAAAAAGGCATCCTCATAGGGGAGAGTCTTCTTCCATTTGGAAGATCGAGCTAGATGACTTTAGATATTCAAAGAGAAAAGGAAATACCCCATACCAAGGGGAAATTATCTTTTCATTTGGATATTCAAGTCACAACAATTCCAAGAAGTCCAAGGAGGAGAGATCCAAGGAGTCCAAGGAGAAGAAGACTGAAGAGCTGAAGATTTGAAGACAAATATCCAACTCAAAGTCATTTGCATCTGTCATAGGCTTAGAAATCCGGGTTGTTGGCAGTGGTGCCCGACAACTTTATTTTCTGCAGACCCTGGGTTGCAATAAGGGCAATTTGATTATGGACATTTACTTGATTGGTTTATTTATATTGATGTGTTTATTTTGATTGCGTAGTAGAAATTGCATGCTTTTTCTAGGTTTCTTTCTTGCATGTTGATTTTATTTTCGCCTGGAACCCGTTAGGCTCTTTTAAGGATAATAAAAAATTTTCTACTCACAACTAATATCTCAAATTTTAAGTTTAAATAATATAGAAACTTAACGAACCTAGGGAACTGCCGGAACCGTTCGGGGTCGCATGCATATTACCATATTTTCTCTCTTCTTCTAATAAGACACCTCCCTGCCTGCGGGCAGAGTCCGGATAATCTAACCTATGAGGATAAAGTGCCGGACCTAGGGAAGCCCAGTATTTTCTAAAAATTATTTTTATATAAGCCTATTTTTAAAATCTGATGCATATTTGATTTAACCTTTTTGACCAGTATGCATTGTATTAGTAATTAATTAAATAAAATTTTAATTGCATTAGTTAGGGGCATTCACCCCACATAAGTCCAGGATGAATTAGAAATCTCTAGATGTCGGTCTTACTCCCAAAAACTATACCATCCACCCATCTCTCATAATCAACTTGACAGCATGGTTTTAAAGCAATTAAGTTGTTAGTTGGCTCCTCAATCCAGGCCGGAGTAAGTCCAAGTTTTGTATTGTATTAGCTAGGACACGGGTTTTAGTGTGTGTAGAACACTAAACCCAACTTAGATTTAGGATTCGATGCTACTACATTCGGTCTCGTAGTATGCCTTAAATAGTAGGTAGGTCTCTTCCTTTCAGGGATTATAAATCCTATTTATCTGCGTCACAGGATGACGCCACCTCCATCTTTTCTCTCACGTATGTGATTGATTGCCTGACTTTCTTTTATCCAGTTTCTTCTTAGTACCCTAGAGCCTCCGAATACATGCTAGTATGAACCATACATGTTGATTCAACCCCTTGGGACCTTTCTTCCTTTGAGTAGGACTTCTTAGTCTACACCCTCATGCCAATCCCATTTTGGGAAGGATAATGTATGATCCTTAATCGAGAGTTTTCTCGGGCTTCGGCATGAGATGTAATTAACCACGGGGGTTTGTGCTCGTGGGAAACTTGGTCCCACATCTGCTAAACCCACTCGAGCCGTTGCATCGGGTGGGGGAAACCCGTGTCTATGATCAGGTCGTGTATATTACTACCCATCGGGTTGCGATGGAGAGAGCCGCTATCCTCAATGCCTCAATGGTTAGTCGTATGCACGATCCAATCTGTCCCTTCCAATTGGCCCTTTTGCACGGTGCTCTTTCGGAGGTCGACACCACTAAATGAGCCAATTTAATCTCAAAATAATAAATTAGGATATTCTTATCACTAATCATTTCCCTTGAGGGAAATCCACCTACAACAATGTGGTTAGTAACAGATAAGAATATCATAACTTTTTTTTTTAAATTAAATTGGCTTACATGATGCCCACCGCATGCCATTAAGTGTTTCATTTTCTAGTATAAAAAAGAAACAGAATCGTGCTCAAGGTTGGTTAAGGTCGAGACGAGCTCTGTGCAACTTACTTTCAATTGCTTTAATCCCACTTCCTACTGCGTGTAAATGGGGATTACAACAATTGAAACTAAGTCCAATAGAGCTCGTATCGACGTTAACCAACATTGAGCACAATTCCAATTATTTTTTATACTAGAAAATGAAGCACTTCACTTTAGATCATGAAGAGCTTTGATAAATTGAAATAAATAGCTTATAATTTTATAAATTTTAATTTTTTATTTTTATTTTTTTGTGCAGCAAAACCTTCTAGCTTTTCTTTAAGAGCATTCTCTCTCTCTCTCTCATGAACCATTTGCAATACCTACTCCATCAATTTCATTATATAATGCCCTAATATTTGAAATCAACTCAAGGAAGATCAAGTTGAGATTCCAGCAAAAATATTTGACTTTTAATCTATTTTAAGTCTACTTAGCTCTAGTTTAGACTAGCTTAAAATTATTGTATATTATAAATATTTGCTATAATACTAATATGAATTAATGGTTGGTTAATTTAAATGATTTTTATAGCTCATATAAAATTTTCTAGGCTTAATCTCTCTTTCTCAGTTGTAAAATTTTCTACAATGTCAATTCAATTTGAGATCTATTATGAAAATATGATTCGTAATCTTTTCAAGTGATTGAAATGAGACTATTCAAATTAAATGTTTTACATTATATAGTATAATCTCTTATTTCAAATTTTTATGTACTAAATATAGCAACCATTATTTATTATGTCTTACCTGCACCGTTTATGTAAAGCTATATATATATTGGTCCTATTTGGAATAGAGTAGTTTTGAAGCTCTTTTTTTCCTGTGCCTGATCCCTTTCTTCTCCCTTTTCTTGCAAATTTCCATTTTCCTTAACGTAGCCAGTGAACTTCAAATTTCTCACTAGATGATATCAAAGAGAATCTCGATCTTCCTATGAAACCATATGGGAAATGTCAGATCTCTGTAATAGTTCTTCATGGGAACTCAGAGTGATTTCCACATGTAGCATGAATCTTGCAGTCAATGATACGCAGATTCCCTTCTACCTCCAATAGCCTAGGTATCTCATTAGTCTCCCACATCCTCTCTGAGTCAGGCCATGGTGATTTTCTTATCAACCAAGAAGAAGCTTGGCTTCATTAATGGTTAGATCACCAAGTGATATGGAACAAACACACAAACTCCTTCATTCTTGGACAAACATACAAACTCCTTTTGAGTTTATTCATTGTGACATATGGGAAGTTTTTCATACACCTAATTATCTTGGTTATCATTTTTTTTTTTGTAATTCTTATTGAAATTTTAATTTGGTTTAGGTAGATGTAACTTATTAAATATAAATCTGAAGCACGGAGGGCAATTTAAAGATTTTTAAACATGATCATGACTCAATTTAATATTTCCGCCAAAGTTTATCGATCCGAAAATGCTTAGGAATGACTAAATCTCCCCATGTTCTTCAATAAACACCACATTATACATAAATACTCGTGTTCAGCAGTCTCAACAAAATGCAGTAGTTGAATGCAAATTTCAACATATGCTTAATGTATCTTGAGCCATATAATTTTATTATTGAGTTCCATTACAATTTTGAGTGAATGTATTATAATAACAACAATTATCATAAATTGAACCACTTCTCCTCTTCTTCATCATAAAACATCTTAAGAATTACTATAAAATGCTCTGATCGATTATACCAATTTTTTGAGTTTTTGGATATCTAGGTTTTACTTCTACGTTTATTGGACATAGAACCAAATTTCAACCACATGCTCGAATGTGCACTTTCCTAGGCTACCCGCAAGACATGAAAATGTACAAACTATTTGACAAGCATAATAAACAAATTTTTATGTTTTGTGATGTTTATTTTATAAAAAACCAATTATCCATTAACTCAGTGGCTTACCGCATTAGTGATATAGACCCCTTTCCTAGTCCTGTCTTTCCCAACTCTATCTCCAAAACTTAACCTTCCAATAATAATGCCACTTTAAATTCATATCTGATTCATCTTTCTTTAAAAACATTTCCACTAAGACGACAATATGGACACCACTAATGTAGAACCTGAACCTTGTCAATCCACTATTATTATCATGCCACCATCATATTTATGTGAATTTTTTTACAACAAATTGCACAACAATTTAAATCAATCTTACCATTGTCAATATCCCATTTGACCCCACTTGTCTTACAGTTCAGCTTCCACAACACATAGGAAATTTGCATAGAGTTTCTCAACTCACTTTGAACCAACCTTTTATCAGCAAGCTATGAAACTTCAGAAATGGCAGATGATAATGTATGAGAAACTTCATGCCCTTGAATAAATCAACACTTAGATCATTGTTCATCTTTCGGTAGGTGAACATTCAATTGGTCGCAAATGAACAAATAAACTCAAATTTATATTTGATGGAACTATTAATAAACACGAAGCCCGGTTAGTTGCAAAAGGTCATGCTCAACATAAATGTGTCAATTTTTGAGAAACCTTCTCACTAGTTGGTGAAATGGTCACTGTTAAAATGGTTTTAGCCCTTGACTATTATAAGAAATTGGACTTTCATACAACTTAACGTTAATAATGTCTTTCTTCATGATGATTTATTTGAGGATGTCTACATGGATCTTCCTCTAAGGTGTGCTAGACATGGGGAGTTAAATAACGTAATTAGGAAAAAAAGTTTATAAACTTCATAAATCAATTTGCAACCTTAAGCATTCCTCACATCAATGATATGCAAAAATATCTCATTCCTTACTTAAGTTTGAATTTACTCAATCAAAACATGAATATTTCTTATTTACAAAAGGAAGTGATTCTAATTTTATTGCCTAATTAGTATACATTGATGGCATCCTAGTCATAGGTCTAAATATGTACATTATTAATTCACTCAAAGATTTTTCGCATAAACAATTTAAACTCAAGTATTTGGGCATCGTAAAATTTTTTTTTTTTTTGATAAAATTAAATATGATGTTAAAATGAAATAAGAAAAACACAATTGGATTTAAGAAATTATAGTGAATATTATGATTCTCTTTCACTCCACCAACTTAATATGAAGGAAGTGACATCCATCCCTATAAAAACTCATATACCTAATAAGGTCTCAAATCTTTTAACCAAATTTTCTGATATTATATTCATGGTTTATTTAGTAAGTTACCCGAATGAGAGACTTACTATATGCAATCACTTTCATAATAGATTCATAAATCTCTAATCTTCTATATTATAGAATGAACCCTATAAGATATATTGAGTTCTACGGAAACTTAAATAACTCACAAGATGAGTTTTTTTTAAAGTCTTAGTTCTTTTGATGTACTTTCTTATTGGATGCTACGAGATGAACATTGAAAAATATATACATATGAAAGAGCCGTTACTAGCTATAATAACCATAAAGTACAGTATTTTTTTATGAAGTTTCTACATATGACTCATTTGACCTAATTTCTACTAATTATTTTTCAAAATTTATTTAAAAAGTTGATATCATGTGACTAGAATTAGAACGTAGAATATAAATGGATAAATGTCTTTTAAGACTCTAGATGGATTATATAAATTATAAATAATCCCTTTCGATCTATCTAATGCATCAAATATATTCATGAATTTTATTAACAAAGTGCTTTAACATCTTCTAAGAAATTTTTTTGTGGTACACATGTTGATGATATTTTAATTTTCAATACAAATATAAAAAAAAATACTTTGGTCATTTTAAACCTGTTTTAATACAATTAAGAAACAAAACAAATTTGTATGCCATTCAAAACAATTTATAATTTTTTCCTATCAAAAGAGCACACTTTTTTTTCCTCATAACAGCAACCTGATCTTATAAAGATTAAGGAAATCATTGATAGAAAAGTCCACAAAAAATTCTTAGCATTTGGATAATTCATGAACTAGTTATAGTTTATATGAGGTTCATTAATAATTTTAACAACATTGTATAGGCTTCAAAAGATCTTCCTATTAAAAAGAAAAATGTTGCAAAAAAGATTTGTGAATATAGATTTGAAATTTCAAACAAAGATCAACAAGAAAGAATGAAAGGTGCTTTAAAAAACCAGCCCAAATAATTTCAAAGAGGCTAACTAAGATGAAGATACGTACGTTATTCATTTGAATCTGCTTCTGCAGAAGAGTTGGTTTGGAAGTTAAATCACATTTATTTAACTGAAATTATGAAGAAGATTTAGCTTAAATTATACTAAATAGAAAATTTGAGACTTTATAGCGAATTGTATTGATAATTTTATTCTAAATTAAAATCTTTTTAATTGAAATTCAGAGTTTATTAAATCAATTTAATGGTTTTTAAATTTTCTTCCCTACTTCTAGCATAGCATTATCCTAGCTAGTGCCATTGCGTACTCTTCCACTAGTAAATGAAACATGTTTTTCAGGGCCCAAACAAGCTGTCACAGCCGCTTATGGATCTCAAAACTTATCTCATTGATTCTGATTGTGATCATTTGTGTGACGCTTCTCAATACAATGACTTGTGGGCGAGAAATTATTCTATACTGACAATAGATCGGTCGGAAGTGAATTAGAGTATGCCACATCACCTGGTACACAATATATACACAGCTGCGATACACAACAAAGAGGTGACATGATGTGCTCTAATTCGCCTCCGGACGACGTTCGGTGCTCGCCAGAATAACTTTTCCATGTGGGCAGGCTTGACTATCTTACCTTGTCCGGTCCCTACCTGACATTTTGTTCATGTCCACAATCTCAGCCAATATCTTGCTCACCCACAAGCACCACATCTAGCAGGCCTCATTACTTCTCCAATATTTCAAAGCAATGCACAGGCAATGCATCTTCGTTTCAAATACTTCTATTCTTTAACTATTTTTTTTAATAAAAATTAGGAGTGTGTAATTATTCTGCATGAACGACGAATGCCGTCTGCAAACCAATCAGACTGCGCAATGTCATTCTTGCTCGGTATCCAACCTGATACTGCTCGTTATCGCAGCTTGATATCATGTTCAACACAAGATGCTCTATTATGGGAAGAATTATTCTGTGCGGAGTGCGGAGGGCGTCTGGAGATCAATAAAAATGCGTCACATCACCTCATTGGTGGGTACACAGCTCGGTTCTCGCATTAGGTACCGCTTGATATTGCTAGATATCTAGTGCTTAATGAGAGGATTCTTTCATCAGGTATCCGTACATAATAAAGCTCGAAGGAGTTTTATATTTTTCAAGAGAGATTTTCTCATTTCATAAAAAGCTAAGGAACATTGGTAAATATCCTTCGTAAACCACGCTATTCTCACTCTGCCATAAAAGCCCTTCGTTCAACTCGAGCAGTTCACAATACTCTTCGGAAGTATCAAAACGAAATTAAATGAAAACCTTTCAACTTCGCGGAGCAATTTCATAAGTATCAACACAGCGGCCGCCCCTTTGTTCCGACTTGGTGCTGCTTATGATTCGAAGATGGAAGAGGAAGACGATAAGAAAAAAGTTCTGAAGAAAGCCGATCCTCAAGCCGAGGAAGAAGATAACGACAGTGATGATTGCTATGAAATCGATCCAATTGATTTCACCACAAAGCTCGAATTCAGCTCTGCCGACGATAACTCCGTCGCCATTGTTGCACAGAAGGGGCATGTGAGTGCGTTCAAAGGGAATACTCTTCTTTCAAATGGCTTAATTATATTCTTCGATTGTTCTAATGATTGTGATAAAAATAGGTTGCTCTTAGGGATTTTCCACATCCAAGGCATCTCTGCGGCAACTTTCCTTTTAGTCGAACTACACATGAGACTTTTTGCAGTAAGGTTTGATTTTTTGGATAAAGTCTGTTTATTTGGCCCTTTTTTTTCTCCTAATTTAATTTCTGAAAGGTATGAACTGTGATGCAGTGCTTCTGTTATGTTTGCGAGGTGGCTGCTCCTTGTTCGGAGTGGTGGGGAGGGAATGGTCACTGCAATGTCTCCCAGAAGGAATTAGAAGGCCGACTTCAGAAGTTCACTCTCGACCACGATCAGGGAAGAATTTTTGATCTCGTAGAACAGTTGGCAACTATACCGGCTTTTCAAATCTATGAATTTCTGGAAACCATACCGACAAAATCGATCCTACCCACTGCTGGTAACAATACCGGGAAATCGACCTCCTCGGCTTCCGCCGGTGGCCGGCTTCGCCGTCGCGACCTTGTGCGACGCGCAACCCGAACCGCCCGCGGCTCCCTCCGCTCCAGCACCTGACCAACTCCATCTTCGTTCCCGCGCGACCCGCGGTCCACACCTGTCCCGCGTCCGTCCCAGTTCGATCTGCTTCCGATTACGAATCCGAAGCCCACACAGTGCCCGCTTGCCTCAAACCCGTCTCCGCCCACGCACCGCAGATGAAGATTCTTGTTTGGCACAAATTTTTGATTGATTTCTAAAATTATTTTAGGAATCAATAAGAAAAATCTCTCAAATGAATCTTTGATTTGACTAAGCTATTTGAATGTTTAATTTCAATAAGCCTTGTTAACCTCCCTTTTCGCGTCGGTTATTTCAGTGCTCTTATTGCACGTTTTGTAGGTCGATGTATTTACTGTTTGTGTCCGATGAAAAGTCAAGTTGCATATTTCAGTGCTCTTATTACCACTGCATACGACTCACAGAGGAGCAAATGAGCACATTCGTGCTTGAATTGGGCGTTATTTGATGTGTGTCGATGAGAAATTTATTATTATTATTATATTGTTTCTAATATATATAAAAATATAGAATTAATTTCTTAATAATTTAAAATTAAATAAATATAATAGGTTAAATTTAAATTAAAATGTAAAAATATAAATAATAAATACATATATTTATTAAATAAAAAAAATAATATCCTATTCAAATTAATTTCAATTAAACTTAAATACAAGTTATTTTTAACCCCATACTTTTTATATCACTTTAAATCAAGTAAAATCATCATGGCTGGTTTTATGATAACCCCTTCTTCATATAAAAAAAAATTAAAAAAATAATAAAATAAAAACTCTTACCTGCCAAAGTACTTTTCGAGTTTCAGCCGAGGATTTTTATTGGGTTTGCTCCCGTCTCTGAGAGCATCTCCAACCGAACGCCAAACGTGCGTATGGTGTCGTTCGGTCGCTCCAGCCGAACGTCAAATCTTCCGCCATTTACTTGCGGGTGAACAGTGTGACGCCAATATTGGTGTTGCACTGTTCACCTACGTTATTTTGTTCTCTCAAGCGGAAAAACGCGCGAAAGGGAGAAGGATCGTTACCTTAGCAGAAGCACTTAAAATGGAGTTCGATTGGAGCAGCACCATGACATTTTGGAGTTGTGCTGTATTTTGCAGTGAAAAATGTAGTTCTTCGTTGGAGATGCCGGAGATGCCGTGACCTCCCAAACCGTCCGGCCTACCCCCATGCCAAACCCCTCCTCTCACGCAAGCGGCCATCAACTGCTGCCAAGCTAGCCCATCAACCTCACACCGACCACTCGTTACTGTCCAGGTCTGCAACTCCGGCTCCATCACCCTCTTGTACCTCTCTCACTCTCATAATTAGAACAACCAAATGAGGGCTAATAGAGGGGTGCGTCCTAGCTAGAAGGTATGGACAATCTGTATATTAGGTTTATTAGCTTGCAAATAGTGCTTGTATTCCTAAAACATATGGCTTTATGCTTTATGTGATTAAATGTTTGTCTTATTTAAAAACCATTCCCCATACATCACACAGTTCAACTATCCCCATTCCTACCTCACCTTCCAACACCACACCCAATCCCATTATTCAACCCGATACATCTGCCATAAATATTATACCACCACTTCAAATCTCCCCCAACCTTTCCAGTTTCCCATCTCAAACTTGCCACCCCCTCAGCTCAACTTGTTAAGGACCGTTAGAATTATTTAGCTCACACTTCTTGTATCCACTTAGATCATTACACGTGTACTTCAATACATAAGCTATGCTATATATAGGAATGAATGTCTGCAGCAATGTAACGAAAGATAATTAATAAAGGTTCTTGATTAGATTTCTTGTTCTCAGTTCCTGTTCTTCTTCTCTCTGCTTTCTTCACCCTTTACGTTTCTACATGGTATCTAGAGTCGGTCGATCTTGAGGACCAAGCCCATGGCGAATCAAGCACAGGCATCCTCATCGATCGGTACCACATCTGTCGCCGCCGTAACAACTCCGGGCATCTCTTCTTCGTTAAAATTCGTGATCTCTAACCTCAAATTTTTGGTTCCTCACGCACTAACACCGGACAATTTTCCCATTTGGAGCACTCAAATAGCTAAATTTCTTAGAGCAAACGGATTCGCGGAATTTCTTGATCCAAAATCAAATTCGGAAAACATTGATCCGAATCAAGACGCGCGAACATGGCGTGTCACCGATCAAAACTTGGCTACGGCCATGTGCTCCACCATCTCACCAGCGGTTCTTCCATATGTGATTCATCTTGAATCAACCCAAGAAATATGGGCAACGCTACACACTCGTTTTCAATCCTCCAACCGCTCAAAGGTAATCCAACTTAAACATGAGCTTCACAATGTCTCAATGCAGATGATGTCTATGACTCAGTATCTTACTGAGATCAAGAAAATCGTGGATCAAATAGCTTCATCCGGTTCTTCGGTCGATCCCAAAGACGTGATAATTTACATCTTGAACGGACTTCCTCCGGCTTACCAGCCCTTCACAACCACAATTTGCACAATGCAAGGATCGCTATCTCTCGACACTCTGTATGCTCTTCTTATAAGCGAAGAAATACACCTGAAGGCTGTTGATGAGGACATCGACAGGCGCTACTGACATGTTTATCGCCGCCGAAACCGCAGATCGACGGCCACGATTCAGCGCCTCTACTTTTGATTTAGATGTCATGATGCTTTTTTATTATTGTCTTGTTTTATTTACTGTCTTTCCATTTTTACCCCTGTGGGAGTTATTTTATCATTGTAGCCCAGAGGGCAATTTGGTATTTTCTCTTTGTATGAGTTGAGGCCTATATATAGTGGTCTCATGTATTGTTTTGAGGTTAATGAATATTTGAGTGAAACTTTATGTTATTTTCTTCTTCTTGCATGAGAGCTAGATAAGGGTGATCAAGCTCTAGGTGAGCATTTGCAATACCCACCAGTCGTTGGAAGCGTCCTCGACTCGTGGTCCACGTTATCTCTTCGCTTTCGTTTCTAAATTTTGGATCTTCTTGTCCCCACACCGATCTCCACCCAAGATCCTTTCCTCCAACTCGTCATTCGCTTGTTACCTCCACTAGAACTCCAATCTCTGTTAAAATCCCCACCCAAACCCATTGGCCCGTCCCCCCCCCCCGCCCCATTAGCCGCCGGCCATCCCATGCTCCACCCATGGTGACGACATCAATCATCCAAGTGGCTCCTTGATTGTTGCCTAGCAATAAATAAGGGAGTTACTACATTTTGAATTTCAAATTTTGAAATCCAAAATCTTCCTTATTTGAAATCTTCCAAAAAGGAAAGTTTTGAAATTGATCCAATTCAAATTTCATAACATGAGGAGTTACTAATTTTCATCCTAGGTGGCAACAACCTATTTGGAAAGTGCGTAATTGCTCCCTAACCTCCCTCCCCTCTTTTCTAGCCGCCGGCCCCATCAAAGGGGGAATCCCCTTTAAGGCTAGTTAATGACAATTAAAATTCTTGATTCAAATTTCAAATCCAATTTAACTCCCTCCAAATTTACTTGAAATCTGAAATTAAATTCAGATTTTAGCAAACCTCTCCCCTCCCTCACCCATGCCGCCGGCCACCTAAGGAGGAATCTCTTTAATGCAATTTTAATTCATTCATTACACCTATTTCAAATCCGAATTCACATTATTCTCCCTCCAAATTTAATTAAATCTGAAATTAAATTCAAATTTTGATTAAAACTTCCCCACACCTCCTCATCATCTATTCTCCTAACCCTAGCCGCCTCTCACCTCCATAGCCGCCCCTCCTTTGCTCATCTCCCCACCTTAGGCCGGCCTTCTCTTCATCCCCCTTGAGAGGTTGAGACAAAAGAAGAAGACGACAACATCTCCCCACCCACGTCAATGTTGAATGGCAGATCCCGAGCTAGAGTGGGGTCTCGTGTTCAACGCCGACGGAAGCATCAACATCCTACGATCCCCGTGCTTTGACGTAGGATTTGAAGACGAAACCACCGTGGAAGAATATTTGGAGAGAGTCGTCCTGATCCTTGCAAGCATCTACGATCGACGATTTTCAAAGTACAATTGGAGCCTCGACGGCCACTTACGACATCCCTCCCCACCGGCTACCTTTCCTCCGACGAAGTTCTTCGGCGCCTTCTCTCTAGTGGTAATATCCTTCATCGCTTGGATCTTCTATCTCCGCTAAAAGCCTACTAATATTTGAGCGAGACGGCCACGAGGTGAAATTCTCGTTGTTAAATGTTGGGTTTTTGTTAATTGTACTTTGCATTTAAATTTCCTTGGATTTTGAATGAATTGTTTTGGTTAATCTCTATTGCTTCTCTTTGAGCCTAAACAAGTTGAAAATTTCAAATCCTTTTACTCACTTGTAAGTGATAGCTTAAATTCAAATGAGCCATACTTTAACCAATTCTCTTTTAAATTTCTAATTGCAACTCCTAGTCATAATAGATTGAAGACAAAAATTGCAAAGTCATAATAGATAGTGGAAGTTGCATTAATGCCGTATCTACTGCCATGATTTCGAAACTATAATTGAGGACCACACCACACCCGAACCCCTACAAAGTTTCCTGTATAAACTCGACCTCCTTGGAGGTGAAAGATAGGAGTCTTGTTCCTATCGAATTCGTTAGATACAAGGAGAAAATCTGGTGTGATGTTTTGACAATGGATGTGGGTCAAATCATCCTTGGCCGCCCTTGGTTGTTTGACAACGATGTACACATTTATGGCCGATCAAATACCTGTGTATTTGAACACGAAGGCAAGAAAATTAAACTACTACCCACTCAACCTAAGTCTACCAAGGAAGAAGTCAAACCCAACTCCCTGAAACCCAACACGGGCTTGAACCTTTTGACTGCTAAAGACTTAGGTATGGAACTCAAATCAGGAGCCCTCCTGTACACGTTAGTAGCCCGGGAAGTAAGTATAGATCAAGAAGAACTAATCCCTGAAGAGGTAAAACCCCTTTTAGAAACTTTTTCCGATGTCTTCCCTGAGGACATGCCCTACCAACTGTCACCCCTAAGGGACATCCAACATGTTATTGACTTAGTCCCTGGGGCCTCTTTACCTAACCTGCCTCACTACCGAATGAACCCTGCTGAGCATGCTGAGCTCAAGAAACAAGTGGACGAACTTTTACAACGCGGATTCATTCAGGAAAGTCTTAGCCCGTGTGCTGTCCCAGCCCTTCTTACCCCTAAGAAGAATGGGTCGTGGAGGATGTGCGTTGATAGCCGTGCTATCAACAAGATCACGATCAAGTATCGTTTTCCAATCCCTCGCCTTGATGACATGCTAGACATGATGACAGGGGCCACATTTTTCTCCAAGATTGACCTCAAAAGTGGCTACCACCAAATTAGGATCCGCCCGAGGGATGAATGGAAGACCGCGTTCAAAACCAAAGATGGGTTGTACGAATGGACAGTAATGCCTTTTGGATTAAGTAACGCGCCTAGCACTTTCATGAGAGTAATGACTCAGATCCTTAAGCCTTTGCTTGGAAAATTTGTTGTAGTATACTTCGATGATATTCTGATCTACAGTCATTCGGTGGAACAACATTTGAATCACCTACAACAAGTCTGTGAAATTTTGAAGAAAGAACAAATGTATGCCAACCCTAAGAAATGCACTTTCCTAACGAATCAAGTAACTTTTCTTGGATTTATCATTTCTTCCCACGCCATTTCTGCTGACCCCGAAAAGGTGCGAGCAATCAACGAATGGCCTGAACCAAAGAATATTAGAGATGTCAGGAGTTTTCACGGACTGACCACGTTTTATAGGAGATTTATCAGGAACTTTCGCACCATAGTGGGTCCCATAACTGATTGTTTAAAGAAAGGAGAGTTTGTCTGGACGACATCGGCCACCAAGGCTTTTGAGGAAATAAAACGGAAATGGTTGAAGCACCAGTCATGCGACAACCTGACTTTTCGAAAGTCTTTGAAGTAACTTGCGACGCATCGGGCATAGGAATAGGAGGAGTATTATCCCAAGAAGGACACCCGGTTGCCTACTTCAGTGAGAAATTAAATGACATCAGGCAACGATACTCCACCTACGATAAGGAATTTTACGCCATAATTCAATCCCTCAGGTACTGGAGAGATTACCTGCTTCCCCAGGAATTTGTTATCTTTTCGGACCATGAAGCTTTACGATATATCAATTCACAGAAGAAACTGAATGACCGACATGGAAGATGGGTTGAATTCCTATAAGAATACACTTACACCATTAGGCACAAAGCAGGTTCTGAAAACAAGGCTGTCGATGCACTAAGTCGTAGAATGATGGTTGCTCGTGAGATGAGAACAGAAGTGGTTGGTTTCGAGCAAATTAAAGAAAACTATTCTGACTGCCCCGATTTTGGAGAAACCTACTCTAAGCTAACAACTGGAGATGATCGTATCGTAGGAGATTTCATGTTGGAAGATGGCTACTTGTTTAAAGCTCAAAAACTTTGCATTCCCACAACTTCGCTTCGAGAATTTCTTGTGTGGGAATTACATGCTGGAGGTTTAGCGGGTCACTTTGGTCAAGCCAAGACCATCGCAGCGGTTGAGAATCGTTTTTACTGGCCAAGTCTTAAGAGGGACGTTAGCAGATTAGTAAGGCGGTGTCACACCTGTCAGTTGGCAAAACAACGGAAACAAAACACCGGCCTTTACACACCTCTTCCCGTGCCTAACCAACCTTGGCAGGACGTCAGCATGGACTTTGTCTTAGGTCTACCCAAGACCGTTAGGAAACATGACTCAGTTTGTGTAGTTATAGATAGGTTTTCTAAGATGGCCCATTTTCTCCCGTGCTCCAAAACTTTTGATGCCTCTAAAATAGCCAAACTGTACTTTGATGAAATTGTGAGACTTCACGGGCTGCCTAAAACCATAGTCTCGGACCGAGATGTGAAATTTACCAGTTATTTTTGGAAGACATTATGGCATAAAATGGGGACCAAACTGCAATTCTCTACCGCCTTTCACCCCCAAACAGACGGTCAAACTGAAGTAGTGAATAGGAGTTTAGGAAATCTGTTAAGGACCTTGGTTGGAGAAAACATTAGGGACTGGGACTCTAAGTTGCCTATAGCTGAATTTGCCTACAATAACTCTGTGAACCGAACTACTGGTTTTAGCCCTGCTGAAATAGTGTACGGGTACCTCCCCAACCAACCCATTGACTTGATTCCCATGAGCACTAGAGTTAGAACATCTGAGTTAGCATTAGCATATACATCGCATCTACAGGAGTTACATAAAGAAATTAAAAAGAAAATTGAGCAAAGTAATGCAAATTATAAATTTATGACTGATCATAAAAGAAGAGCTAAAGGATTTGAAATTGGAGACTTTGTGATGGTTCGGATCCGTCCGGAGCGTTTTCCTCCTGGATCCGCAAAGAAGCTGCATGCGAGAAGCGCCGGACCGTTCAAGATAATTTCAAAGGTGGGATAATGCTTACGTACTAGACCTTTCCGAAGGTTTCAACATTAACCCCACATTTAACATAGAAGATTTAGTAACCTTCGAGGGACCAGAATTCAACCCATGCAATCCACTTACAAATGAGCCTAGTGTGACCATACCTGGTGAGATCCTCAGCCTTCCTCCACTCCCAAATTTACCCCCCTTACCCAATGCGGACATAGTTGAAGCCATATTAGATGATGAGATCATTACTACGAAAGGAGGCGGACGTCGAAGGTACTTAGTTCACTAGAAGGGGACCCCGGCGACGGAGGATACGTGGGTTGACCGAGAGGAGCTGCAGAGTCTAGACCCAGACCTTCTAGAGTGGTACGAGAGCTCTAGAGACACTCACTCGACAGGGTTGAGTTTTCTCCCACCTGGGGAGAATGATGAGGACATCGACAGGCGCTACCAACATGTTTATCGCCGGCAAAACCGCAGATCGACGGCCACGATTCAGCGCCTCTACTTTTGATTTAGATGTCATGATGTTTTTTTATTATTGTCTTGTTTTATTTACTGCCTTCCATTTTTACCCCTGTGAGGAGTTATTTTATCATTGTAGCCCAGAGGGCAATTTGGTATTTTCTCTTTGTATGAGTTGAGGCCTATATATAGTGGTCTCATGTATTGTTTTGAGGTTAATGAATATTTGAGTGAAACTTTATGTTATTTTATTCTTCTTGCATGAGAGCTAGAGAAGGGTGATCAAGCTCTAAGTGAGCATTTGCAATACCCACCAGTTGTTGGAAGCATCCTCGACTCGTGGTCCACGTTATCTATTCGCTTTCGTTTCTAAATTTTGGATCTTCTTGTCCCCACACCGATCTCCACCCAAGATCCTTTCCTCCAACTCGTCATTCGCTTGTTACCACCACTAGAACTCCAATCTCCGTTAAAATCCCCACCCAAACCCCCCCCCCCCCCCCCCCCCCCCCCCCCCCCCCCCCCCCCCCCCCCCCCCCCTCCTCCATTAGCCGCCGCCCATCCCATGCTCCACCCATGGTGACGACATCAATCATCCAAGTGGCTCCTTGATTGTTGCCTAGCAATAAATAAGGGAGTTACTACATTTTGAATTTCAAATTTTGAAATCCAAAACCTTCCTTATTTGAAATCTTCCAAAAAGGAAAGTTTTGAAATTGATCCAATTCAAATTTCATAACATGAGGAGTTACTAATTTTCATCCTAGGTGGCAACAACCTATTTGGAAAGTGCGTAATTGCTCCCTAACCTCCCTCCCCTCTTTTCTAGCCGCCGGCCCCATCAAAGGGGGAACCCCCTTTAAGGCTAGTTAATGACAATTAAAATTCTTGATTCAAATTTCAAATCCAATTTAACTCCCTCCAAATTTACTTGAAATCTGAAATTAAATTCAGATTTTAGCAAACCTCTCCCCTCCCTCACCCATGCCGCCGGCCACCTAAGGAGGAATCCCTTTAATGCAATTTTAATGCATTCATTACACCTATTTCAAATCCGAATTCACATTATTCTCCCTCCAAATTTAATCAAATCTGAAATTAAATTCATATTTTGATTAAAACTTCCCCACACCTCCTCATCATCTATTCTCCTAACCCTAGCCGCCCCTCCTTTGCTCATCTCCCCACCTTAGGCCGGCCTTCTCTTCATCCCCCTTGAGATGTTGAGACAAAAGAAGAAGACGACAACATCTCCCCACCCACGTCAATGTTGAATGGCGGATCCCGAGCTTGAGTGGGGTCTCGTGTTCAACGCCGACGGAAGCATCAACATCCTACGATCCCCGTGCTTCGACGTAGGATTTGAAGACGAAACCACCGTGGAAGAATATTTGGAGAGAGTCGTCTTGATCCTTGCAAGCATCTACGATCGACGATTTTCAAAGTACAATTGGAGCCTCGACGGCCACTTACGACATCCCTCCCCACTGGCTACCTTTCCTCCGACGAAGTTCTTCGGCGCCTTCTCTCTAGTGGTAATATCCTTCATCGCTTGGATCTTCTATCTCCGCTAAAAGCCTACTAATATTTGAGCGAGACGGCCACGAGGTGAAATTCTCGTTGTTAAACGTTGGGTTTTTGTTAATTGTACTTTGCATTTAAATTTCCTTGGATTTTGAATGAATTGTTTTGGTTAATCTCTATTGCTTCTCTTTGAGCCTAAACAAGTTGAAAATTTCAAATCCTTTTACTCACTTGTATGTGATAGCTTAAATTTAAATGAGCCATACTTTAACCAATTCTCTTTTAAATTTCTAATTGCAACTCTTAGTGGTATTACATCCGGGGGGGGGGGGGGGGGGGGGTTGTTCTTATAGTGGATCCGCCCCCTAACCCAAACCGGTTACCTCAAACCAAAATCCAATTTTACATTTACCTCTCAACTCCACTCATCACCCACACCAACTTGCTACACCCAAGCCTCCAAATGTCAACAATGGGGGCAAGCAATGTCCACTGAATTTCATACCCTTCAACACTAAAGCACATGGTCTATTGTCCCACCACCCACAAATCAGTCCACTTTAGGCTGCAAATGAAACTACAAAACTAAGCCCAAATCTGATGGTTCACTTGACCGCTTCAAAGTCCGGCTAGGAGCACAAGGCTTAGAGCAACAATACGGCGTCAATTATCACGAACTTTCAGCCTCGTTGCCAAACTCCCTACAATTCGTGTCCTCCTAATCATAGCACTACACAACAACTGGCCAGTCCGCCAACTTGACTTCTCCAACGCCTTTCTTCATGGCACCCTCGATGAAACCGTTTATATGACCCAACCCATCAGATTCATTGATCCGCTTCACCAAAATTATGTGTGCAAACTCCACAAAGCCATCTATGGCCTCAAACAAGCCCCTTGTCAATGGTTCTCCACTTTTTCCAACTTTGTTCTCTCACGCAATTTTTATTTCAGCAACTTTGACCAGTCTCTCCTCATTTGTTCTTCTTTCAACACTCAAATCTCCCTCCCTATTTTTGTAGATGACACATTAGTCACCAGCAATAATCACCAATCGCTCTCCACCCTTAGCAAAGGCGAACTCACTCTACACTCCTATTTGGATTTTGATTGGGCATCCGCCCAAATGATAGGAAGTTGACCACAAGCTTCTGTTCATTTCTAGAGAACACTCTCATTTCCTAGAGTGTCAAAAAGTAGCCCACGGTGGCAAGATCTTTCACCGAACCAAAATACACGGCGCTAGTGGCTGCAGCTTCGGACATCATATGGCTTCGTAGACTTCTTCAAGACTTTCACATCAGCTCTCTGGCTGCCACTCCTCTCTACTATGACAACATCTCAAAGATCTTTTTTGTCAACAACCCAGTCTTCCACGCCCGCACCAAGCATATAGAGATCGAGTACCATTTCATTAGGGATAGGATCGTCTTAAAAATGTGGTTGTACATCACATTTACACGAGGGACCAGCCTGCTGACATTTTCACCAAAGCCTTATCACCCACTCAGTTCACTCACCTACGCAACAAATTGAGTATCTAAGCCAAATTGACTCTCCATGATTTGGATACACAAATTGAGTAATAAGCCAGCCGTTTTCTCCAGTAAAGCTTGGTCTCCATTACTGCACTATAGCTGCAGATTTTCTATCAACGCTCATCCAGCCATTGATTACTAACTGATCACTCATCTCAGCCGTTATCTCACTAGGAGCTCTCTTTACCTTATGTTATATATACAAACAATGATACTGTAGCTACATAAGTATCAATACAGTTTTACACTGCTTCCACCCATATCTCGATCAGCACCAATCTATTATCTACAACAGTTGATACATTGGTAAATATCCTTCGTAAACCACGCTATTCTTACTCTTCCATAAAAGCCGCTTCACAATACTCTTCGGAAGTATCAAAGAGAAATTAAATGAAAACCTTTCAACTTCACGGAGCAATTTCATAAGTATCAACACATCGGCCGCCCCTTTGTTCCGACTTGGTGCTGCTTATGAGTCGAAGATGGAAGAGGAAGACGATAAGAAAAAAGTTGTGAAGAAACCCGATCCTCAAGCCGAGGAAGAAGATAACGACATCGATGATTGCTATGAAATCGATCCAATCGATTTCACCACAAAGCTCGAATTCAGCTCTTCCGACGACGACTGCGTCGCCATTGTTGCACAGAAGGGGCATGTGAGTGCGTCAAAGGGAAGACTCTTCTTTCAGACGGCTTAAATTTATTCCTCGATTGTTCTAATGATTGAGATAAAAATAGGTGGCTCTTAGAGATTTTCCACATCCAAGGCATCTCTGCGGCAACTTTCCTTTTAGTCGAACTACACATGAGACCTTTTGCAGTAAGGTTTGATTTTTTTGATAAAGTCTATTTATTTGGCCATTTTTGTTTTCTCCTAATTCAATTTCTGAAAGGTATGATGAACTGTGAAGCAGTGCTTTTGTTATGTTTGCGAGGTGGCTGCCCCTTGTTCGGAGTGGTGGGGAGAGAATGGTCACTGCAATGTCTCCCGGACGGAATTAGAAGGCGAACCTTTGGTTATTTGTTCCATGTAGGAAGGAAGAAAGAAGAAATGGGTCATATTTGATTTAGTCGTTTCTTTTCACTCCATGTTATATTCTCTCTCTCTAAGAGAAATAGAATTTATTGGAATAAGAAAAGAGTCCTATAAAGCAAAGTCATTAAGAGGCCAGAACAAGAATATGATAGTCAAAATAATACAATAATCGACAGAATACAAAATAATCTGAAGAACAAAAGGAAAAAGAAAATCCCTGAATGCTTTCTTCTTGCTATTTGTTATCATTGTTACTAATAACAATTGAAGTTAAAAGAGAAATATCTGAAGATGCAATTTATTTCGAGCAAACAACTAACATAATAAATCCTCACACATTCATTATTATTAGCTCTGTCCCAATTATTTGGAGTTGAAATTGTTTTTGGTAAAGTCTGTATGAGGAATTATTATTTTTATTAATTATTTTGTGTAAATTTTGTATTTGTAAAATTATAAGCCTAAATTTGATTTATTTTCTATCCTTTAGGGTATGTAGCACATTTTTCTTTTTAATGTGGAGCAACATATCAGGTCTCTAATTTATGAGAAAAAAAAATCAGTTTTTTTATAGAAAAAATTATGTTTTTTTTATGAATGAGATACACATTTGTTTTCTTTCTTGATTGTGTTAAAACAAAATTGGAATGACGTAAGGATTCTTTTACGTATTTGTATTGAGAATTAAAATATCATCAAAATATACTACCAATATTTTTCTTAGAATATTTTGTTGCATTAAATAGATCAAACGATATTATTTATCATTTATATTATCCATCTAGATTCTTAAAGATATTCATCCATTTATATTCTATATGTTATAATTATTCTAAGACTTCAATGAAATATTTATCTTGTAAATTATTTACCTGTCTTTGAAACTCAATCTATTATGGTAGGGTTCATTCTATAATATAGAAGATTTGAGATTTATGAATTTTTTATGAAATTGGTTGCATATTGTAAGTCACTCGCTTGGAAAAATTGCTAGATAAATCATCATGGAGGGGCCTATGCGTTGATACATGTAAAAAATTACAAGTCCTTAAAAGATCCGCAGCTCACTAAAAATACAACATTTGAAACAAAACCTAGGAGCTTTCTATCTTACCTAATACACGAGGATAAAACAAAACCAGACACATGAAGCCTTCATAATCAGCCTCCAGGGAAATAATCCAAAGCATGGTTAAGCCACCAATAGAAGCCCCAACGATCCAGATCAGATCAAGTAAAGAAGCATCAACCTATAAACATCACAAAAGAGGAAAACAAGAAATGTAGGAGCAAACCCTCACCACCCACATGAAAGAAAAACAACAACCGACCAATGTCACTACTAGCATAAATAGAGAAATAAAACAACAAATAGAAAGCCGCTAAATAGACAAAGAAGCAGCCACCAACAAATCACAAAGAAACATAAAAAGAAACTACTTTTTATGTTTCTTTTTAAGTGTTTACTATCACGAGAGAGTTTTCTCCACAACTTTACAAACATCAATGTCATACAACTCCCTAAATGGTTCCACATGCTCATCACCAAGGTCATCAAAATCATCAACCATCTCACCAGTATGTGATGGAGGCCCATCACTCCAAGCCGAAGGACCCATAGAAATATTTCCCACATTATCAATGTCAAGTATTTAATCTGTTATGAGACATAAGGACAATCGACACCTCTACAAAGTTCTCATAATATAAAGAGTCCACATCAACAATCGAAATAGGCACGCCAACCGTAGTTCCCAGAGGGGGAGAAACTACTTCATCAACTTGTTCATTAGATGCCACAGCCCCAGGTGAATCAATGCAGACAGCCTGCTAACCCGAATCTTCACCACATTCAACAACCTCCACATCAACATGAGACAAAGCTAAGCCACACAACCCAACTTCACCAGAAACATTTAAATTAACACACTCGCTCTGCTTAGTGACCACAATAGGAGAAATAAAACCACCATCACACTAAAAAACAACATCACCTAGTTCTAAAGCATTCTTAGCCTCATGCCCCACCACATTAAGTAAAGGAGACACAACATCAATATTACCATTATGACAAGTTACATTAATATTAACCACCTCCTCATTAAGAGCCGCCTCAACCAATTCATTGGCAGTATCCGTAATCACCTCAGCATCAGCCCCCTCCTAAACCGAAGGACCAACATCCACCTTTAGAAACAAGATAGGACAAACATCCTTAGAATGACCTAACGTTTTACAATAAAAGCAATACAATAAAAATTCTTCCATTTCAATCGATTGGATGTACCCCATAGATTCGGAACCAAGCCAAACCTGAGTGGCGTATCTTTTCGTAATAGCAAGTTCCACAAAATTTCGAGCAACAGACGGTCTAGTGCCATTCGTAGTGGCATTATCGATTCGCAGAGGTCTACCAAACATAGATCCCAATTCATGAAGAATGCGAGGGGAGAAGAGATGAGGACGCAAACTGGGAAAAAAACCCAAATGGGCACAATAGACGACTCCACATTAAGATCAAAGTGGGGAGTCCACTTAAACAACTTCATGAAACAGTTGGCAATAAAATAAAATCGGTGAGAGAAGACCCTACAGTAATCAAGGTCATTAACAAGCTTAATCAGTACATTTTTTGAATTCAAAATAGTAATCGAAAAGGCGCCACAAAGCTTGAGATTAAAGAAAAATTTTCGAATCAAATCAAAAGATGGACGACGGTCCGGAAATTTTCCTACCAACACAAACACGAAAGGCGCTGCAAGAGAAAGTAACTCCTCATCCGAAATGATTAATGCAGGCAAACCACGATGAAACTTTATTTTGAGCGATGGAAAAACAGACGAGTCACCGGATCAAGCATAACAAAACGACTTGGATTTAAGCTTACCATCCAAAAACCCAGAATCCCTTAAACGATTTGTGTCTATACGGAAGAAAATCACAGGAAAACGGAGGTTTAAGGAAGAAGAAATACAGAACAACAACTGCCTCAAACTAAAACCCCAAAACCCCTAGAAATTTTTCTTAAAATAGTTGAGAACATATTAGGTATATGAGTTTTTATAGGGATGGATGTCACTTCCTTCATATTAAGTAGGTGAAGTAAAAGGGAATCATAGAACTCACATTAATTTCTTAAATTGAACTGACTATTTCTGATGTTAGACATTAGCATGGGCAAGTTATATTTTTAGTGCAGATTCTGATTTGTCAAGGCTCTTGATTAAAATTTTGATCGATAGGGCACCAATCACAGTTAGTTATTATTTTGTATTTATTTTAGGGTTTTGGTTAAGTAGAAAATAGTTTTATGATTTTTTTATATTTAGAAATATGAATATTATCATGATGTTATTTAATATACATCTTATGTATCTCATTATTTGATTTAAGAACAAAAATTTCTCTCACAACAGGAAAAATGTCATTTTCTGGCAACAAAATGATGTTTCAGGGGGAGAAACGGGATAGAGGGTGTCTTGGTTGCCGGTATCGGTGGCATGTGGAAGTTTGAGTGGGAAATCTTCGGATCCATTGGAGACCAGTAAGAACGGGGATTAGCAAGTCGCACAGAGCTCGCCACGACCTTAACCAATCTTGAGCGCTATTTCTTTTATATACTAAAAACTAAAGCACTTCATGACATGAGGTGGGCCATCATACAGGGAGGGATCAATGTCACTTTCTTCAAATTAAGCAGGTGAGTTAATGGGAATCATAGAACTCAATTTCTTAAATTGAACTATTAGACATTAGCATGGGCAAGTGATATTAAATCTTTGATCGATAGGGCACCGATCACAATCAATTACTGTTTTGTATTTATTTTCTACTAATGGCTAAGTAGAAAATAATTTTATGCTTTTTTTAATATCTAGAAATATGAATATTATCATGATCATGATGCTATTGAGTATACATTCTTGTGTATCTCATTATTTGATTTAAGAATAAAGAATTCTCTCAATACAAGAAAAACGTCATTTTATGGTCTGTTTGGTTTGATGAAAAATAAGTGTAATGTATTGCCAATGTTGAGGTTTTAAAACTTGTGATGTTTAGTTTGATGATTAGTCTCATGAAATAAAATATAGAGTAAAATTATATTGAATTCGAAATTCATATTGTTATTTTTTTATCCATTTAAAACTCATATGTTTTTGGTCTAATTCAAAATACACAAGTTAACTACGCTTTTGATGCTGGCTACTGCCCATGGTTGCTGTGGGTAGTCTGCCACCCAGATCGTCCGCCACAGTCCAAAGGTTAATTGAGTCGAGCTCTGTGCGACTTGCTAATCCCCGTTCTTACCGGTCTCCAATGGATTCGAAGATTTTCCCCTCAAACTTCCACATGCCGCCGATACCGGCAGTTAATACGCCCTCTATCCCATTTCTCCCCCTCAAACATTATTTTGTTGTAGAAAATGACGTTGTTCCTGTTGTTAGAGAATTTTTTGTTCTTAAATCAAATAATAAGACACATAAGAATGTATACTCAATAACATCATGATAATATTCATATTCTAAATATAAAAAAGCATAAAATTATTTTCTACTTAGCCTAAACTCTAAAATAAATACAAAACAATAATTTACTGTGATTGGTGCCCTATCGATCAAAGATTTAATCAAGAGCCTTTACTAATCAGGATCTGCACTAAAAATATCACTTGCCCATGCTAATGTCTAATAGTTCAATTTAAGAAATTGAATTCTATGATTCTCCTTAACTCACCAGCTTAATTTGAAGAAAGTGACATCCATCCCTCCCTGTATGATGGCCCACCGCATGCCGTGAAGTGCTTCAGCTTTTAGTATATAAAAGAAATAGCGCTCAAGGTTGGTAAAGGTCATAGTGAGCTCTGTGCAACTTGCTAATCCCGGTTCTTACCAGTCTCCAATGGATCCAAAGATTTCCCCCTCAAACTTCCACATGCCACCGATAGTGGCAGCCAATATACCCTCCTCTATACCATTTCTCCCCTTCGTAATCCTCCTCTTCATCGTTTTCCTTTTCCTCTCCATCATCCTCTTTTGTAGAAGTGCTTCGTTTTCTACAATAAACAAGAAATGAAATCATATCATGCTCAAGGTTGGCTAAGGTCGAGAAGAGCTCTGTGGGACTTACTTTTAATTGTTGTAATCCCCGTTCTTACCGGTTTCCAATTGATCTGAAGATTTCACCCTCAAACTTTCACATGCCACAAATATCAGCAACCAATACACCCTCCTCTATACTGTTTCAATTCCTTTCCTCACTCCATAGCTCTGTAGCTGGCGGAGGTATTAGCAGCACGGTGGCACGTCAAAGCACTAAATCGGGGTTAAAACTGGTGATCATTGCTTCTTTAACTTTGTTTCACTACGTTGAGGTGAGGAGGATGATAGAGGAGAGAAACGGAGGCGACTGTGCTGTGTGCCTATCGGAGTTCGCCGTTGGCGATGCTGTCCGACTGTTGATGACATGCTGCCACGTGTTAACACTATGTGGTTGTAGCTTTGACAAATTAAAATTTAAAATTTAAACTAATCATTACCTCTTTAGAAATAAATGAAACAATTGTCCCGTTATCTAATTATCATGGTACAACAACAACAACAAAATTAAGTCTTTATCCCACTATGTGATTGTAGCTTTTTCTCCATTGCGTCCCGGTAATGGACAAATTCTCATGTAAATTTAATAAAAAAAGATCATTTATAATATTTTCTAATTAAATCTTTTTTAGTTTTATCTCTATTTTTCTTAACATCTTATTATCATGATACTTATGAAATATTTATTTCTAAATATTTATTTTATTTATATTTCACTTTAAATTGATGTGACATCTAATTCTGTCTTATTCATCATGTAAGTTAATCAATCAAAAAATTTATTAGAATTGTGTAAAGAATAAAAAAATGAAGCCTCAATTTTAATTTTGTACAAATATTTCTAAAATCGCACACTCTAATAAGATTATCATATTTATTTAATATAGTAAAAAATATAAGTCATTCAATTATTGGAATAATTAGCAAAGTCATACCACGAATTACATATGTATAAATTATGCAAATAGTATATTATGAGTTTTTTTTAATAAATAATATTAAAAAAACCTGAATCTTAGTTGTTTTATCAACTTTACTTATCCCAGAATTCTGCTCCATCACTCCCCCTCCCATAGCTGTTTTATCCAATTCGCCCACCCCCTCTCGATGCTAATAACATAATTATATCAACCGTCGCCACCGCTGCCACTGCCACTAGCAACAACCTATCGCAAGACCATCGCGGTGGCCTCATTTGTTGTTTCCTCCACATTTGACCTGCATATCAGGCATGTCCTATGTGAAACAAACCATGAATCAATGCAACCCAGATGGAACGCGTGGCAGCATTCCGTCAACAGTCGGATAACATCGCCATGGTGAACTCCAATAGGAACACAACGCAGCCGCCTCCGTTTCTGTCCTCTAGCAACCTCCTCACCTCAGTGTAGCGAAACAAAAGAAAAGAAGAAATGATCGTCAGATCTAACCCAATCTCAATGCTCTGATGCGGCACTGCACTGCTAACGCCTTTGCCAACTACAGAACTATGGATTTAGGAAAGGAATTAAAAGAGTTCTAAAAAAGGGATGATGGGGAGGCAGAGGAAAACATTGAAGATGAGGATTATGAAGGGGTGAAACGATATAGAGGAGGGTGTATTGGCTGCCAGTATCCGATGCACAATCATGTCTTTTTTTTTTGGACATTTAAGTCAATTAAGACAAACTCACACACACACATCACATACACAAGACTCTAACTCAAAACCTCTTTGTTGATAGCCAAAGCTCCTAACCAACATACCAATGTGAGCTACATATTAAATGCCTTGTTGGAAAGCTCATCGTAAACTATAACATCATAAGTTCATAATTTAATTGGAAATACATATACTCAATACTATTCACTTCAAATGATATGTTTATAAATTCAACAAGAGGGTGGATAGGTATATTAGAAAGTTGGAAGTGAGTTAATTTACATTAATTCCATTTTCTTTCCTTGTTATTTTAAACATATGCATCATGTTTAAAGTATAAATGAAAATGGCATTGGATGATACTCTTATTCTTAGCAAATATCCTTTGGTTTGTTGACTCAACTTGTTTGTTGACAAAAGTCTTATGATATGTTATTTGTGATTACAAATTAAATTTTATATGAAGTTCAGTTTATTGTTCATGAAATTTCAAAATCCAATATATACATATTCATGTATTGAGCATTTGTAAATCAGACAACTTGAAAGAATGCTTTGCATTTACATGAGAAGGATATTGATTACAAATACAACTTTGTAGAATAAAAAAAAAAAATCTAGAAGAAGCACAATTGTTACTCTCCAATTTCATGTTTCTTGTTGGGTCTAGTAGGATTATATTCAAATATGATGTTGAAGGATACTCTTCTTGCTATTGAGATTTCTATGAATTGTGACTCGTTGTTGCAAGTTGGGCTTAATATGAAATATGTAATAAGTGCAAAAATCCATTCCATATATTCGCATCATGTTGCTTGTAATGAAAATTCTATATATAAAGTTTCATATTCTAGTGATCTTTCATACTTAGAAGGAGAAATTATTATTAATGCTTTGCATCCATTAGTGATTATACGAAAAAGGGTATGAATCTTTGTTGAAGGTCGCATATGCTCTAGTATAAGGTGGAAGGGATAATAATATTCCTTTTATTTTTTCATTTTCTATCTCCACTTCTTTTCCTTCCTTATGAAATGAATTCAAAATTTACAGATCTCACAGCTAAATGAAATCCCCAAAAGCAAAATAAGATGGAGCCAACGAAGTACACAAGATGGTAGGCAATTATAAAGCCAAACAAGTTCTGAAGCATCAATTAGTAATAAAAAATTAACTTTCAATCACGAAGAATACAAAAATCAATCATGAGAGACCTCCTCACAACCATGATGAGAAAATCAACAAAGTGATAAAAATAATAGCAAACAATAGAAAACTACCTCAAGAAGAATCCTTCTCTCAAATTTCATGTCAATTAACGTTAGTACGTAGCAAAAATTATTGATAATTTGATCGAGACCAAGATTAGAGAACACCACCAATCAACTTCTCACTCCCAAACCTCAAAAAATAATCTCGTGCATCTCATCCCAATTCAAGTTTCGAAAATAGAATCAAAATGTTTCAAAAAAATTGATTCCTCTTTCGACCTTTTGTCATTTGATTAGTTGCGAAGCATTGCGTACTTGTAGCATTTTGGTTATTGGAATTGGTAGCATTTTGGTTATTGGAATTGAAGTTATCTTTCATTCGATTGTCCACTTTATGTTTAGCGAAATCAAATTTTCTGAAAGATTTTGGTTCTATTTTCGAAGCCTAAACCGAGATGAGATATACGTAATTATTTTTCGAGGTTTGGGAGTAAGAAGATGTTGATTGGTGGTGTTACCTAATATTAATCTTGGTCTCGATCGATGTTCAAACAAGTTTTGGGTAATACACACTTTTATATGTTCAACTTTTCTCATTTAGTAAGTGGTTACTTGGAGAATCTATTTTGTTGATTCCTCTGAAGTATATTTCACTAAAATTTCTTATCGGTACCTTCACTAAGTTAGTTAATAGTGTTTTGATTCTTCGGTGATTATATATTTTTTCTTATTGGCTATTGATAATCAGTCAAGAATTTTTATTACGTATTAATGTTGCCATGAAATTTGAGACAAGGATGCTTCTTGATGTATGTTTCTATTGTTTGATATTATTTTTCTCACTCTATTGATTTTCTCACCATGTTTATGAGGAGGTCTATGATGATTGATTTTTGTTTGCTTCATGATTGAAAGTTAATTTTTTTTATTAATGATTGATACTTGAGAACCTTGCTAGCTTTATAGTTGCCTGCTATCATATCTACTAGTTTCTATCATGTATAAAGTTTTCATGCCCATTATGATAATGCCATGAATATATTGAAGGGATGTTAAATTACAAATTAATAATAAAAAATACTTAGACATTTTAAGCTTTTATATCATTGTGCTTGACTCCTTTTAGGAAGATAAATATATATTGGATTAAGAGCTTTAAGGACTGAAATGCTTGCTAGGACATCCAACTTTAACTTTGAGTTAGTGCATTTCTTTTACCTTTCTAGAATGTGAAAACTATTTTAATTTTTTGTGGGTGCTGTGAAGTTGTTTGGTGTGGCTAAATGTGATGATGTTCTGTGATCTGTGATGGACGTATTAGATTAACCCTAGAGTAAGATTGATTTATATATTCATGTTTGCTAATCTAATCTTATGAATGTAGTCAGACTTATGTAGGGCAATATGAGGCAAAATTATTTTTTAAAAATTCCAATTTAACAAGATTTTATACATGTAAGATTATGTTGTTTTAGCTCGCAATTATTAAAAGCATGACATATATACATGTTACTCAGAAATAAGCAAATGATAATAATTAGTGATTTTATGATTATTTACAATGATTATAAACTACTTTTTCATACTAACTATTTTTTAAAATGTAATTTTAATAAAAAAACGTTGGGAAAGTCTATAAAATGAGGTCTTTTTTCAAAAAAAAAAAAAAAAAAGATTACAAGAAAAAAATATATCATTTATTGGAGAGTTTTTTTCATTTTGATATCTTATTGGATAAGCATATGTGCATGCTTGAAGAAAAGAAGTAAACCACGAGGAGCCTAAGCAAAAAAGAACCGAAGATAAAAAATGCTTTATTTTAAAAGAATTGCATCGTTTCATATGAGTAGAATCCATTTTGTTATGCGTGGAGTATGTCCACCTTTATTTATTACAGGCCCTGGGTTGTATTAAGTGATACATGCCACATGGATTTTAGACTTTTGGTTTAGTGATATGTTTACTATTGTGTGCAGTAGAACTCTCGTATTTTTTAGGTTTCTTGCTTCTTTTCAGATCAGATGTCATTTATTAGGCTCTTAAGAAATAAAAATATTTTATGCTCATAACTTATACTTTTTTTAGGATTCAATAACATAGAAGGATAATCATTGCAGAATATAAATTGAGGCTCACCTGGGGTCGCATCACATATTTTTGTTTATATTCTTTGTTTAAGCACATCTCCATCTACGAATAGAATTTAGGCCACCAGACCTATTAGGGCACAGTTCTGTTTTACTGGAGGCCTACTCTTTTATGATAAAATATATTTTTATGTCTTTTCAAAATTTTAAATACATTCTGATTTATGTTCCAAAAGTCAACTAGCATGCATTGTATTATAAATTAATTTAAAATAAAATTTAATTAAATTAGTTTAGAATCATAACTCACCATTCATGGTCCGAGGCTAAAATTTTTTCTTAGATGTCAGTCCTAATTCTAAATAAATAACAGCCCACCCATCTTTCATAAAGACTAAATGATGGCTTTAAAAGGAATTAGGAGTTGTAGGTGGCATTATTAACCCAAGTGCACTATAGGAAAGTAAGCATTTTCCGACGTACAAAACCATCACAAAATAAGAAAAATCCCCTGCTAAATATACTTTGCAGCGGAATATATTTTGATGCTAAAAGTAATGTCGGAAAAGCATTTACATCGGATTTACAAAAGATTTTGAGCTCCAAAAATAATGTTCTATTTTATTTCATGGTGGATTTGCGTCGGATTTGTGATGAAAGTTTCATCCCAAATTACTACAAGCTCACCAGCCCACCCGCATCAATTGTGGAAGTGAGAAATTCTATTACATAGTTTGACTTTTAGAGAGAGAACATGGATAATCAGCGGAGGAGATATCAGGTCCCTAGCTTCTAGGTGTCATCTCCGATGGGCATGGATCGTAGCCTGATGAATCAGAGTCCATTACAGTGGTAATTTAAAGCCCAATTCCGATTTTTATCATCCTTCCTTAAGGACTAAGAGCCAAAGGACGATACCGAATCATTGCAGATCGGAGACGGAGCGACCTGATATATCCTCCATCGAGTATCCATGTTCTCTCTCTAGATTTAGAACATGGATAGTAATTTCTCGGAGGAGGATATATCAAGTCCCTTGTGGGCGTCATGTCCGATCTGCAATGATTCAGCATCTTCTTTGATTCTTAGTCGGTTAGGAAGGATGATTAAAATCGGATTTGGGCTTTCAATTCCCATTGTGACGGACTCCGATTCATCAAGCTACAATCCATGGCCTAGACGACACCCATAAGGGACCTGATATCTCCACCACGGAAAAGTCCATGCTATATTATGATTTATATATGAGGCAACTCTCTAGCAGTTCATAATTAAATGTATAGAGCAACAAGGCCAATTTTAAATTCAAACTCATATACTATACAAAATTAAAATAAAATTTAGTTTGAAAGGACTCATTGGTGGCACCATGAAACCCTTTGCTAAATTTGGATTCATGTTAATGAATCCAAACAATATGAATTTTAGTATTTTATTATGAAAACCCTTTTCTAAATTTTTAATCTTCTGATTAAATTTATATTTTCGTTAGCGAAAAATACATATAACTTTGCAACATAAAACTTTCAACATGTAATTTCTTATATGTTATAGAGATTATGATTTCGAACATTTGGAGTAATTTAAAAAAAATTTGTACCATGTAATTTGAAATTTGTTCAGTTTTAATTGAAAAGAAAATAATTTGAACACCAAAAAATAATGTTGTAGTACAATGAGTGTTTTAAACAGTGATTTACACATTCATTTGTAATTTGATATTGTTTTTACATTGCAAAAATTTGCTCCATAAAAAGTTCATTTGCTTGCCATGACATGGGGTAAATTTTTCTTTAATTATTACAATATGATGAAATGTATTCTTATATGATTAAAAAAAATATCATCTAGGAGTTATACGGGGCCAAAATACTTTGAGATTATGTCTATGTCATACATTATTCTAGGCCTATAAGGCATGTTCAGATAGCTATAAGTCATGTTATGGTGCATACGGGCATGTGTTGGTGCTATAAACATAAAAGGAATATATAAGGGGTCAAAATTTCTTGAGATTTTATCTGGGACTGGGATTTGGTCCACCGGTATAACATGTCATTTTTCTGTAGTGTATGGATTGAAATTTATTTATATGCTCAATAATGTTAGTTAAATAATTGAATAATTGTTATGATCAATACATTGATCTATTAAAATGCTTTTAAATATTTAGCAAATAATTTAATAAGATAGAATTTGAAATTTTAGATTGGCTTGTGTTGTAGATCACCGTGATTTTCAGGATCTGAGAAAGTGAAGGAAAATGTCGATTAGGAGTTCATGATCAGATATGAGTTGATATGTATTTTGCTATTTTGATTCTTTGTGCAATCATGATTAGTTAAATTTTCACTTTTGTAGCTCTTGCCTGTAACTATATGCCGTAGTATAGATATTTATTTTGATTAAACGAAAGAAATTTCGTGGATGAATTTGTTTTCAATATTTAGATATTTTAGTATGAAATGAAATTTGGAAGAGAATTTAAAACATTCCAAAACTAGATCTTGAAATTTATTTGTTACAGCTCAAGATGATTAGACCTATTCTGATCCAGTTGGAGTGTGACACTCCTGCCACACCGCACGACCAAGCCCTCTTCCATCGCTAGCATCCGCATTTCGCACCCAAAGTCCCAAACCCACTATTGGCATCGCATGTGATCGTGTTTGTACTCATGCAGGCCAATCGCCTGCATCAGTACTCACACAACGTGACGCTCGCTTGCACTCATGAAGGTCATGCTCGACCTAATCCTTCACCATAGGGGTGTTTCGGGTTAGCTGGTTGGACCGGGCCAACCTGATAACCCAGCTTATCGGGTCCGGGTAAAATTTTTGACCTGTTTGCAAAATCGAGTCAGATTAGGATCAACCCGTAGGTCAGATTCGGATTCGACTTGAGTGTTTAACAATGTTGTAAGGTCGATTTGTGCACTTTGCAAAATTGGGTGGCTATGCTTAAATATTTTTTTAATAATGAAAATACATAAATTTTCTTTTGAATAAATTTAAAAATAATTTGTTTTGTTTAGGAAAATGTATTCTTAAAAAATAAAATGTAATGTCATATATTTTAAACAGAATAATAATAAAATATTTATTTCTTTTTAATTATATTTCATAATTTAGAAACAACCAAATTAGATTAATTATCCATGGTTTCCACAATTTGTTAGAAAATCATAGATGCCTAAGAAACACACAATATCGAAAAAATTAGTAATTCTTTTCTGAGCTATTTAGTTTGATGAAAAATATGCGTAATGTATTGCCAATGCTGAGGTTTTAAGAATTTTGATGTTTAATTTGATGATTAATCTCATGAAATAAAAATGTAAAGTAAAATTATATTGATTTCTAAATTCATTTTGTTGTTCTTTTTCATCAATGTAGAACTCATCAGTTTTGGTCTAATTTTGTCAGTCGTCCGCCACCCAGATCGTCCGCCACAATCCAACGGCCATCACTATTGTTAAGCTGTGCATTGCATTTGTTTTAGTTCTAACTAAATAAAAAAAGTTAACCATATCCAATCATTTAACACTCGTTCTTTTAAACATTTCAAATACGCTACATTTACTTTATATCTATATTTTATTTTACTCTACTCTTTTTATAGCAAAATAAATAGCCCTTTCAATATTTTTAATTCATAGTTAAGTTGGATGGAAAAAAATAAATTCTAAAGCTTTGTGACAACTTATTTTCCCAATCAAATAGAACAAATACAATTATGGACTACTGGACTAATTACATAGTAAGGGCATCTCCAACCGAAACTCTCATTTTTCACTGCAAAATGCAGTAAAATTAAAAATTGCCGTGATTCATCTCCAATGGAACGCCATTTTGCTCCAAAATCATCGTCGTTTCTTTCACGCCTTTCTTAGATGGAATTCGGTATAGAGAAAAAAATGGCGAAAGTGAACAGTGCGATGTCAATATTGACGTCGCAGTGTTCATAAGCAACTGAATGCCGGTAAAAATGGTGTTTGGTTGGCACGTCTGAGGCTCTCCATTCGCTTGTTTGTTGAACGGCTGGAGAAGGCCTAATGCGACAAATTACTGCAGTATAGCGTAGGCAAGCTATATCCCAGAAGTTCTTAAAAGAAATCTGCTTCGGAAAATATAAAAAAGTAAAAATAAAAACTGAATACTAACAGCTAATTCGACCCGGGTCGGGTTAGGGTTGACCCGTTTTCCACCCGGGTCAGTTCGGGTTCGACCCGAACCCGACCCGTGACCCGAAATTGACACCCCTACATATTCGACTGTTCTATTGACCTGAACCTTAACAGTTATATGCACATCCTAAAGTTCCGCTCTACCGCGCTCCCTTTCATCGCTAACGTGTTCCCTAATCTCCATCCCCTCCCCTGCCGCCCCTTCTCCTTCACCGTCAAATCTAATAACATGGTAATCTTCGCCGCCGTCGCCGCTGGCAACAACCTCCCGCATAGCCCTCACGGTGGCCTCATCCGGCGCTGCCTCGAGATTAGACCGGCATAACGGGCAGGTCCTGTTCGAAATAAGCCAGGAATCGATGCACCCCGGGTGGAAAGCGTGGTAGCATACCGTCAACAGTCGGATAACATCGCCGGCGGCGAACTCCGATAGGCACACGGCGCACTCGCCCCCGTACTTCCCCTCAATCAACCGCCTCACCTCCGCGTAGCGAAACATCGGAAAGGAAGCAATGATCGCCGGATCTAACCCAGGCTTATTGCTCTGCAGCGCCATCGCGTTTCCGCCGTCGCCGCCGCGAGCGACGGAATTGCGGAGAGCGGAAAGGTAGTAACGGAGGTCTAGGAAGACGAAGATGGAAAAGAAGCAGAAGAGGAGGAAGCAGAAGATGAAGAAGGGGAGGAACGGGAAAGTAGATGGGGTATTAGCCGCCGGAATCGGCGGTGCGTGGAAGCTTGAGGGTGATATCGCCGGATGCATTGAACGCCGGCAGGAATTGGGAAGCTTAGCATTGATCGATGGTCTTTCTATCGTTCTCCCGCGATGGATGGTTCTAAGCTTGACTTGTCAAGGTGGGTTTTTGGGGTGAGGAGACTGGGAGAGATAAAAGTGGAGGTTGTTGGCGATTGAAGAATCGTTGGGTAGGAAACACAAGGCGAAAGATGGAGGGCGAACGGTTGCAGCCGGCCGTGGAAAGGCAATCTTTTCGCCGGTTTAGTTTCCTTCCGAGTTACTAATTTAATACTTTTTTAATTTTTGGTAGAAGAGATAAAACTTTTGCTGCGGATATTCTGAATAAATTTTTAAACGTAAAATCATTAATTATGTTTTTATTTATTTATCTTTAAAATTTTAGTATATTTAATATTCATTATAATTAAAAATTTGAAAACTTTTTAATAATAAATATATATTTTTTGTTTTAGGAAAATTTTATATTAAATTATCTTGATAAATATAGACAAAAATTAAATTTTAAATTATTTAATTCACGAATAATTAATAAAAAATTATATTACATCTATCTCAATAAATTTCATTAATTCTAAATAAAATAATTGGCCATATATCCTATCAAGATATTTTTTTAGAGGTGATAGATGTCTCCCAAACTCTTTCATTTGATCTAGATTTGGGACTTTATAACTATTTCGTATATAAATGAATAAAGCTTATCGCTCACTTCACCAAAAAAAGACAGCTAATCTTAATTTGTTGGTTGGAAGCTTAGACAATCAACAAGAGGTCTTATATTCGAATAATATGTTTATGATTTGTGTGTGTGAATTTGCTTTAATTGACATAAATGTCCCAAACAAGAAAAACTTCACCCAAAAATAGGACAAGCATCTGGATCATAAATTTGTGAAGCAATGAAAAAAGGAGCAGTGACAGCATCCCTAACTAGAGGCATGCTTCATCTTAGAACCTTTCTAACCCCACACATACCTCCCTAAATCCTCATATCTTAAAGAACTCTCCACCATTAACTTCAAAATGGCTAAACCCTAACTCCAAACCTTAGTCTTCCGTCTGATGCAAAGTAAGCAAAAACATTCTAACAAACAAATCCAATACATCATCATAAAACGAACACAATAACTCATAAGCCTTATCAAATACAAATCCTAAAAATGAGTAACAATGATATTAAAAAGGATCACTCACTCAAAAATATAAAGATCACATCGATAGCAAACCCAACAATAGGGGGAAGGGGGGAGGAAGGGGATGTTCAAATACCATGTTGAAAATAATAAAAAATAATTTACAATTTTTGTAAAAATATGTCTATATAAAGGAAAAAGAATAGAGCAATAAGGAAAATACAATAAAGATGAATATTCTTAATAATCAGCATATATTATAGTAATAAATATCATAAATTCTTACTATAAATTCAAATTACAAATAATAATTGACATGATAACATGATAACTCTAACATATAAGGTATCATTGTAGAGATTAATACCATAAATGGTGAGTGTGCCAATAATTATGATTAGCAATGATTTTATATATATATATATATATATATATATATATATTAATTGCAGTCTAAAGAGACTTAAATTATATACATTTGAGTTAAAAAACTCACATTAGTTTATTGGTTAGGAGCTCTGGTTACCAACCCAGAGTTCTTGAATTAGAAGCTTGTGTTTGTGTTGTGTGCTTAGTTTGTCTTAACTGGCCCAAATGTCCAAAAAAAAAAATCTTTTGATTTCAGCTCAATTACAATCCCAATCAATTTATTTTCATATTATATAAAATAAAAATGATAAACTCACTAAATAAAAAGAAAATTCATTGCCGAATAATACATAATCTTACTGCATTTAATTGATACATTAATTTGACAGTTTCCAATTTCAACTTGTTATTTTTAAAATTTATATATATGTGTGATATTAACTTCATATTTCATCATGCTATGCATTTCTAGTTTTCTACCATTAAAGAACCCAACAACGAGAATTCGGGGTGAAGGGGTTGGGAATAGGAACTTTTATTACATCCGGTGCAAGGACGTAGAGGAACGTCCGGTCGGAGTCAAATTTCCACCAAAAAACTCGGTATTTGCTCGGTACAACTAGGTATTATTTGATAATAACGATGAATACCGCTCTTTGAAGACCAATACCGAGTTATACCGAGCTATATCGAGAAATACCGAGTTGTACCGAGTTTTTTCTAGGAAAAACTCGGTACAACTTTTGTATAACTCGGTATTGCTCAAGATAGCTCGAAATAACTCGGTATTGGATCTTCACATGATGTTATTCCTCGTTATTATTTGATATTACTCGGTATTTGCTCGGTACAACTCGGTATTTCGTGGGAATTTGCCTCCGACCGGACGTTCCTCTACGTCCGGTCGGAGGACGTAATAATTGTTCTGCGAATAGAGGCGCAAATTTTTGTTTACAGAAGAGAGGATTTAGAATAATTTTATATCTCATATATAATTATGTTAAAAGTTTAGAGCAGATTTAATATGTTTCTATTTTTATATATCATATACTTTTTGTTTTGATAAATATAATTTTAATAAAAAAATATTCAATTTATGCACTTTTAAAATTTTGGGATTTAAATAGGGGTGTCAAATGGTTTAAGGGTTGGATTTGAATCTAATCAAAGTTGTGCTGACATGAATCCTATCAATCCTTACTCGATCCACCCGTTTAATAATCTGGTCAGAAAGACAAGCTTAAATATGACCCGTTAACCTATTTTGATTAGATATATTTTTTTATAACTTATTAGCATAGAGTTTAGATTATTTGATAAAAATTAGTAAGTGTAAAGTGGATTCATGGTTAAGTTTAGCTAAAACTCAATCTGTTTAATAAACAAGTTTGAATTACAAACCTAAATTTAGATTTTTCAGATTGGATTATGATCTGATTATTTAATGATACTCGTCGATTTAAAGTTAAGTATATCATTTAAAAAATATTGTTGGGATTTTTAAATAACTAATTTGTACCCAATTTAAAAAAATTCATGACTTGATCAACCTGACCCCAACTCTTTATCTATTTCGGGATATAGAGAAGTTTTGAAGTTGTGATATGTTATATTTAAAAAACCTAATTCATGTCTTTAATTTAATTATTTTCTTATTACAAATTTATAAATAAACGAAAATATTTATAATCATTTTAAAATCAATATATTAAATCTTGAAGGTATTTCTGTTCATAATATTTTAATTTTGACATAAAATGTTAGTAAAAAAAGTTTATTTAGGATAATTTAACGATATTTATAAAAATTATTGAGACTAATGATGGCGCATAAAAGTATAATTTTGTCAAACTTTAATTAAAAAAATGAATACATTTACAGTCATTTAAAAATGCAAATATGAAATTTTAAGAATATTTGTTCTAAAAATTAACATAAAATGTTAATAAAAAAAGTTTATTTAGGGGTGTCAATATTTGACACGACACTAAAACCCGACCCGGACCCGACCCGGAAAATCCGGGTTGAACCCGACCCGATTTCAAAACGGGTTCAGGTTCTAGAAATTGACCTGTTTAAAAAACGGGTCGGGTTCGGTTGACCCGACGGGTTGCCGGGTCAACCCGTGAACCCATTTAATTCAAAAAAATTTGAATCCCGCCTATGCCTGCTGCCCGCCCGCGTGCAGCCCGCACCCGCGCTGCTGCCCGGACTCGCGTCCGCCCCGCTCGCCTGCGCCCCCTCCGTCCGCCTGCCACCGTTCCGACGCCGGAAGAAGCCAAACCGGGTAGGGTCGGGTCAACCCGGCAACCCGCCGGGTCGGGTCCGGGTTCGAATTTCCGACCCGTTTGTCCACCTGGGTCAGGTTAGGGTCGACCCGTTTGAACCCAGGTCAGTTCCGGGTTCGACCCGAACCCGACCCGTGACACGAAATTGACACCCCCCTATTCGCCACCATAATATAGGACAAATATCAACGATTTTGATGCAGAGCATCTTTGCTTAGCGCTCTTACCCTCAATACGCACCATTTCTGTTATAGAGTTGGAGTTCCACTATATTGTTATATTTAGGCCTCGTTTGGTTCCCGACGCCTTTTTTTTTCTTCTTAAATTGAGGTTCTAAGAACGGGTAAGCATAAACTTTTTCTTTCTTAGATCGGTAGATACGGAGTTTTAGGAAAATGATTTTTACAAAAGTTGTCTAAACAAACATAAAACAACAACCATTTTTTTCGATTCTAACTGAAAAAGGCGTAATTATGCGCAACCAAACGAAGCCTTAGTATCATAATACTTTTCATACCTTTTTACTTGTTTAGCTTTTATAAGCATACATGAAAAAAGTTAGCATATACTCAGCAGAAACCTGTAGGGAAGGGATCATCTTCCTTCTTGCAGGTTCGTCTACACCAGATTTTATTAGCTACTGTTGTGAAGTTTTTATGAGGATTTAAACTGCTACAAATATGAAAGGCTTGCAATGATTTTAACTTATGTAAAATTTATAATTTTCTTAAAGAAGTCAATAGCAATTATAAATTGATTGGTGGAATATGATAAACCTCTTGAATTAATATAGAGTTGTTAAAATATAAAATAGTTGACTGATATTGAACTTTAGATCAATCACAAAGCTATAATTAGTAACTCGGTGCCTGATTTAGGCAAACCTTTGAATCTCCTCTAAGACATTTCTATGATTTATAAAACAAATAGCTAGCAGAACAAGCAAGTTGCACATTGCCAAAACCTGTTACATTTGAAAGCTTACAAACAAGCTCTTGTACGGCTGATAATAACCAAATAAAATTCTGATGTAAATTTAGCTCAGTTGGTGGATAATAGAATGATAGGTTGAGATTTGGCTTTAAAATGTATCATATTTGATTTGATGTATGTTGCTTTATTTTCTTTCTTTCTTTCTTTCTTCTTCTCCTTTTATTTTTTGGTTGTTGTTAGAGGTGTAAAAATGGGTGTTTGGGTCGGATTTGGGTCCAACCCGAAAATTACCCGCCTTAATTTGACCTGACCTGATTAGACAAACGGGTCAGAAATCCAGACCTGAATCAGTCAGGCCCCTAAGCCGGGTTGACCCGACCTTACCCCCTTACCCACAAGGCAGCGAGGTGAGAGTGAATGCGGACGCGTACGGACAAAGGAGGCGAGCACCTGCGGGTTTGACCTACTCCCTAGTAAGTGTTATGATTAGGTGGTGATCATCATTTCATTTATTAACTCGCAAACCATTTATACTTAGCTTCTTTGTCATAGATGTTATCACATTTGTTGGAGTTGTCTCGAATTTGAATCGTCTCTTTATTTGTTTGTATTCTTGATTGTCGTATGCTTCACATATATGTTAGAGGTCCAATGGGGTAGCTCCCCTTTGCGGGGTTTAACTTGCTCACCTGTGATTTTTCCCATATTTGAGTTTTTCACATAAATCACTTTGTATTTGTTTGTGTTTTATAGATTGTGATTTATTATTTCACATTGTGTTTGATTCATCGTTCCCTAACAAACTGGCATTAGAGATTTCAGTTAGGGTTCTTGGAGATCATCTCAGATCTTTTGGCAATGATGAAGTTCGACATTGAGAAGCTTGATCGATCTTCAGGATTTGTATTATGGCAAGTAAAGATGAGGGCGGTTCTCATCCAACTTGAACTAGACGATACTTTCGAGGGGAAAGCAAATATTTCCAAAACCCTAACTGATCAGGGGAAGGAGTTAAAGGATAAGAAGGCAAGATTTAAAAAAAAAAAAAAGATAAGAAGGCAAGATCGCAGAGTCTATTGCTTCTTTCAAATGAGATCTTACAAGATTTCTTGGAAGAAACCACCACTATGGCTTTGTGGCTAAAGTTGGAGTCGATTTGCAGGACAAAGAGTCTATCGAAAAAGCTCTATTTGAAGCAAAGGTTCTATTCTCATATTATGATTAAAGGTAAGGATGTTCACACACATTTAGATGAATTCAAGAGTATTATTGTAATATCAGTTTTTGCTTCAGGTTCGTCTGGACGAAGTTGGATCGTCCGGGACGATCGGTGCAGGTTGTGTAGAAAAAATCATGTTTGGCTGTATGGTTCGTCTGGACGAAATCAGGATCGTCTGGACGAAAATAAGTCAGAGAACCCTTCGCCAGGGACGATATGTAATTTTTCGTCTGGACGAAATTCTTCTCTTCATGGATCGTCCGGTACGAAGCTCGATCGTCCAGGACGATCAGTCTGGATATATATAGAAATGAGATATTTTGAAGAGAGAGAAATATCTGAGGAGAGAGAAAGAGAAAAGGAAAAAGAGAAAAGCTGGTTTTCGGAGACCGCGGAGCGCTTTTCGTCCGACGCTGCTGTTGGGAAAAGTGAAGATCTTGTGGTAAGGACTCCGAACCCTGTTTCTGTTTTCAAAGATGTTGTGTTTTGACCGAGTTGAGATCTGTTTTGTGTTTTCGTAGTCGAACTTTTGACGTGATTTGATATTGACACAACTTTCACCGCACAACTTCTGATATGTTATAGATATGATTATTACACACGATTTGAGTGTTTTCTGCGATGATTTTACCGGTCGGAATTGATTCTACGCGATTTTAATTGAATAGAAATTTATCAGGACTTGATTTGATTTGGACTCTATAGATTGATAGTCTTGTATTGATGCCGTGGATCTTCGTCTGTAATTTGGAAAGATTTGGAATTTGTGTCTTTTACGGGATTTTTGTGTAAATTCGATAGACTGCCGTTACTCTGCCCGATTTTCGTATGATTTCTGAATTGTCTGGAATTGATAGATTGAATCGATATGAATATGATTATTGATATGATTGCTTTAATATTGACTATTGAATTGCTTATTGATTGAATTGACTATTGATACTGATCGCAAGTGGAACCTGGTTGAACATTGGTTGGAGAATGATATTGATACCTGTACAGGATGGTGGGCCGACGGGCTTTCCTTTAAACATTGATTATTGATTATTGAAGGGAGACATAAGGAGTTTATTGATATGCCGACGGGCGAAAAGAGTGACGACTCTTATTGATAGAACCAATGTACGAATCTACAACAGCAATATAGAATCTACAACAGCAACATAGCCAGTAGTTTGTACTTGTTCAGTATATAGTATTGAAATGCATGTTTACTGTATTGACTCACGGATCTATTGCTTTATCAATTTCTACTTTATTGATTTGATCAGATTTACTGCATAGTACGATTTCATTAATTTCATCGATTAACTACTGAGCATTGATATAGACATTGATAGATATAGATACTGCATTGATAGCGTGGATTTGGACTACTGCCTACCGATTCATTGATATTGCTGCCTATAGATTTTATAGACTCGCTGTTGCTACTGTTCTACACCGTATTGACTGTTGTATAGATTTCTTGTCAGAATGGATTGAAATTTATCGTATTGCTTTCCTCGATTGATTTCATTAAATAGATCGTATTGATTTGACCGTATTGATTTGATTGACGGAAATTGATTGATTGATTGAATTGAAATGATTGATTTGCCTGCCGCTGCATTGACTGGTTTTATTGACTATTGATTTTCGGATGGCATCGATTACTGATTTGATTTCCACTGCATAGACTCATTGACCATTGACTGATATAGATTGATTGACTGTGATTGACTGACATGCATATTGATAGCATAGCCGTGCTTTGATTTCAGTTATAGGTATTAGGTGACCTGCTGGGCTTTGTAAAGCTCATTATATGTGGTTGATATTTTCAGGTCAGGGCTCGGGAGCAGGAGATAGGAATTGATCCAGATCTTCAGGTTTTTGTCTTTTGATCGATAGATGATTCTTTTGTACTCAGGACAGGATAGTTTCTTTACTTGTATTGGTAGTTTAGTTCCTGAGTATTGTATATGATGTTTTGAGATGTGAATCGACTTGTATATTGATGTTTAAATTTTTTAGATGTGTGATAGATTGCTTACTGAAGGTTTATAGATAACTCTGGTAAATTGTTGTTAGATTGATTGACATTCTTTCCAAGTTAGATCTTGGGGCATGACAGTTGGTATCAGAGCAGTGTTATTGGAAGAATAGATTGTTACCAGAGTTGTAGGTTTGGATTGAGAGTTGGGTAGATTGGGTAGCTTTAAGAGCTTCATTGGCATACATCATTGCATGTGTATCATTTGTTTTGAATTGTGCAGGTGAAAAGATATGGATCCTCCAGTAGAATCCAGTGTACCAAACGAGCAACACAGCGCAGCTCCAGTGCCTTCAGAGAGTATGATGCAGTTGGCTACTGCGATTGCACATGTGATGGGGGACGCTCAGAGCAAGATGAGTGGAAGCAAAGAGGAAGAAATTGATAGACACTTGCAGATGTTCCACAAGCTGAAGCCTCCGTTGTTCAAAGGGGCTGTAGGACCACAGGCTGCTGAGGATTGGATCATGAGGGTGGAAAAGATTTTTGATAGCATGCAGTGTCCGGGGAATAGAAAAGTACCATTGGCAGTATTCATGTTGGAGAGTGAGGCAGAGAGATGGTGGATCGGACAGCAGAGAGAGAAATTCCAGGGGAAGACCAATGCTGAGATCACCTGGGATGAGTTCACTGCAGTATTCAGGATGTGGTTTGTACCACCGTCAGCTCAGCGACAGATGCAGGAAGCTTTCATGAGATTGGAGCAAGGCCGCAAGTCAGTGATGCAGTACGAGGCCGAGTTTACTGCACTTGCGAGGTACGCTGCTCACTTGATTCCTACTCCTGAAGATAAGTGTTATAGATTTCTACATGGATTGAATAGAGAGCTGAGGCAACCACTAGTACCTTTCCGGATCCATGAGTTTTCTGAGCTAGTGGAGCGGGCCCGATTGATAGAGATTGAGTTGATGATACCAGTATCGAGGTACGATGATACCAGGAGGAGGAGAGATGAGGTACGACGAGATGATTCTTATAGAGACAGAGATAGAGAGAAGAGAAGCAGGTATGAGGGTTCGAAGGGATCTGCATCGGGATCTGCGTCACGATCAGCATCGATAGTATCGTCTGGTGGTTCTGGCACGTGCATTCACTGTGGTAGACGACATGCAGGTCAGTGCTACCTATTGACGGGACAGTGTTTTCACTGTGGACAGCAAGGACACAGAGCAGCAGATTGTCCTCAGAAAGGACTGGGTGGAAGGACTGATTCTGGCACAGGTACAGGACAGCAGAGGACTGTTGGCTCGAGGGCCTACAGTGAAAGATCAGGAAACCGGATGGATGATAGGACTGTCAGAGATCAGAGGGAGACAGTTGCGCCACGACCTCCAGTGGTGCCACGCATCTACAGTCTACAGAGTTTACAGCATAAGGATCAACAACGACCAGAAGGTTCTACTGGTAAGATTGATTTGACTAACCGATTGATATTGACATATGAACATTGCATATTGACATTTGATTGATTGCATTGTGTGTTCTGTATAGATTTCGACGAGTTTTGTTTTGGATTTGGATTTCGATCGATTTGGTTTGCTTCGTGTTTTGCTTCGTACCTTTAGGGAAATGTCGGGACGACATTTTTCTAAGGTGGGGAGATTGTAATATCAGTTTTTGCTTCAGGTTCGTCTGGACGAAGTTGGATCGTCCGGGACGATCGGTGCAGGTTGTGTAGAAAAAATCATGTTTGGCTGTATGGTTCGTCTGGACGAAATCAGGATCGTCTGGACGAAAATAAGTCAGAGAACCCTTCGCCAGGGACGATATGTAATTTTTCGTCTGGACGAAATTCTTCTCTTCATGGATCGTCCGGTACGAAGCTCGATCGTCCAGGACGATCAGTCTGGATATATATAGAAATGAGATATTTTGAAGAGAGAGAAATATCTGAGGAGAGAGAAAGAGAAAAGGAAAAAGAGAAAAGCTGGTTTTCGGAGACCGCGGAGCGCTTTTCGTCCGACGCTGCTGTTGGGAAAAGTGAAGATCTCGTGGTAAGGACTCCGAACCCTGTTTCTGTTTTCAAAGATGTTGTGTTTTGACCGAGTTGAGATCTGTTTTGTGTTTTCGTAGTCGAACTTTTGACGTGATTTGATATTGACACAACTTTCACCGCACAACTTCTGATATGTTATAGATATGATTATTACACACGATTTGAGTGTTTTCTGCGATGATTTTACCGGTCGGAATTGATTCTACGCGATTTTAATTGAATAGAAATTTATCAGGACTTGATTTGATTTGGACTCTATAGATTGATAGTCTTGTATTGATGCCGTGGATCTTCGTCTGTAATTTGGAAAGATTTGGAATTTGTGTCTTTTACGGGATTTTTGTGTAAATTCGATAGACTGCCGTTACTCTGCCCGATTTTCGTATGATTTCTGAATTGTCTGGAATTGATAGATTGAATCGATATGAATATGATTATTGATATGATTGCTTTAATATTGACTATTGAATTGCTTATTGATTGAATTGACTATTGATACTGATCGCAAGTGGAACCTGGTTGAACATTGGTTGGAGAATGATATTGATACCTGTACAGGATGGTGGGCCGACGGGCTTTCCTTTAAACATTGATTATTGATTATTGAAGGGAGACATAAGGAGTTTATTGATATGCCGACGGGCGAAAAGAGTGACGACTCTTATTGATAGAACCAATGTACGAATCTACAACAGCAATATAGAATCTACAACAGCAACATAGCCAGTAGTTTGTACTTGTTCAGTATATAGTATTGAAATGCATGTTTACTGTATTGACTCACGGATCTATTGCTTTATCAATTTCTACTTTATTGATTTGATCAGATTTACTGCATAGTACGATTTCATTAATTTCATCGATTAACTACTGAGCATTGATATAGACATTGATAGATATAGATACTGCATTGATAGCGTGGATTTGGACTACTGCCTACCGATTCATTGATATTGCTGCCTATAGATTTTATAGACTCGCTGTTGCTACTGTTCTACACCGTATTGACTGTTGTATAGATTTCTTGTCAGAATGGATTGAAATTTATCGTATTGCTTTCCTCGATTGATTTCATTAAATAGATCGTATTGATTTGACCGTATTGATTTGATTGACGGAAATTGATTGATTGATTGAATTGAAATGATTGATTTGCCTGCCGCTGCATTGACTGGTTTTATTGACTATTGATTTTCGGATGGCATCGATTACTGATTTGATTTCCACTGCATAGACTCATTGACCATTGACTGATATAGATTGATTGACTGTGATTGACTGACATGCATATTGATAGCATAGCCGTGCTTTGATTTCAGTTATAGGTATTAGGTGACCTGCTGGGCTTTGTAAAGCTCATTATATGTGGTTGATATTTTCAGGTCAGGGCTCGGGAGCAGGAGATAGGAATTGATCCAGATCTTCAGGTTTTTGTCTTTTGATCGATAGATGATTCTTTTGTACTCAGGACAGGATAGTTTCTTTACTTGTATTGGTAGTTTAGTTCCTGAGTATTGTATATGATGTTTTGAGATGTGAATCGACTTGTATATTGATGTTTAAATTTTTTAGATGTGTGATAGATTGCTTACTGAAGGTTTATAGATAACTCTGGTAAATTGTTGTTAGATTGATTGACATTCTTTCCAAGTTAGATCTTGGGGCATGACAATTATTATGGATCTTGAAATGATAGAAGTTGAATATGATGATGAAGATTTGGCCTTATTGTTGCCATGGTATTTGTCATCCTCCTACAAGAACTTTCGGGATTCAATATTGTATTGACATGAATCTATTTCAGTTGAGGATGTCATATTGTCACTTTGTCCAAGGACTTGTTTGAGAAAGTTGGACATGTCTCAACCCCGAGGCAAGTTGATAGTTTTTTTGTGTGTGGAAGATCAGAGCAAAGAAAATTAGATGATAAGCCAAAAGCAAGATCTAAATCTCAAAAGAAGAATACAACTTGCAACTATTATAAGATGAAATGTCACTAGAAGTCTGATTGCCCAAAATTAAAGAACATAGAATATTTTGAGAAAGATGATAAAGTAAGTATGTGAAATATGGTCAAGCCAATGTGGCTATTGAAGATGACAGTAACATCTTGCTTGTTAGTGAAGATGAAAAGAGATTTACATCAGAATGGATTCTTGATCCAACATGTTCCTTCCATATAACACCCAACAGAGATTTGTTCTCCACTTTTGAGTCTTCTGAATAGGGAGTTGTTTTGATGGGGAATGATACTTCTTACAATATTTTAGAGATTGGTAAAGTGAAGATCAAGATGTTTGATGGTTTTATTAGAACCCTTACTGATGTTAGATATCTTTCAAACTTGAAGAGAAGTCTGATTTCTCTTAGCAGCCTTGATGACAAGGGTTTACATACATTGGTGAAGGTGGAGAAATTAAAGTGTCAAGAGGATCTCAAATTGAGATGAAGGGATGAAAGACTGCAAGAAATTTGTATGTAACTACAGTTTCTTCACTAGATTTGGATGTCACAAGATTATGGCATATAAGGTTAGAAAATATGAGAGAAAAAGGGTTTGAGGTATTAAACAAAAGAGGAATTTTGTGCTGCACATCTAGAGGTCAGCTTAATTTGTGTGAGCAATGTGTATTTTGAAAATAGAAGAAAGTCTCTTTCAGTGGTGCGGTTCATCATACAAAGGAAACCTTATACTATATTCATTCAGATTTATGGGGACCATCTCGTGTTCCCTCTAAAGGTGGTGCTCGATACATGCTTACTATTAGTGATAATTAATCTAGAAAGGTTTAGACTTTCTTTCTGAAGGAGTAATCAGATATCTTTAGGACATTGAAGCAGTGGTAAACTTCAATTAAGAAATATACAGACAAGTCAATCAAACTTCTTTGCACGGATATTGGTTTGAACTGCTTCATCTTCATCATCTGTGGAAGGAGTTGAGAACACCTAAGAAAATAGGCAAATACAAACACAAGCAGAGAAGAGAAGAGAAACAGAGTAAGGAAAGCTTTTCTCATTCCATTGTAAATTTTACTGTATACTTACATCACTATTAAACCAATATAGATAATGACTTATATGGCTTTGATTAAAGCAATTAGAGGTAGATGATGATGAGACTAGTTCATCGAAAAGTGGTATGTTAAATAGAAGTAGTGGGAACATAAGTGTAGTTTGATATATTAGCTTGCTTATCACCTTCCCTCAAGCTAGCATTTGGTTCTAAAATGGTGAGCTTGTTGCGGGATGCTTGAAATCATTGAAGAGACAAAGCTTCGGTGAATAAATCAGCTAATTGATCTATAGAGTGGACATGAAAAACTTGTTGTAAATTGTTCTTAATACACTTATGAATAAAATGAAAATCTATTTCGATGTGTTTAGTCCTAGCATGAAAATGGGATTGTTGGTAAGTGCAATGGAAGAGATATTCTTGCAAATAAGATTATAGGAGCAGAATAATCAATATGAAATTCTTTTAAGAGCCGACGAAGCCAAATAATGTCGGTGGCAGCTGTTGCAAGAGCTCTGTATTCCATTTCTATGAAAGATTGAGCAATTTTGTTTCTTGACTTGCCAAAAAATGAGTGTGCTCCTTAAGAAAGCATAATAATAGGTAGTAGATTTTTAATCCATAAGATCACAAGCCTAATCGGAATCAGAATATACATATAAATGAAGATTAGCTATAGTAATTGGTAAACCAATACAAAGTGTACCTTTGTTATATTGAATAAGATGCTTACGGAGCTTGAAATCATCCTCTTGTGGTTGATGCTTATGTTGACATAATTTGTTAACTATGTAAGCAATGTCCGGTCATGTAAGTGTTAAATATTGAAGAGAGCCAACAATGTATCAGAAAAGGTTGAGTTGAGTATATAAAAGAGGTTCAGAAGGAGATGCTGATCTCAAACCTATATGAGTAGGGATCGGCTTACAATCAGCCATACCGACCTTTTGAAGTCAATTGGTTGCAAATTTTGATTGGGAGAGATGGAAGCTGGTTGATGTGCTTAATACTTGCATCCCAATAAAATAAGAAATGCTTGCAAGATTCTTCATATGAATTATGTGACTGAGGACCAAAAGAAGATGCTGAATTGTTTAATCATTATTGCCAGCGAGTAAGATGTCATCTACAAAAACTAGAATGTAGAGAAACTACCAATTTATTGTGATAATTTAGTAAAAATGGGTCGATTGTACTGTGAATGAACCCATATTAGATTGGATATGTGGAAAAGGTCTCAAACCATTATTTCGGTGATTATTTTAAACCATATATAAATTTTTATAATAAATAAACATAGTCTCCGTGTCGTGAATCTTTGAAGCAAGCAGGTTGAGACATTTAAACTATATCACTAAGATGTCCATGAAGAAAAGCATTAGACACATTAGGTTGAAGCACCTTCCATTTAAAAGTAATAGCAACCACAAGCAAAATGCGTATAGTTGAAAGTTTAGCTACCAGACTAAAGTGTGATGATAATCCAAACCAAATTGTTGATTGCAACCTTGTGCAATCAAATAAGCTTTATGTCTTGCAATAATGCCATCAGAATTGAGTTTAGTTTTAAAGATCTATTTGCATCCCAAAATATTTTGCATCGGCTAGGTGGTACCAACTTCCAAGTGCCTTGTTGTTAAAGAACGACAAATTCAATGGAGATTGCTTGGAGCCAAACTAAGTTTTTGATAGCCTTAGTATAGCAGGTTGGATGTGAAGGAACAGTAGAAGAGTTCATACTGATAATATGTTTGGGTTTAAGTGTCCCAATATGAAGCCTTGTAACCATTGGGTGAATGGATTGACTTTGAGGTGGAGCTAATACAATATGTGGCATGGGAGAGGAAGTAGAAACTGGAGAAGGAAAAGACTATGAGAGAGATGGAGGAGAATTAGAGGATCGAGAATAATGGCATTGTCGGGTGGAGGAGGGGAGATGATATCTTTATCAGGCAAGGTAGGTGTGTGAGGTGACAATGGTTAAGTAAATAATGCAACAAGCATTAACAATGAAGTGTATGACGGAGGAGATGCTATTGCGATGAGGGAATAGCTAGTTATGACTGTTGTGAAAGAGGAAAAAACATTTTTAATAAACTTGACATGATGATAGGTGAATATCTTACCTGAATCAATGTGAAAGCATTGGTATCCTTTAGTGGTGGAGTCATAGCCAATACAAACACAGGGTAAAGATTTTGAATGAGATTTAGCTATAGAACTAGGAGGTAACAAGGGATAACAAAAGACAACCAAATATCTTGAAAAATGAGTAAACATGATCCTTGTGATAGAGCAATTTAATGGAGATGAGAATTTTTTTGGAAAGAGGATGTAACCTAATTATCAAATAGACTGTTGTAAGAATAACGTGCACCTAAAAATAATGAAATAACTTTTCTTCAAGAAGCAAGTCATTGGTAGCTTCAAGAATATGATAATGTTTTCACTCAACAACACGATTTTATTATGGGGTATATTTGCAAGTAATCTAATGAAGAATTCAACATTGAGAAAGAAAGGATTGAAAGGATTTGGAAGATTATTTTCCACCGCCATATGAAGGCAAGCATTTTATATTTTTATTGAATTGTTTTTTTAACCAATAATTTAAACTAATAAAAGGCGTGAGCAACATCTGATTTAGCTTTTAAAGGATAAACCCATAAAAATTTTGAAAAATCATCGATAAATAACACATAGTATTTGAAACCATTTAAAGATATCATGGGGTAAGGATCTTATACATCACTATGTATCATTTCTAAGACATGACTCGATCTAGAAGATGAAGAAGAAAAAGGTAACTTGTGACTCTTAGAAATAGCACAAGTGTTACAATGATAATTTGTAAATATAGATAAGGTTGGAGAGTTGGCATATTTTAATAATTTGAGAAGAACTGATGAGACGGTTGACCTAGATGATGATGCCATAGTTGAGTAGAGGAATGTGTTGCTAAAAAGGCGAAGAGAGATGTCCGACAATCTGGATCAATATTGATTGGGTAGAGTCCTCAACGAGATGGACCATAAAGGAGAGTTTGGTTGCTCATCAAGTCCTTGATATGGTAGCCACGCGAATAATAAAATATAGAAAAAGAATTATTAGCAGCAAGGTAGCTGACAGAAAAGAAAATTTTGAGTTAAGTTAGGAACAATTTGAAGTGGATAATTGAAGCGTATGGTTGGGAGTTGGTAATAAATCTTTACCAGTATGAGTAATGGGTAAGAGCTCTCCATTGTCGATCTTAACCTCTTGAGTTCCTTTGTATGGTTTGGAATGGTACATTTGAGTTGATTCAATAGTTAAATGTGATGTAGCTACTATATCTAATAGCCATTCCAAATAATACAAAGCTACATTGGCTGAATAAGAAGAAACTAGTGGCTGATAAGAAAAATCTCCATGATGCTAGCATTTAAACACGGAGTGACCCATCTTTCCACATATTTGGCATTCTACAAAAGAAAGAGATCAAACAGAACTGCGACTAAAAGAGGTACGTCCACGACGAGGTTGAGAAGAAGAGAAACCATGAAAATCATGACCGTGAGCTTGACCTCACTGAACAGTAAATGACTGCATAGATTCTGATGATACGGAGAGCTCATGAACTAACTCGACAGCTAAGTTGATCTCTTCACTACAGAGAAAATCATAGAAATTGTCTAAACTAATTGGATTCAAGTTGTTATGAATTGCAGTTTTAAATGCCTGATAAGAGCTTGGCAAACCAATTAGCGTGTACAAGATAATGTCTTCAGGTGTTACTGGCGAGCCGGAGGATCCAATGGCATCAACATTGCTTTTAATTTTGGAGAGATGATGCATCATAAATTTATCTATCATAGATATATGATGCAGTTCATTCTTTAGCTGAAAAATACAAGAAAGATTCGTCGATTTCAAACAACACTTAATCGTCTGCTAGATTTGAAAACATGAATCAAGGTTCAAAACATTTGGCAGGAAGGTAAGAGAAATTGTGGAATACAATACTGCTGCTAGATTCTGGTCAACAAGTAACCATGTATAATATTCAAGATTTGAAATAATTTCAATGGCAGTGGAGAGAAGTTTTGATGGTTTTAGAGTTGAGCCATAAAGATACCCCTCAAACCCATTTGCAGTAAACAATTTTAGGATTTGAGAATTCCATAATGGGTAATTTTCAGCTGTAAGATGAATGTTGAGCACAATTTTCACATTAGCCATAAGGATTTTTAGCTGAGATGGAATTGAAATATCAACCAATTTGACAACAGGCAGAGATTGAGATGAGGTAGACGATTGAGAGGTGTCTTATATGAGGAAGAAACCAAACAAAATATAAAACTAGATATCAGGCCGTAGGGCACTAGCGCTTTGATACCATGTTGAACTATTTCATATTCTATGCCTGTGGTAGGAGTTGCGAACACCTGCCATAGACCAAGAAGATGAAGCTGTTCAACATGGTATCAGTGCGCTTCTTCTAAATATGACTGGCATATCGGGCACGTTTTGTGTGAAACAAACCATAAATCAATGCAAATTGGGTGGAATGCATGGCAGCATATTGTCAACAGTCGGATAACATCGCCATTGGCTAACTTTGATAGGCACAAGATGTCATCAATTTTCTACATCTTACCTACTTTCTATATCACCTGTAACCTCTCACTTTCTCCTTTACTAAAAATACAGTAACAAACTAAAAGTTTGAAAATAACATGGAATAAAACAATAGGTAAAAGGTGCATATATATTTAGATAAGTTGTGCAGCGGAATTATAAAAGTGCTTGTGTATGCCAAATCAGGCCTTTTGATGAGCTCAACTCCATCCAAGATGCAGTAGGGAAAAATTATTATGTACGGTGTCCGGATTAGTCCGAAGTAGAATCCGTACGCGCCACATCACTCGGTCCCAGACTCCCAGCGCATCCGGGTGACGTGGCGCACTCGGATCCGCCTCCGGACGGTCCGGACACCGCACGTAATAAACTCTCATCGTCGGGAGGGTGATATGAGTAGATTTCTGTAATGTTGAAGGTTGAAGAAGTATTGCAATTAAGTGGCATAGCTACCGTATAATTTCAGACATTTCTGTTATTCTGTATTACTTTCAAACTTTTAGTTTGTTACTGCATTTTTAGTATAAGGAGCAAGCGGGAAGTTACGGGTGATATATAAAGTAGGTAAGATGTAAAAGATCGATGACATGGTTTTACAGATAGACGTATACAAAGAATTTTCTTTTGGTACAATTTAACGGTAGAAATATAAACTGTAGTGAAATTTAAAAAGAATAGCATGTTAGCATGCACTGATTCAAAATATTAAGTCTAAATTGGGATGCCATAAAACTGTCGAATAAATGGTGGCAAAATTCATCCTTGAATTCCTACTTGAAGGAATTTAGCTTAGATTGTACACAGTTGCTGCATGGTTAAAATTCCAATTAACAAACAAAGGAAAGCTGCATGGTTAAAGAGAATGTGAGATTAGGATGTCCGTAGTAAGACTTAAATTCATTATAACTAAGTTTTTGTTGGTGAGGATACCCTCACCGAATTATTTTCTATTATTATATTATTTTCTATTCAGCACTTAAATTTCTAGTCAGCTGTAGCCTGTAGTTGTTACTCAAATTACAATAGTAACGGTGATATACTATTTTAAATAATATATAAACAGTTGCGTGGTAGTGTAAATAATACTATAGCATATGAAGTGATGTAATATTATATGTCGTCACATGAATAATTCATCTTATCTTAAATGTTGTATTGCCAACTGCACGAATGGACACACATGCCATTTTTTCTTAAGCTTCAAATTTTACACTCGATGCCTGTGATTACTTAGATAATTTCTCGTTAATCTCAATTTACCAAATGACACGAGCCTGTTGGCCTGTAGTTTAGGGTGTCAATATTGGACCCGGCCCGAAAATCCGACCCAAACCCTACTAAAAAATTTCGGGTTTGGGTTGACCCAAACCCAGAATGGGTCAGGTTCAGACTCAATAACTCAACTCGTTTCAAAAATCAGGTTGGGTTCCCGTTGACTCGAAATTGACCCGTTTTGATCCGATAACCCATTTTTGACCCTGCAACTCGAGATTGACCCTTTTTTTACACAAAAAGCGGAGATTTGTTTTTTGTTTTTTTTTTTGACCTAAAAACTAGCAGTTTTTTGTTGGCACCAGGTTATTCTGGTCTGGTCGGGTTGACCCATACCCGAAGCGGGTGGGTTTGGGTTCGAAAAACCAACCCGTATGTAAAAATGGGTCAGGTTTGAGTTGACCCGAATTGTGAAGGTTCACGGGTCAGGTTCGAGTCAGTTTCGGGTTCAATCTGAACCCGACCTGTGACCTGAAATTGACACCCCTAGCTTGTATTCTTGGAACAATTATTACGACCTCTGACCGGACGTAGAGCTACGTTCGGCTGCCAATAACATGTGGCCACGTGTTCTTACTCTTTACCGCGCGGCCCGATGACTTGACCCGGACCGGAACCCAGGAATGCTATGTTCGCGATTTTCTCAGTATTGCTCGATATTTGCTTGGTATTGCTTTGCAAAAACAAGAAATACCGCTCTGTGAAGATCAATACCATGCACATACCGAGTTGTACCGAGTTTTTCTACAACTCGGTGCAATTCGGTATAACTCGGTATTTGCTCAGGATTTGCTCAGTATTGCTAGGGATTTGCTCGGTATTGCTAGATATTTGCTCGGTATTGCTAGAAAAAACTCGGTTCAACTCGGTATTTGCTCGGTATTGCTAGGTATTTGCTCAGTATTGGTTATTGCCGAGCAAAATCGACCAATATCTAGCAATACCTAGCAATACCGAGCAATCTTGGGTCGTTCCGGTTCGTGTTGTCGGGGCGCGCGGTAAATAATGAAAACGCGTGGCGCGATTCTACTGGCGGCCGAACGTAGAGTTGCGTACGTTCACCGGATCAAATAAAAGTTCGTATTCTTGACTCTTACTAGCTTTTTTCAGGAACTCCACTCATGTCATATGTACACTGTCTGTATACAATTTGTATATGTAATATGTATAGGAAATATTAATTATTTTAATTGGAGTCCAGATGTAAATTATATCCTGGATGTCTATTTGCCGCCAATCTATGGCCTTTTATTATGAAAATAATGTAGAGAGAAAATTAGTCATCCTTCCTCTTGTCAGAAATTGGGATTGGCATTTAAATCACCTTCATATGATGTACTGGTAATTCATGTGACTATATATAATATTACATCACTTCAGAAGATATAGTATTACTTGCACTATCACGCAACAGTTTATGAATGATTTAAAATAGTCTACACTACTGTTAGAATTGTAATTTGAGTAACAGTTAAAGCCGACTAGATATTTTAGTGCTGAATATATATGAAAGAATATATTAAAAGAAAATAATTCGGTGAGGATATCCTCACCAACAAAAAACTTAGTTCTAATGAATTTTAAGTCATTAAATTAACTTTGGCACACAACACATCTTGATTTGTTGGATGAGAGCTTAGACTATCAATTAAGAGGTCTTGAGTTTGAGTCTTCTGTATACGTTGTGTGTGTTAGTCTGCCTTAATTGGCCTAATGATATGTGTGAGAGGAAAACAAAAAAAAAAGAGCTGTAAAAAATAGAGAGGGAAAATTAAAAAAAAAAAAGAGAGAAAGTGAAAAAAAAAGAGAGGAAAAAAATGCAAAAAAAAAAAAGAAAAAAAGAAAGGAGAGTATTTTATGTAATCCACACATTTTTGTGCATTTCCAATCATCGCCATTGTCATTGCCCCATTGCACAGGTATAAAATTCTCTAAACTAAATATTACTCTAAGCATTCATGGCGCACCGAAAAATTGTCCATAAATACTTTTATCTAACATGATGGGAAGGAAACCTGGTACCACTACTAAAAAGAGAATGTAAAGACAGCATTACCTAAACTGCTGCTATAAATCATCTATACCAACGGTTTTAACCACCATGAATAGAAATACACTATTTTAGAACAACGGTTGTATTTAAAAGCACCTTAAGGTTATCTCTTTATCATGCTCCAACCGATTCATGCCCTAGCCGTCGTGCACTACCTCGCTCGAAGTCCTCGTCTGTCAAAGTCGGCCTCTAGTTCCTCACCTAGCATCGGAGAGAGCTCAATATCTGTTTCTGGAGAGCTTGATACCCGCTTCGGAGGGCTATCAAAGGGCCACGTTGAGGGTTATTCGCCAGGTCATCAGATTCGACAAGGATCTTCCTTCTCCTCCAACTCCAGCCCTAAGGTAACTGAGATTTTCACGTGAGGGGGTTCAGTTATTTTCACTCTTATTAATTGCGATTAAAGAAAACCCATCTAGGGATTTGATCTCGCAGGAGGTCGGAGTCAGCGGTGAGCGAGAACAGGAATCCTAGGTCAGATTCGGCCTCCATCGATGAAGAGGATCGAAGAGTCTGTAGAAAAACTTGCTTGTATGATAACTCATCTCCTTTGTTTCCATTATATTTGAAGAAATTATCCATAAAAAAAAAATCTTTTTTTATGTTATTTTCATCTTTCAATCCATCTTTCTGAATAAAAATGTTTGTTTGTGCAGTTGCTGAGCCCTGGAGCATCACTGACGGAAGTTCAGGAAAGGTAAGCTATTTGCGCCAGGATTTAGTTAACAATAATTCTTAGGAAAAAATGGACTGATATAAATTCTTGTACTTTCAGTTTTATTTCCATTATTTATGCATAGGAGGAGAGGGTTGAAAGCTATGTTCCTGAAAAACGATTCAGAATGAGTAGGAAATAGAATGAAAAATTGGAAATTTGAAGGAAGGCAGGACAGCAGGTGGTCAGCTTGAGGTCATGCTTCGGCTATAGGTGTTGGCTTCAGGAGACTGTGATCCGCTGAGGGCATGCGGGCAAACGACGGTGGTGGTCGGCTTTAGGTCGCAAGGGTTGAGGGCATGCGGGCAGAAGATGTCAACGCGACCAGATGACACCCAGACGCGACTCGACCAGATGACACCGACGTGACTCGACCAAACGACAATGCCAACATGACCAGATGACGCCCACACGACTCGACTATACCAAAACGAGACGTGAGGTTGGGTCAACCCAGGTTGGTTTTGGGTTACCGAGTCAACTTGAACCTGACCCGATTTTACAAATGGGTCAAAATACCAAACCCGAACCCGACCTATTTCTCAAACGCGTTGATTCTAACTTGAAATTTTTGGATCAGATTTGGGTTGAATTTCTGGTTATATCAAATATTAACACCTCTAACTCTGATGAGTAGTTTCTAAGAGATCATTTTGATCATTTAATGTCTTATTTTGACATGTCAAATACTTGAATAGCTCAGAATTGAAATTTTGGGCTTCTTCACTTTACTTTATTATTATGCTAGTTTTGACTATAAGCATATAAAATTTAGATGAGATTTGTTCCCCAAATAACCTAAATAAATATTAAACTATACTCCTGAGTTCTTAATTTTAGTCTAAATATTATTGAAATGCAAATTAATCCTATCAAGTTGCGTTGTTTCGATTATAAATATACTAAAAATAAAATTAAAACAATTTAAATTAATTTTAAAAAATTTCTAACTCACATAATTGAGGACTTAAGAATTAAAAATTCTATGAAACATATATAGGTTCGCATCATACTTCCTAAACTATCATTACATATTATATGACACCTTTTTTTCTTGTAGCTTTGCAAGCGGGTGAATAAGGCCACCTGCCCCCAACTGAACGTGAAACGAGCGTTTGATATCTGTTGCGAACTCTAATCGAACATAAGATTCAGTTGCATTTTCATGAGGTGAGCCGTGCGATATTAATATTATCATTGTAATAGTCACAAACTTTCTTTTTTTTTTTTTAAGAAAAGAATATATCCAAAATATCTTTTTTGATACCATGAAATATAGCTTAATTACACAACTCTCCTTGGCCTATTGGTTGAGAGCTTAGGCTTCCAACTAAGAGGTTTAGGATTCGAGTCTATGTGTATGTCTTGTGTGTGTGAGTTTGCCTTAATTGGCCTAAATGTCCCAAAAAAATATATATATATAGCTTAATTAGAAATGAGTTACTGTATTTTATAGTATTATTATACTGTAGAGTGGAAAATGAGATGCCTAAGGGGCGCCAAAGCGTGGCCTTATCCAAGTTTACATGGGTAGTATTCAGCGCTTTAAAAACCTCAATTAAACCACCCTCCTAAAGGAATGAGAACCGACGCCTGAGCCCTAGCTCATTAAGATGGCGACGGCGACGGTGACGACGCCGGGATACTTCTCTTCCTGGATTCCCAGAACCAACGTTTACCCGAACTCCGTGAAAGTCGGCGCTCCTCTTCTCGTGCGTACCATCTCTCTTAAACTCTCAGCCGCTTTGCTCTCTTATTCCCTCCGCACCAATCGGCGGAAACGCTTCTGGGTGTTCTCTGAGGCGCACGGTACTGCAGTTGCAGCGAAAGAAACCGAGGAATCCGAGGAAAATAACCGAGACGAGGACGTTAATCGGAGAAAACTCTACGTGGCGAATTTACCGTGGGACTATTCGGCCACTGATCTCCAGAATCTATTTGGCCAGTTCGGCGACGTCCATGATTTGGAGGTGAGCGCAATACTTATCTCTATGCCAAGTAAGATGTTCTATGCTTGATGAATTTCGTTTTTTAGATAATTAAGCAGAAGAATGGGAAAAGCAGAGGATTTGCTTTCGTTGCCATGTCTTCCCCGGAGGAGGCTCAAGTTGCAATCGATAAGTTGGATTCTTTTGTAAGAAAAATCATCTTTCTTTTTTCCTTTTAATTCGTATTTTATCTTGGCCCTTCTTATGCATTTTTATTAACCAACATTTTGCACATTTATTCTGGTATGAATGGTCTGGGTTGCAGTAGATGTACATGGCCTATTTAATACGGCTTTTGATATGATTAAACAAAGACTATTCTTCATTGGATGGCAGAGGTTATTTTGTTTCAATGGCTAAGATTGGCTGCTGAAGTTATGTGCTTCAGTGGTTGAGATTGATTGGGTTGGTTGTGCACAGTAGTGGAGAGACAATGACTGTTGCTGTAGTGTTTTTCAGTGTTGGTTAATGCAGTAGTATTGTCATCTTCGCTCAAGTTGATTATTGGCTCTTGAATCGTCAACTTGCTGTGGAACTGAGTGTAGCAAGAAGTAGGAAGAGCCTTGATAAAATATAAGCAAGTTGATCTTGAGAAGATTTGTAATACACAACAATTGCTTTGGAGAGAGCATACTCATGAATTAAGTGGTTTTCAATCTCAGTATGTTTGGTGTGAGTATGAGAAATTGGGTTCATAGCAAGCGTCATAATAAAGATATTTTTTTAGTATAAGAGCGGTGTGTCTGATGGGGTATACGGTGGAAGAAGCAGGTTCACAAAGCTTAAAACACCACAGGAGGACAATACGAATGCTAAGGCAAAGGCCTGAGAAACTATTTCATTCAATGCCTTCTTCATCCCAAACCTGGAGAAGATAAACAAGCATCCAAGAGACCAAAACTGGCTCTTGCTACAAATGTAAACTGCACTATTGCAGCAGCAGGTCCCAAACGACTAAAAACGGAAAAACAGGGAAGTGGAGCAGCAACAAAACTAACAGAAAGCTGCAAGTTGCTTCATGAAATGACTTAATAAAATAAAGCTAATTAAGGTAACTAAGTAGTATTTAAGAAAACTAAGTAGTATAAGCTAAATAGGCTGCTCGGTGACGTGATGCACCGCATCAGTGTCTAGTGAAATTAAAGATTCATGAAAGAGTTTGTGAAGCTAAATGATGTTAGTGGCAGTTATGGCGAGAGAGTGATATTCTCTACCTCGATGGAAGATGTTGCCATTGTGGACTATTTTTTAGCATATTAGAGATAAGAGTATGACCAATATGCGATGGTGAATTTTTTATCAGAGGAGTCATCGGCTTGATCGGAGTCAGAGTAAGATTCCTTTTGTGGATGGCAAGACCAAGGCTGAGAGTGCCTTGATATAATAAAGTATGTTTTTGATTAGTTGAAAATGATATTTGAGTGGTTGGTGCATATGATGACATATCTTGTTGACTTAAAAGTAGATGTTTAGTCTAGTGATGGTCAGGTATTTCAGAGAACTAGTAAGGCAGTGATAGGGTTTAGGATTAGAGAAAATTGAGTTGGATGCTTGATTGGAAAAAGATTTTGATTGGAGTGGAATGGCAAAGGACTTTTAGTCAAGCATACTTGCTTTGTTGAGTATTTAGGTAATGTATTTTGACTAACTGAAAATGATGCCAATGGTTATGGAAATAACTTGAGTACTAATACATTAAGAAATATTACTTAACTTTTTTTTTCATATGAAGCCTACTATGGAAATTGTAAAGGCATAAGTGGCTGCTGGATTGTAGCTACTGAGTGACTGAGAAGTATATCATTAACATAGATGAGTAAATAGATTATTGTCTGTTAATGATTATATATGAGGAAAGATGTTTCAATAGTACTCAATATAAAACCTTGTTGTTGGAGTTGACTGGATAGAGTTGCAAACCATTGTCGTGAAGCTTGTTTCAGATCACAAATGACTTTCTTTAAAAGAAAGAGAAAATGGGAAAATTTTGATCTTTAAAGTTCGGAGGTTGAGCGATGTAAATTGACCCATCAAGTTTTCCTTGAAGAAACCATTAGTTTGAAGAGCATGCAATTCTTGAGACATGGCGGTTCTCCATTCAAATATTTTATTTGCTGTTGGTTGGGGAGTGAATGGTGTGGCATGAGATTGATATTTATTTGGGTTTAGAGAATCTATCTTAGATCTGATAGTCATAGAATGTGTAGAAGAGATAGGATTATAGATCGACTGCAGTGGATAGGTTAGTGGCAGTGAATTAGAACTGGATGCGTTTGAGATAGCATTGGTAGTTGGATGATTTATTAGAACTAATATAGAAGGATGATTGGGTGAGGCAAATGAGGAGAAGTTGTCTGGGTGCAAGAACGAGAGTAACTGGCACATGAGCTGTGAGTTGTGGAGAAGAAATGTGAAGAGATGGGGAACGATATGGAAACATGCTAGTTTCATCAAATTTAATATAGCTTGAAATGGTAACCTTGCCTGTGATAGAATTGTGGCCATGGTAAGATGAAGCTTAGCCAACAAAAATTTAAGATAGTGAATTTAGGACTTATGGTGAACGAGGTTAAGAGATAGCATTTGCAGCCAAATGCTCGGAGATGAGAATATGATAGAACTTGAGTTGCAAAATTCGGAATCCAAGAAAATAGCCCAAAAATAGTGGAAGAAAAGAAGATTGCTTGGATGAAAACACTCACAAACACTTCCTTTAGTCAAATATCAAAAGACTTACAAGTTTCCACGGATACAATGCTCCCAATTCGAGAAGGGAAGCTTTCTCCCAAGCCCTAGAGAAAAAGAAACCTAAAACAGCCACCAAACAAGATGCCTCCAAAATAAACCCTAACTCCCCTTAAACCCTCACATGATCCCCCCCAAAATACCCTAAATACCCCTAGGGCAAACAAAATTCCCTCCCTTATTCATTTGGTGGGCCCCTTGGGCCCACCCGCCCTCCTTCTTCCCCTTCGGCCGACCGCCCAGGCAGGCGGGTTCTCCGCCTGCAGTAAACAAGAACCGGCCCTTTTTGGGCCGGTGTTGAAGGTGGATGGACCGGCTGGTCCGGTCCATCATCACTCCCCGCCCAAAGATTAACCTTGTCCTCAAGGTTGAAAGCGGGAAACTGGGCTTGTATGCTCTCATAAGCCTCCCAAGTAGCGTCATGTGTTGGTAGATCTTTCCACACAATCAACACTTCTTTCCCTCCTTCCTCAGTGTGACGAACCCCTTGCAATGAAGAAGGCTCTAATAAGCTTGTACCCTCTTCAGACAGTGTTGGCGGCAGGGGATCGACTGGTACAGAATCTCCCTTGAACTTCTTTAACTGGGACACATGAAAGACTGGATGAATAGTGGTCGTGGGTGGTAACTTCAAGCGATAAGCTACCTTCCCGATCTTTTGGTCCACCTCATAGGGGCCATAATACCTTGGGGCCAACTTCACACTTAGCCTTCTTGCTAAAGTATTTTGCCTGTAAGGCCTCAACTTCAAGTATACAAATTCCCCAATCTCAAAATGAACATCCTTTCTATGATGATCTGCTGCCTGCTTCATGATGTTCTGTGCTCGTAACAAGTGTTTCTTCAGCTCCCCCAAAATCTCATCCCTTTCAGATAATTGTTGCTCCACCAGAGACACGGATGTAGAATGAGACTTGTATGGCATCAGGGTTGGAGGATCCCTTCCATAAAGCACCTTGAAAGGTGTGACCTGTGCCGCTTTGTGAAATGAAGTGTTATACCAATATTCAGCCCACGGTAGCCACCTTACCCAATGCTTGGGCTTTTCCCCCGCAAAACATCTAAGGTAAGTCTCCACACTTCTATTGACTACCTCAGATTGCCCATCTGTCTGTGGGTGGTAGGCAGAACTGCGCTTCAAAAGTGTCCCTTGTAACTTGAACATCTCCTTCCAAAAGTGACTCAGGAACACTTTATCTCTGTCAGAGACTATCGACTCAGGAAAGCCATGAAGCCTGACAATCTCTCTGATGAAAACTGCTGCAACGGTAGGGGCATTAAAAGGGTGTCTCAATGGTATGAAATGAGCATACTTACTAAGCCGATCAACTACCACTAGAATGACAGTGTAGCCGTCTGACTTGGGTAAGCCTTCGATGAAGTCCATAGTCACCTCCGACCAAACCTGATCAGGTAACTCAAGTGGCTGCAACAGTCCTCCAGGGGCACATGCTTGGTACTTGTTCCTCTGACAAGTATCACACCGGGCCACCATTTCCTCCACATCTTTCCTCATCCCCTTCCAGTATATCTCTCTAGCCAATCTCTGATAAGTCTTCTGCCCTCCTGAATGTCCTCCAATAGCACTGGCATGAAACTCCTGGAGTATCAGTGGAATATGGGAAGAGGTCCTAGGCAAAACCAACCTCCCTTTATGTAGCAACAGCTGATCCTCCACTGTATATCCTGCTGATATTTCTTCCCCCTTCCTTATGGCCTCTCTGAAGCTCCCCAATTCTTCACTAGTCATATTTTCAGTCCTCAATTTCCCCCAATCCACTAACTGAGGCACAGATGTAGCAATAAGTTGTGAGCACTCCACCTTCCTGGATAAGGCGTCAGCAGCTTTATTCTCCAATCCTGGCTTGTACTGAATCTCAAAATCATAGCCCAACAATTTGGAGAGCCATCTTTGATGCTCCTCTGTCACCATGCGTTGCTCCAACAAGTATTTTAGACTCCTTTGATCAGTCCTCACAAGGAATCTTCTACCCAACAAGTACGGTCGCCACTTCTGGATGGCCTTAACAATGGCCATCAGTTCTCTTTCATAGACAGATTTGAGCCTTGCCCTCCCTGATAATACCTGACTGTAGAAAGCAATGGGTCGCCCTTGCTGCATGAGGACCGCTCCTAACCCCAAACCAGATGCGTCAGTTTCCACCACCATCTGCTGCTTGAAATCCGGTAATGCTAACACCGGGGCACTAACCATAGCTCTTTTCAAAGCCTCCATAGCGCTATCTGCCTCCGGCCCCCAATTGAAGCTGTCTTTCTTCAACTGTTCAGTGAGTGGAGCTGCAATAGATCCATACCCCTTTATGAACTTCCTGTAGTATCCTGTGAGTCCTAAGAAGCCCCGGAGAGCCCGAAGGTTCTTAGGAGTTGGCCAGCTCGTCATGGCCTCCACCTTGGAAGGGTCAGCTGCCACCCCTTCTTCTGAGATAATGTGCCCCAAATATTCCACACTTCTTTGAGCAAAAGAGCACTTTTTTTGATTGACATACAACTGATGATGTTGTAAAGTGTTCAAAACCTTCCTCAAGTGCTCCAAGTGCTCCTGTAGGGACCTGCTATAGATCAGAATGTCATCAAAAAACACTAGAACAAACCTCCTCAACATGGGTTGAAACACTTGGTTCATCAGGGCCTGGAATGTGGAAGGAGCATTGGTGAGCCCAAAAGGCATCACCAAGAACTCATAGTGTCCTTCATGAGTCCTGAAAGCAGTCTTGGGGATGTCCTCCCTCCTCATCCGGATCTGATGATATCCGGACTTCAAATCAAGTTTGGAGAACATTGTAGCACCCCCCAACTCATCAAGAAGCTCATCAATAACGGGAATTGGAAACTTGTCTAGAACAGTCTCCTTTTTGAGAGCCCGATAATCAACACAAAATCGCCAACTACCGTCCTTCTTCTTGACCAAAAGTACGGGGCTCGAAAAAGGGCTCACGCTCGGCTGGATAACCCCCGCTTCCATCATTTCCCTGACTAGCTTCTCAATCTCCTCCTTTTGAGCATGAGGATATCGATAGGGCCGCACACTAACTGGATCCGCTCCTCCTTTCAGTACAATGGCGTGCTCCTTGCTTCTCTGTGGGGGTAGCCCTGCTGGCATCTGAAAAACTGGGGTGAACTCTTCCAACAGCTCTCCCACCTCTTCTGGAATATTCTGCTGCTCCCCTGGCTCACTACCCTCCAATCGCCATAACTCTATCAGAAACCCTTCCCCCTCACTCCTAAGGGACTTGAGAATAGTCTTCAGAGCCACCTTAGACCGGCATAATTTTGGGTCCCCATGCAATGTAACTCGATGCTCTCCTTCACCATATTCCAACCTCAAGGTCTTCCAGTTGACCTTCATCTCCCCCAAGGTTTGTAACCACTGAATGCCTAAAATAACATCAGTATTTCCCAGCTCGAGCACCAAAAAATCCTGGGTGATATCTTCCCCCTGTATGGAGAGAGTAACCCCGCTGCATCTTCCCGCACACTGCTCCCTCTGACCGGTCCCCAAAGAGACTCCCACTCCTCTCCCTTGGATCATGGGAATGCCCAACTCTTCCACTAATCTGCAAGCTATAAAGTTGTGGGTGGCCCCACTGTCTATCAGCACTGTGACTGTAAAGCTCCCGATCCTCCCTTCCATCTTCATGGTAGAATGTGCTGTCAACCCTGCCACTGAATTGAGGGAGACTTCAATCATGTCAAGATGTAGGTGATCTACACCTTCTTCTTCCCCTCTTAGCTCTTCCTCAATCTCCTCCTCCTCGGGGTCTTCTACCAATAGGACTTGGAGTAATTTGTCCTTGCACTTATGCCCTGGCCCAAATTTCTCATCACACCTGTAACAGAGCCCCTTGGCTCTTTTATCCTTCAGCTCTGCCTCAGTGAGCCGCCTGAACTCCCCTTGGCCGGTGCACTCCGATCCCTCTCCTTCTGTCCTTCTCCTCCTGCCCCCAAGTAAGCACCCTTGGCTCCTCCCGTAGGATTTGCCACCTTCTGTCCCCCTCCAAAGAAAGTAGGCTTGCGGTATTGATCAGAAGACAATCTATCCTCTATCAGCTCAGCCATCTCCAAAGTCTCCCTCAGACTCCTTGGCTTGGTCGCTCTAACTGCTGATCGAATGTGGGGCTTCAAACCCTTCATGAAGTTTCCCTCAAGCACCTCATCCGTCATCCCACGAAGTCTACTGGACAGCAACTCGAACCTGTCCCTATAAGCAGATACTGTACCCGTCTGAGTCAGTGCGAAGAACTGCTCATGATGAGTTCCCTCCCTTGGTGGTCTGAAGCGGTCTAGGCACATCTCCCTAAACTCTGCCCAACATCTGAATCTCTGCCTTTCTTCCGTCCACTGATACCAAGCAAGGGCTCTTGCCTCCAAACATAAAGGTACCGCCAAAAGTTTCTCCTCATCTGTCATCCCCATCGCTGTGAAGTATCTTTCTGCCTTGAAGATCCACCCATAAGCATCCTCTCCTTCAAAGATTGGAAGCTTCAACTTCCTCATTCCCCATTCTCCTCTCCCGTTTACCCTGCCGTTGCCCATACCTCCTTGCCCATATCTCCCCTCTGGTTGCCTCTCCCATGGCCGTGGGTCCACCCCACGACTCTCCCTTCTTTCCCAAGCTGGAGGCGCCACCGGATCCCCCCTTGCATAACCAGCCGACCCCCAATGAGGCTCCCTAGGGTCGGCCTCCCCTCTGCCTCGATACGATCCTCCTCCCCACTGATTGTAAGGCATGCTTCCCCCCTCCCTTCCTTGGACAAATTGATCTGGATGATTCTGAGTATAGCTTGCCCTAGCGTCTCCCATAAATCCGGCGGTGGAGTAGTCCTCCCCTCCATGGTTTGGGCCATACCTGCCCCCCCTTGGGCCGGCGGACCAAGCATCCCCTCCATGGTCGACAATGTCAATGGCCTCCTTCCCTTTTGCATTAGGTCCCTCACGAACCCTACTACCTCCTTCACCATCAACCGGCGGTGCAATAGGATTAGGGTTAACCGAACCCCCCATGTTGTGTTGGCCCGCCACCATTTGTTTGATCATCTCTTGTAACCCTAACATTTGAGTCTTCAACTCCTCTACTCCATCAAGCTTTTCATCAACGGAAGCAAATTTCGCCTTAAGGGCGGTGAACTCCACTTCCCACTCTCCAACTTTCTCTTCAATAGATTCAATCCTTCGCGTACCCATCCCTTCCTTGTGGATCTAGCGCTCTGATACCACTTTGATAGAACTTGAGTTGCAAAATTCGGAATCCAAGAAAATAGCCCAAAAATAGTGGAAGAAAAGAAGATTGCTTGGATGAAAACACTCACAAACACTTCCTTTAGTCAAATATCAAAAGACTTACAAGTTTCCACGGATACAATGCTCCCAATTCGAGAAGGGAAGCTTTCTCCCAAGCCCTAGAGAAAAAGAAACCTAAAACAGCCACCAAACAAGATGCCTCCAAAATAAACCCTAACTCCCCTTAAACCCTCACATGATCCCCCCCAAAATACCCTAAATACCCCTAGGGCAAACAAAATTCCCTCCCTTATTCATTTGGTGGGCCCCTTGGGCCCACCCGCCCTCCTTCTTCCCCTTCGGCCGACCGCCCAGGCAGGCGGGTTCTCCGCCTGCAGTAAACAAGAACCGGCCCTTTTTGGGCCGGTGTTGAAGGTGGATGGACCGGCTGGTCCGGTCCATCAGAATATTGGTGTGGTTTATTATGTAAGTAGATCATAAGGAGAATACATGTTACTTTCTTTTTAGGGTACCTTATAATTAAATAGACAATGATGCGCAGAGTACTAATCCAAAGAAGATTAGGAAGATCAATATCAAGTAACAAGGTGCGAACAGTTTCAATTAGGTGATGATTTTTTTTTGGTTTGTTTAGTGACATTATTTTGTTCTAGGATGTAAAGAATACTGAATTGATGTTGAATACCCATTGAGAAAATAAATTCTAAAAAATTTGTGGTGTTATATTCCCTGATGCCATATTTTTATGGAAGAGTTTTGTTGTTTTTCACTGAGCAAAGTAATTCATTTGTACTATAGATGTGTATAGCTTATTTAATATAGCTTCTGATATGAGTAAACAAAGTCTATTTTGTCCTGGATGGCAGAGGTTGTTTTATATCAAATGTTGCGATTGGATGACATTGTTTTTTTTCATTGGCTGAGATTGATTGGGCTGGTTGTTGAGAGTATTGGAGAGGCAATGACTGTTGTTGGAGTGCATTTCAATATTGGCTAATGTAATAGAGTTAGCAACTTGGCCCTTTTGATAAGTTAATGTTTTTTTTTTTTGCTAAAGAAAATGTGCAACAAAAATTTAATGAAATTAGCCAGCGATTTGATCTCTTCTCTCCTTCAATTACCAAGCAAAATTACAAACTTCTATAAATTTAGAATACATGTATAAAAATTACTCTAGTACATATATTTGTACATTCAATAATTGAATCACCCCAATAATGTGTATAGCATGATCTAATTGATTACATGAAATATAAAGCTAATAGTAAATAGTAATGGCAAAAAACTAATGAAGAAAGAATGGGGTGTCTACGGTTTCTTGGAGTTGGGTCTAGTCTAGTTAAAAAAAAAAAATGTTTTCAAAATTTTAAAATGCCTAAAAATTACTTTGAAAATAACCAATATAGTTCTGTCATTAAGGGAGCTATTTGGTTGGAAGAAAAGTGAATACAAATTAAAGTAAATGCATTAAACGGAGGCCTTCTGATGACCCGGTTAGAAAAGTTGAGGTATTAGATTTGACTTATGTTAAGAAAGGTAGATGTAGACCTAAAAAGATTTGGTTAGAAAATATTAGAAATTAAATGAGAATTTGACTTTTAACATGACACAATGGCGAAAAAGGATTTATGTTGCCGACCCCACATAGTGGGACAAAGGCTTGATGTTGTTATTGTTGTTGTATTGTTTGATATTCATCTATTTGGTTGCAGAAGTTTTATTGACTATGTTTATTCGGTTACCATAATGATAAAGTATTGCTTATGATTCTTAGCCTTGGGTTGTTTAGTGGATGAATTTATTTATCTTGAAAACTATATAATTTTTATTTCTCAAGTTTTTTCACAGTCAATATTATTATCCTTTGCAGGAATTGTTAGGAAGGATCATTAGAGTTGAACTTGCAAAGAGCTTTTCGAAACCCTACTCTACTCTAGCACCTACAAATTCTACTAATGGAGAAACAAGAAACTGGATCTATGTATCAAATCTTGCTTGGAAAGTAAGGTCTGTCAATCTTAGGGAGTTTTTTGCTGACAAGTACAAACCAGTATCTGCTAGAGTGGTTTTTGATGGCCCATCCGGGAGATCTGCTGGATATGGATTCGTTTCTTTTGCCACAAATGAAGAAGTAGTGGCTGCTATTTCTGAATTGGATGGGAAGGTAACCTTATGATTCATTTGGTCTCACATCCCTAAGTTTATGTACAAGTATTTAATTTTAGCTATGCTAAATAGAAATTGATGGCTGGTCTGGAGTATGTTGCCTATAGTGGAATATAGAGGTCATAAAAAGCTAAAAATGGGTTTTTATAACAATGGTCTTGATGGCTTCCAAAAGAAAAGCAGTTATTTTGATTAATCATACATTATTAATGATTAATTTACCATATTATAGTTAGAAAATTTATAATAATATTTATTTCATTAATTTAATTACTCCTATTAGTGCTTCTAGATAGGAGTAGTAAGGATTTAGTTTTTAGTGATTTATATAATAAATTAGATACTAAAGAGGGAGAAAGATATATGTATAAGTTAGCCAAACAAAAAGATAGGAGTAGTAAGGATTTAGTTCAAGTGAAGTGTATTAAGGATGAAGATCAAAAAATACTTTTCTTAGAAGATGATATTCAACAAAGATGGATGAAATATTTTGCTAAATTTTTTAATGAAGATTGTGAAAATAAGTTTGACTATAGTGACCTTAGCACCCTAAATGAAAATAAAGATTTATGTTTTTATCGGCGTATTAGTAAAATTGAAGTTAGAGATGCTTTAAAGAAAATGAAGGGTGGTAAAGCTGTTGGACCCTGATGGTATTCCAATAGAGGTGTGGAAATGCTTAGGAGATGAAGGAATTTCATGGCTTATTAAACTTTTTAATACTATTTTGAAGACTAAAAAGATGCCAGATGAGTGGAGAATGAGTATGTTAATTCATATTTTTAAAAATAAAGGTGATGCACAAGATTGTGCGAATTATAGAGGAATTAAGTTAATGTGTCATACTTTAAAACTATGGGAGCGAGTTATGGAGCATAGGTTGCGGCGTGATACTAATGTTTCTCAAAATCAATTTGGATTCATGCCGAGTAGGTCGACTATGGAAGCCATACATTTATTAAGAGGTTTGATGGAGAAATATAGAGAAAATAAGGAGGATCTACATATGATATTTATTGATTTAGAAAAAGCATATGATAAAGTTCCAAGAGAAGTGCTATGGAGAGTTCTTGAAAAGAAAGGAGTCAATAATGCTTATATTCAAATCATTAAAGATATGTATGCAGGAGCTATTACTTGTGTTCAAACACAAGGTGGATGGACCAAGTATTTCCCTATTTCGGTTGGGTTACATCAAGGATTCAGCCTTAAGCCCGTATCTTTTTGCTTTAGTCATGGATGTTCTCACTAGACATTTGCAAGAGGATGTACCTTGGTGTATGCTTTTTGCTGATGATATTCTTCTTGTTGATAAGACTAGAGAGGGAGTTGAAGGTAAACTTGAATTATGGAGGTCAACCTTAGAGTCTAAAGGTTCTCGCTTGAGTAGATCTAAAACGGAATATATGGAGTATTTTTTTAGTAGTAATAGACCTAGTGAGGGGATTGTGACTTTGGGCAATCAAGTCATTAATAAGAGTACATGTTTTAGATATCTTGGATCTATTTTTCAGAGTGATGGTGAAAATAGATGGGGATATTTTCAGCAGAATTCAAGTTGGATGGTTGAAGTGGAGGAATGCATCGGGCTTGTTATGTGATAGAAATGTACCCCTCAAACTTAAGGGAAAATTCTATAAGATGGTAGTGAGGCCTGCAATGCTTTATGGTGCCGAATGTTGGCCATTAAAAGAGAAGCATAATACTAAGTTAACTGTGGCAGAGATGAGGATGCTCAGGTGGATGAGTGGCTTTACCCTTAGAGATAAGATACGAAATGAGCATATACGTGAAAAGGTTGGAGTAGCTCCAGTAGAAGATAAGATTAGAGAGAGTCGCCTTAGATGGTTTGGTCACATAAAACTGCGGTCTTCCGATGACCCGGTTAGGAGAGTAGAGGTATTAGATTTGACTTATGTTAAGAAAGGTAGGGGTAGACTTAAAAAGACTTGGCTAGAAAATATTAGAAATGACCTTTCTTTATTAGATTTAAACGAGAATTTGACTTTTAATAGGACACAATGGAGAAAAAGGATTCATGTAGCCGACCCCACGTAGTGGGATAAAGGCTTGACGTTGTTGTTGTTGTTGTATTAGTGCTTCTAGAGTTTTTAATCAAACAAATAGACTTCTTATAATATTTTAGACTATTATCTTTCTAAATTGTTTTCCTCTTTATTCCATAGAACAGCTTAGCAAAATAATTCCGACAGAGCCTAAATGCCACTTGTTTTACTGATTTCAACTAATCAACTCAATATGGCTGCTTCAGGAGCTTATGGGAAGGCCTCTTAGGCTGAAAATCAGTCAAAAGGATAGTAACGATCAACCTGAAATCACTGCAGAAGACTAAATGAAATGGCAATCTGTTGTATTTTGAAAGCTAGATGGCAATATTGCCCCATACTAGTTGAAGCTGGAGTTCTATGGTTTTCGCTTGCAGTAAACAAAGCAAGAGCTAGTAGAAAGCTGAAATGGAGAAACATTTTCTACTTGGTATCAGTTGTTAGTTATGCTTTCTGCACCACATTTCTACTGGTATTAATATCGAAGCCCACCTTTTCCATATCTTCTTGTAAATTACGTGAGTGGATCCTGAACTTATTCTTATGAATTTGATTTGTTCATTGAGATAATTAGTTTGCTTATGTTTCAAAAGCTAAGCAGAAAAGGTAGCTGCAACTGTATTCATTTCTTTTCTGCAATCTATATCCATTATTGAGCATTTACACATTCAAACTATATTGGAAAAAAAAAAACTTGCGTGCAATGCCGCTTGTGTTTCACAAGGAATAAAAAACAGCGTGTGGTATTGTTGAGGTGTGAGTGTATGTACTGCTACAAAGGAAGACTCCTGCAATATGAAGGTGCATTTTTGTTACTAGCTTTTTTAACACTATATTAGATTCCATTTCTACTGTAATAAACATATGTTGAACTGTTTACATAATTGCGGTAGAATTTCCTAAATCATGGAAGGCAGATAGATAGACATTGAGGGATTTGAATGAATCTTATTTTATGTTTTTGATTTTGAAGCGGCATCATTGGTGTTATAACAAGCTCATGGTGCTATTGTAGCTTACCTTATTGTTAGCTCTGTGTGAAATTTGATTGTGTCGATCAATCGGATTGTATTGTTGCCTTGGACTCACGGATTGTATTGTTGCCTTGGACCCAAGTCAATTTCTTGTGCTCTCTGGGGGTGCGAGGTTTATCCCCTGCTTGAAATTTTTTCCCCCGTACAACGCACCGGAACTGTGTACAAGAGTGCCATGCTGCTTGCTGGGAGAAACGACAGAGAGCAGAGTGCCTCAATGCTCTAGATTTGACAATGCAGCGCTATGTGACACTGTAACGTTGCGGGTTTGAGCGTCACAGCACTCCAAACTGGCGATGCGGTGCTGTGAGACGAATTGAACAATTTTCTTTCTCATTATTCTAAAGGGTGGTGGCCCTTTGAGTTAGTTTACTTGGTTTTCTCGTGTTTTAGTGTGTGCGAATTGTGTAAGAGAGAAGAGAAGCAGGGAGAGAAGATATATTTGTATCTCTCCCCATTTTCGTAGTAAATTTTTTGGTGCGGTATGGCTCCATATAGTTTTTTTTTTCTTATTTTGAGCTTTTCCACGTTAAATTCTGGTGTTTTTTTGCTTTCCGTTACTTTTCTAATTTTTTGTTTCTTTCATCACGGTGTTTACTTCCATCACCAACACTTACGACGGACGGTCTTATTTTAGTCATTGTATTACAAACTTGATATTTCAGTTGGATTGTATTGCGTTGCATCATAGTTACCTAAGTTAGACTTCGTTTGTGGTGACTTTTATAATGCTTTTTAAAGCATCTTTTCAGTATAAAAATTTTCGTTCAAAAATTTTTTTTACTAAAAAACTGCTTTAGAAAGTAGTGAAAAATTTGTCTCAAACGAAGCCTTAGTGATTGTGCGTAGAATCATGAGATTTATGTTGGTTCATCTAATTATCATCATCACCATCATTTTTTTCCTCATCTTGACCCCACTTGTTGCACCACCAAAAGCGCATGTTAGCCACAACTCTCTCTACTTGTCCTGTACTATCTTTTCAACCTCCTCCAATGTTATCAATTGTCCTTGATAATGAATCCCTCGATCCATATGAGATGGATATGCATCATTTGATGTCCTTAGAATTCCCATTGAATTAAGTCATACACTTTATTCTTTTCTTGCCCCCCATAACAAACACATCCATCGTTAATGTCAAACTTATGTTGAGTGGCACCCCCTCCATTTTAAATTTTGAGATAATGGTTGCCTTTAATATTTTCTACATCAGAGTGTATATAATCAAAATTTTAAAATAAATATATATTATTATGATGTCTTATGTCTTATGTCTTATGCATTGCATGATAAATAACTTAAGTGAGCTCCTATAAAGATTAAGCTCTTCTAAATGGACCTATACATGGAAAAGAATTGATGAATATATTAAACTCATTTTTGTATGATTGTCACAAGTAATTTTCAAAAAATTTAATTCATATATATATTCATCCTCCTCATGACATGCTCTCAAGTCTCAGGCAAATTATTGGGTCAGGTGACCGAACGCAGAGATAGGTCCGGATATTAATAAAATATTATTTTAAAATTAGCGCAAGTAAAGCGCAACTAAAGCGCAGGTAAAGCGCAACTAAAGCGCAAGTCAAAAAGCGCAACTAAAGCGCAACCAAAGCGCAAGTCAAAAAGTGCAACTAAAACGCAATGTGACGCAGCAAATTTTTATTTGATGTCCGAACTTATTTTCCGCCTTCGGTCACCTGACCCAATAATTTGCCCAAGTCTCAACAGAACATTTTTTGACGCTTTTTTCCGTAGAATTGACATATCATCATTGAGCTATTTTTTTGTTGTGTGAAGTATTAAAAGTTTTTTCGAGCTTACTCTTCATTAATTATCTCTTCATCAACTAAAATTTTTGAATCATCAAGATTAAATGGAAGGAACATAGGTTTCGTTTCGGATAGATTTTTTACTGCTTCATGAAACAATTTTTTAGTATAAATTTTTAAATTAAAAAAAAATTATACTATGAAACTGCTTCATAAAGTAGTAAAAATGATGTCCCAAATAAAATAGTAGTCTCTGTTTTGCTTGTAGTTACTTCTTGATGATAACTATTAATATAATGAACTTTATTATTCAATAAAACATTCAATTATGGAATATTGTAACTACCTTGTGTGCTTTAGTCAAAAAAACTACGCACTATTCACCTCTTTCGTTTTGCTTGGATGGATGAATTGCATAGGAAACATGATGAGCTTGTGAAGTCAAATTAAATAGCTCCTATCCTCAAAATTTGGACTCATTTAATTAAACGAGGAAGAGATGATCAGTATTAAGTTCTTTTTTAGAACTACCATACTAATCACACTTCAATAACACCAAATTGTTAATGGGGACATGGACTTATGTAGGGAGAAAATGTATGAAGACTTATTTGAGGTCCAATTATTACGTCTTCTGACCGGACGTAAAGCTACGTTCGGCCGCCAATAACATGTCGCCACGTGCTCTTACTCTTTACCGCGCGGCCCGACGACTTGACCTGGACTGGAACCCGAGAATGCTATGTTCACATATTGCGAGGTATTACTCGGTATTGCTCGGAATTGCTAGGTATTGCTTGACAATAATGAGAAATACCGCTCTGTGAAGAGCAATACCGAGCAATACCGAGTTGTATCGAGTTTTTTCTAGAAAAACTCGGTACAACTCGGTATTGCTCGGTATTTGCTCGGTATTGGTTATTGCCGAGCAAAATCGACCAATACCGAGCAATATCTAGCAAAATCGAGAAATACCGAGCCATCCTGGGTCCGTTCCGGGTAGGGCTGCAAACGAACCGAGCCGAGCCGAGTATGTGAGTGTTCATGTTTGTGTTCATTTAATATCAGTTTGTTCAAGTTTGTTTCATGTTTGTTCGAGCTTTATTGTTTGTGTTCATGTTTGGTTCATTTAAATTAATGAGTGCTCATGTTCGGTTCATGTTCAGTTCATGTTCGTTCGTTTAGTGCTTATCGAACTTGTTCGCGAACATATTTAATGATTTTTTTTAATTATCAAACAAACATGTTCATAAACATATCTATGAAAAAACACATTTATAATAAAAGCAATTGTCTATGTAACAAAGGTAATGATTATTTATATATTTTTTTAATTCTATAGTCAAATATTAATTATTTTTATCGAGCCTATTCATGAGTTCAAAATCGAACACGAATCGTGCTTCTTATCGAGCTTAATGTTGAGCTTGTTCACGAACTTCAAATGATGTTGTTCGCAAACATAAATGAGCCGAACGCATTAGTGTTCAAGTTTGTTTATTTAAGAATCGAGTATTTAAAATATTGTTCAAGTTTGTTTGTTTAGTTAATTAAACGATCACAAACGAGCTTTAATCGAACCGAACAACGAGTAGCTTGTCGAACGTTTGGTTCGCTTGCAGCCCTAGTTCCGGGTCGGGTTGTCGGGGCGCGCGGTAAATAGTAAGAACGCGTGGCGATTCTACTGACTGCCGAACGTAGAGCCACGTCCTTTGACTGAACCAAATAAAAGTTACTCACTAAAACTTTCTTCATCTTATTTACTTTGAAACTGAAAAAAAAAAAATCAAGGATTTGTTATCATATCATTTATTGGGATAATTTAAAATATTTATAATAAATGACAAATTTTTTTTTAATGACGGCACCCATATAAAGTCGATGATTTATATTGCTTCCAATTTATGAGCTAGAGGTTTTATAGCAATTCAATTCAATCATGACAAGTAACTTGAGCTTTTTGCTGTGCAGGAGCTTCCAAAAGGCAGGTGTGCATTGCAAGAAAAATGATATTTTTGGATCAATAAGCTACAAGCTAATAAGACTTGGGTAGTGGTAAATATTAAAAAAGTTTATCTTTGATGAATTGAATTGCTATAAAACCTTAGTCAAGCCCTATGGATGGTTGAAAATGATTGTCGTATAGAGAGAGCTTTTTCAATGCATTACATCAACATGTAATCTTCAATTAAGAGATTATTGAAATGTGGGTACAATTTTCTTTCGGACTTTTTTAACTTAAAATAAAAACCATCAACATATTTCTAAAAATCTAATTAAGTTTAGGGTTTAGGCTGCATATATATAATTATTTGTATATAAAAAAGATTTGTTTTAATATATTTCTAAAAAAAAAATATTGTTTTTTATTAAAAAGTTGTTTTAAGAAGCGGTAAAAAAGTCGTCTCAAATAAAATCAAGATCTCCAAAAATTGTTTTGCATCAAATTTTGGACAATATAGCTCTTACATCTGCGACCTATACCGATTTCAAGCCGGAAGATCCTTAGACTGTTTCAGGCTACAACTTATTGTAAATAATACATTCGATAGAATACAAATCCACTAGCATTATCAGAATTATAAGCAAGCTTCATTGTTAGAACAAATATAATAACCATAATAAGAATAAAAAACATTAAATTATAAATACCAAGATATCTAATAAAATAGTTCTTTGATGCAAGCCCAACAATTATAGTCCTTTCGATTATTAGAAATATGTAATATACAAAAATTATAAATAAATTCTAGTTTTCTATCATCTCATTATCATCATCACCACCATTTTTTTTGCTCATCTTGACCCCCACTTGTTGCTCCACCTACAGTGCATGTTAAGCACAACTCTTTAAAGTTATCAATTGTCCTTGATAATGAATCTCTCGATCCATATGAGATGGATATGTTTCATTTGATGTCCTTAGAATTCCCACTTGATTCTTTGCTTGCCCCTCCATAACAAACACGTCCATCATTGATGTCAAATTTATGTCCTCGGGTTTACTTTAATTTTGTTTATAATTTGTCTTGTTCTAGTTAAGAGTTTGTGATAGAATAGTTCTTGTACTGATATCCAAGCTATTGTATATTGATGATTTTCGGAGAATGAATACGGTAAAATATTTTAAGGTATACAATTGTTCTAAATAATATACATTTTTATATTCTGTGCACTAGATATATGATTTCTTGTTTTTTTCATTTCTCATTCATGAGTCAATATTGATACATCCCAAAAAATTGCCTTGTTTTGGTGCGAATCTCGATGGAAATATGATTAAGAAACATTCAAAATTAAATTCGTGACCATCCGAATTCTTATTTTGGCAAACTTAGAGTCAAATTGAATGCCTTGAATAGACAAACCCAATGACACACAAATCAGTCCAATCCGAGCCCAAATGGCTCTAAATCAAGTGACAGGAGCACTTTTAGAAAGTTCAAAGTCTCAATTGGAAGGTTAAATGGTATCCAAATATGGCATGCTTCTAATCAAATCGAGTGACTCGACGAGACAAATCCAACGAGCCCAAGATCGCTTAATTCGAACATCGTACAAGGCACATAAAGACTTGAAAAATGCTCTATGATCGAGGGGATATCAATATGGGCCGTCCGATGAAGCACTTCGCATTTACCCCCCGATCTTCTCCATATATTATGGGGCATGCCATTCTTAAATTTTATAAATAGTCCCTACACTCTCTACATGAAGGGGATCTAGAGCTAGAGATTGGAGGGAGCTCCGAGGCTTCAATAACTCATGCACCATTGTCGATGAATCTCCATTGATCGTCGTCGGACCACTGCTCGGCTGCCAACTGCTGTCAGACTTCCACTCAGCCATTGACCTACACCGGAATCCCACTCGACCATTGTTGGACCACTGCCTAACTGCCGACCATCGTCATACTTCTGCCCAACTAAACCGCCTGATGACCGACCTCTGTTGGATTTCCACTTGGCGCCGACCGCTACCGGACTTCTGCCCAACCATCATCTGACCACCACCTGGCTGCTGACCACCGCCAGACTTCTACCCAACCGTCGACCGTTGATGGACTCCCGCTTGACTATCGTCAGATTGCTTGTCCGCTGACCGCCGTTGAACTTCCACCTAATCCCCATCGGACTTCCACCCAACTCTCTAAACTATTGTAATTCTACCATCTCTAAGTCACGAGATGGGTCAATCTATGTAACTCACTCACATTTAATGGAATCTTTTCACTTATGCGAGATCTCGTGGTTTTTCCATCTTCATGTTTTCCACATTAAAAAATATCTGGTGTTTTATTGTTCTCTCTCTCTCTCTCTCTCTCTCTCTCAAATTACTGATTTGTGTGATGGATATTCATACATCACTAAAACAAAACAAATTCGTTGTGACCCTTTGAACTCCACATGACTACGGTCCTTCCACCGCCATCATCCAACTATAGTCTTCTAATAAAATTCTTCGACTGCAATTCTCCGACAACAACCTCTTGGCTACAAAACTCCAACCACTATCACTCAACTGCATTTAATCTAAAATCCTTTGGCCATTGTTACCTTGCCATAGTGTCGCCCATTCACTTCGTCATCTATGTTGCTAATAACATCAATCAATATCATTGTCTATAAGGTCGATGCATTTTAGATACACCAACTCTGACTCCCGCATCAACATGAGGATTTATGTTAGACTTCTTGATCTTCGGTGTAATAACTCGAATTTTTGAAATGATTTTTTTTAAATGAAAAATCTTAATTTTAGCGTCGTGCCTTGTCGAAGAAGAAAGAGAGGGAAGAGAGAGAAAGTTGCTCAGAGATTTTTTGTTCCTTAATTTTGTTCAGAATTTTCTATAATTCGTTGTAAGTAACTCCAATCTCATTTTAGTTTTCAATGATTTTTTCTATTATGTTCAGAGATTTCTTCTCCTAAATCGATAAAAATTTGTTTCCTGGTTTATCAAATTTTTATTGCAAAATTTCGAAATAAAAATTATGATTTTTTGAAGCTATAAGGTAATATATTGATTTTACTGATAGATATTACATTTTAGATTGCATTTCATATAAATGAATGTGTCATTGACAATAAAAGCAAGAACGACTGAATATTAACACTATAAAATAGGTTGCAGTTAAAACATAATACGTTGCACAGGAAGGTGGGTGGATGAACTTTCATTTAAAGATGATTTGTGGAGTGATCCCAAATGTTGCCTGTAATTGATGATCGATTACACCGACGGGCAGTTGGTGATGAATCTTAATGATTATTGAAAACCATCTGAAATATTAATGCTAAAAATAATGATAATAAAAATGATAATGATGAAATGAATACATATGAAAGGGTGAAAACACCACATTAAAACTAGATGTCATACGTCGCTAAATCATATATTGATAGCACTAATATTGTTGATAGATATATTTATAACATATAATATTGGATGTCTAGATAGTACATGAATAGATGATGCATATGAATAGGTGGGATAGATTATTTTGGTAATTTATGAATGATTTTTTCATTGTTGTTTTACTAATTTATTTATTTTATATATGGTATTGATTATTATATTTATTGTAACGATATCCTACTTTTGTTATTAACCATTCTTAATTTTATTGATGATAATTAGTGATTGATTATATTGTCTACTTTTGATTTAATTGACTGAGCATTTCCTATTGATTATGTAGCCCTTGCGTTGAAAGTTTTGGTGGGTTTGAGTTAGTGCTAGACTTTTTAGTCTATTATGTGGATTTTAATGCTTTGTCAGGGAAATGACCACGACTAGTTGGAATGAGATTGACATAGATTCTCAAATTTATTTTGATTTTGCTTGTATTTTTTTATTCTTTTGTAGTTAGGAGCTGGTGATGGAGTATTGATTGTATTGATATCCTCACTATTGTATATTGATTTTTGGGAGAATAAATGTAATGAAATATTTTGACAAATACAATTGTTGGATGCTTCAACTAGTTATATATATTTATTATTTTGATGATTTATAAAAAATTTGATTGATTAATTAAAAAGATAAAAAATAAATAATTATTCCAAATTTTATTATAGGACATTACATTTAGTCTCCTCTCCTCAAAATAATATGCCAAACAAATATGCAAGCTATATATAAAAAATAGCTCTTATGCTATAGGGGCTCTTCTAACTTTCACTATGTATTATATTGACTCCATTGTATCAATGCCTTATGGCGAGAAGGATAGCAATTGTAACAATGTCAAATACTATTGCAATTATTTCATTTGGACCTAATCCTATGATTTTTTTTTCATATAAAAACTCTAATGTTTTTTTTTTTTAATTCTCACGTATTTATCTATTTGTTAGATTTCGTATGATGCTGAGATAATAATTTTTTTGAGATTAAGACAACAAATATTTTCATATATATGTTACAATCATAAAGAAATATTCTTACTACTGAGGGCATCTCCAACCGAACGCCAAACGAGCGTTTGGCGTCATTCCTTCGCTCTAGCCGAACGCCAAAAAAATCCTCCATTTGCTTGCGGGTGAACAGTGCAACGCCAATATTGGCGTTGCACTGTTCACCCACGCCATTTTTCTCTGTCAACCGGAAAAATGCGGGAAAGGAGAAGGGTCGTTACCTTGGCGCAGAAGCAAAAAAATGGCGTTGGATTGGAGCAGCAACACGCCATTTTTGCTTTTTGCGGTATTTTGGCGTGAAAAATAGAGTTCTCGGTTGGAGATGACCTGAAGATAAATGGAAACATAAACGCACAATTGATTTAAACCATATGGAAAGCATTAGCTGTAGGGATTTAGGATTCGTTTGGGATTGCTTTCTTATTGTTTTATAAAATAATTTTTTAGTACAAAAAATCTAAATTATTATTATTTTTTGTTTAAAGAAATTATTTCATAAAGCAATAAAAAAGTTATCCCAATCGAAGTCTTAGACTTTTTTTAATACGAATTTTTTATATTAAAAAATTATTTTAAAAATTAATACAAAAAGCTATCTTAAACAAAATCTTAAACGGCAGGGGAAACTTAGCTCCATCTGTACTTACTCATAGTCAGCTTATAGAGAATGATTTTTTATCTAATTCTCATAGCTCTGTTCCAGAACAGATGCAATGCTCTCTTTGCGGAACGAGCTGCGGCCCGATTGATCGTCGTTATTTCCGTTAATCTACATTCGATTCTCTTCCATCTACTTTATTTTTGGGTCGCTGGAATGGCTGAAATTGAATCCCAATAGTATTTTTTTTAAATCATTTTTATTTTGCAAGCGTTAAAATTAGTGAACAGCACTGAGCTCCGAACCCCAAAATTTCAAGCTCCAATATGCTACAGCTTTTTTAAAAAAATATCTAACAATATTTTTAGATCCCACCCTCAGAGCTGGAATAATTAAGTTTAGAATAGTGTAATTCACTCTGTGTGCAAAAAAATTTTTTTTTTTTTATTGATTCTTCTCATCAAATGTAACTCTGAGCAAGTTTTTTATGCTTCTCTTCCTTTCCATACTCAAAATGCCCAAGAAACAAAACCCTAAGGCCTTCTCCAGCCGTTCGGCAAACAGGCGAATGGAGAGCCTCAGACGTGCCAACCGAACTCCATTTTTTCCGGCATTCAGTCACTGGCGTCGCACTGTTCACTTTCGCCATTTCTTTCGCTCTACCGAACTCCATCTGAGAAAGGCGCGAAAGAAACGACGATGATTTTGGGGCAAAATGGCGTTCCACTGGAGATGAATCACAACACTTTTTGATTTTACTGCATCTTGCAGTGAAAAATGAGAATTTCGGTTGGAGATGCCCTCAGGTCACATTCTTCCTTAGTTCCAAATTAACTGCTTCACATGAGGTTGAGTCTTAAAAGAGTCGCTAAATCATGAAATAATGGAAGCTTTTTTTCCTCATGCAAGAACATTCTTCAGATTGGAAGTAATGATAGGAGCTCATCACGAAGATAATTATCTTTCACCCATTTTGTGGAGTTGCTTGGTATTTGCGGAACGACGATATTTAAAAAAATTAAAATTTAGTGGAAAATAGCTTAAACTTCGGATTTAATTTATTGTGAGATTTTCGTCTAACAAGGTTTAACTCAAATCCTTAGGGGCTGTTTGGTTTCAGGATTTAGGCCGGATTTGAGAAAATCCAGCTAAACGGTCTAAAATGCAAAACCAAATCTCACAGCAAATGAAAGTCGTCGTAGATGAAAAATTCCGCCTTTTTGTGCTAAATCCCGAATTTCTGAAATTCTATTTTTTGCCGAATTTACGAAATCCGTTGGCTCGTGAGGAAAAGTCCGCTTGTTAATTAAGTTCTATAATCAAACAGTCATACAAGATTTAATAAGATTTATCATGAATGTTACCAAACAATTTTCAAAATTTAGGTCCCTCAAGATTTCTGAAATCCTAATTTAACGGATTTATGAAATACTACTGAACTCAAATCCTTGTACAGCCCCACAAGAGTCGTTATCTTCAGCCTATTCCCAAAAATCAGACGGCAAATTATTTGTCATGTTAAAAATATATTACATTCTTGAATTAAAGAGCTTTGTTTATTTATTTTAATTATTATAATATCAACATTTGAAAGCTCGTCTCTTCCAAGCTCTTTGGTAATAAAGAAGCGTTAACATGTCACATTCTATCTCGGTGCCCAATCAGTCTCAAAAACCTAATAAGATGCCCATGGCGGCCATCTCTCTGATCCCCTAACATCCTCCACTTCCACAACAATGGCTAACATCGAAAACCAACAGGGCTGGCTTCCAGTAGAGAATAGCAGGGATTGCTCCCTGGGCTTCTGCACCATCGATTGCCCTCAATGGTGCTACGTCCTCTTCCCTCCTCCTCCTCCTCCCTTTTCCCTCACCAACAGCTTCAACAACCACGCCACCGCCTTCTCGCCTATGTCCATCGCCATCATCGGCATCTTCGCCACTTTCTTTCTCCTCGTCACCTACTACACAATCGTCACCAATTTCTGCGGTTCCTTCTGCTTCCACCTTAATCACTCCCACCACCGCTCAACCCCCAACGGCAACTTTGAAGAGGAAGAAAGCGCTAGCGGCGGCGAGAATTATCATCAAGAGAGCTGGTATCTACCTCCTTCAAATGGTCTCGACGAGGCGCTCATCAGAAAGATCACAGTTTGCAAATATAAGAGAGGGGAGGGGCTCGTTGAGGGCACGGAGTGCTCGGTCTGCCTCTCCGAGTTTATAGAAGGTGAATACCTTCGGCTTCTTCCTAAATGCAGCCACGCATTTCATCTTCATTGCATTGACATATGGCTCCGGTCTCACTCAAACTGCCCACTCTGCCGAGTTAATATCCTGTTGCCGAGTCTAGCTTTAGAGGATGATATCAGGGGGGAGAACAGAGCAGCTTCGGCTGCAGAAAATGAGCAGGAGGCTGTCGTTATCGTCGTAAGAGATTTGGAATTGGGCAGGAGTGAAGATGAAGAGAAAGAGAATATGATCAAGGATTTTGAGGCGATAAAGAAGGAGAAGGATCGCCATAGATTTGTCGCCGCTGGACCTTCAAGGCGAGGCAGGGGAGAACGTGTGAAGGTTAAAAATGGTAGAAGCAGAGGTTTGCATTCTGTCATGAGCCCAGTTCGCATGAAGAGATCGGTTTCTAGTGGTCGAACTTGGTTTGTAAGGAAAGGTAAGGGAAGGGCATTGCTTCTTCCAGTTGAGGGAAATACTTCAACTGGTTAATGGAAGTGAGATAAGAAAGAAGCTTTGCTTGGATTATTCAATGGAGTTCTATCCTGCATTACTTTGGTATAATAACCAAATGTTTTTGCTTGAATCGTTTCATGATTTGTACTGTAAGGAGCTTGCCTTCGGATGTTGAAGATTGATCTCAGTCTGATTCCAGTTAAAGATTGAATCTGTATTTTAGAGATCTTTCCTGCAGACGCAGAATCCAACCCTTGAAACTTAACACAGATCGAGTAATGTGATGTAATCCATCCTTGCGAGTGTGTGAAACAACTTTGATTTCTACTGTGTTTATCTTTAGTTTAATTTGGTAAAATAAAATAACCTCTCTCTCTCTCTCTCTCTCTCTCTCTCTGTGTAGGAAGCAAAGTTTGGATTATACATTAATAAATATTTTGTTTTTTCCTTAGAAATTTTGTTTGGTAATGCATCTCCAACTGAAAAATTCATTTTCAACTCCAAAATATAGTAAAACTTCAAAATGCAGTTATTTTTCTCCAATCGAACAACATTTGTTCTTCTTTTGCAGGCTTCCTGCGAAGGTAATCATCTTTGGAGAATTTTTTTTTGCTTAGGTGAATAGTCCGATGCTAATATTGATGTCACACTATTCACCTATCAGAATTTGACGTGCGATTTGAAGTTCGAAGGACGACATAAGGTGAGATAGAGTTCGGTTGAAAATGATCTAAGGGCATCTCCAACCGAAAATCTCATTTTTCACTCTAAAATGTCATGATTCATCTCCAATCGAACTCCATTTTGCCCCGTAACGGTCGTTCTCTTCTTTCGCGCGTTTCTTCGACAAGTTCGGTAAAGACAAAAAAATGACGAAGATGAACAGTGCAATGCCAATATTGGCGTTGCACTGTTCATCCATATTGGCGTTGCACTGTTCATCCGTAATGAAACGGCGTAAGAATTGCTGTTCGGTTGGATCGACGGAAGAACGGCATACAGTTCCATTGGAGATGCTTTAATGAGTTGATAATGCGGTTATGCTTGCTTTAGGAGTAGTATTAATAATTGAGCTCTAAAATTAAAGGAAATGTTTTTTCCTCGGAATTGGCGAAGAGTGGATTTAAAAGGACGGTTCAACCAACAACCTTCTGCTCAAAAAACTGTGAGATATTGGAATGGGATGGCAACCAATGTAGACTGCTATGCTTTATTGGAGAAGCCAAATGAAGAATCACTTGGAAGTTTTGGTAGTTGAAGGTCGAAATCAAAACGATGGGAGATTGAGTGCGCTTTATGTTCTTGAGAATCTTCAGGCTCTTGATGGCTATATATTAGCTTTTTTGATAACGAGTCTTCGTCTTTCTATTTTTTTTTTTTCTTTTTTTAATTTTTATTAAGTGCATTGGGTGGGTAGAAAGACTTGATCTATCTAGAGCTTTAAATGTCGCAGAAATGCTATGCGATGTGAGTTCGGATTTCTTCATACCGGCCTATTACTCACTTCTTGAGGACTTGAGTAATTCTTACCTTTTGGTTATATATTTATTTTGTTCTTTTTATTTCACTTGAAGAGTTGCATCCTTTGAAGTATTTTAGTGAGTTTCTTTATTTATTTGAGTGTAGAACAATGTGAGAAGAGAAGAGAGACAATGAGAGAGTGTGAGAAGAGATATCTGTATAATTTCTCTCATTTTCATAGTGGATTTTTCGGTGTGATGTTGTTCCATGATTTTTTTTACTAGTTTTGAGTTTCTCTAGTTAAAACATGATTGTTGTGTCCTAGAACATTCACTATGGTAGAGATATAAAGAACATAACGTCTTAGCTTTAAACGAATATACTGCATACAAACATGTAAGGGAGAGAATAAGAGGGGTGCGAGAGTAGTAAGAGACACTAATATTTTTACGTTGAAAATTCTGAAAAGGAGAAAAACTACGAGGTCTAACTCAATTAAAATGATTTCACTAGTGTTTATAGTCTATTAAAAATTTTGCCATTCCTCAGGGGAAAGCCTTTGTTCAATATCTCAAATATAAATCATATATAACACATTACAAGATGGGAGTAGGAAGAATCCAGTGATATCATAGTCTTTCTTAAGAGAATGTTAGTTTGATCGTTTAGTCGGTAGGACCATAGTCCTACAACAGAGTTCTTTGTGGCCATAGTTGGGCGACTCAGGTCAGAGAAACCATAGTTGGCGGGTGATGGTGGTTGGAGGGACTATAGGCGGCGGTCGACCGTAGTCGGATGGACCATAATCTACGGGTGACCATGGTTAGAGGGACCATAGTCGGTAGGCGAGGGTGATCTGATGGACCATAGTATGCGAGCGATTGCAGCCGAAAGGACCATAGTATGGTGATAGTATTCGGAGAGAGACCCAACAGTGGTGGCAGGATGAAGGTTTGACGACGATGGTCTGCTGGAGGTTTAGCATCAATGGCCGGTTCATCAACAATTGTGTCGAGGTGGAGCTCTAGGATTCTTCAAAACTGAGTGCTTTATTGAGTCTCCAGCCTAAGGTCCAAGCTTCCAAATGTCTCTCCCCCCTTTTCATGTGAGAAAAGAGATTATATTTATAGATTTTTAGGAGTGACATGCTCCCTAAATATCTAGAAGATCCAAGGTAATTTTGGGGTGCTCCATTGGACGACTCATATTTATTCCCTCAATCATGAATCATTTATCAAGAATTTAAGAGCCTTAATGATGTCATAATTAAGCAATCTTGGGCTCATTGGATTCGTCTCTTCGAGCCACTCGATTTGATTATCAACATGCTATATTTAGAAATTATTTGGTCATTCAATTAATGCTTTGGAGATTTCAATTATGCTTTAAGCTCTTACATTGAGCTCATTTGGGCTTGGATTGAACTGATTTTGATGTCGTTGGGTTCTTCTTACTAAGACATTCAATTTGACAATAAATTTGTCGAAATTGATTTTTAGATGATCCCAAATTTAACTTTAGAAGTTACCAACTAGGATATGCCTTGAGATTCATGCTGAATCTAGGCGATTTTTGGTGGCATTTCATTAATGTTCTTATCAGCTTTTTTCTTGTTTGTTTTGAACCTTATTTACTTCCCATCAAAATATACATCTATTTAGAAATGAGGAAACTTCTGATGTTTCATATGAAATAAAGAGCTTTGTTATTTTACCCTCAATTATGATGATGAAAGTGGTAGCTCACAGAAGAATAGAAGACTTTCAAAGGTGGGAGAATGATACAATTAGTGGGGTCAATATTTGACCCGATCCAAATCCAACTAAAAAAATTTCGGATTCGGGTCAACACATTTGCCATACGAGGCAGGTTCGGGTTCAAGATTTCAACCAGTTTATAAAACCAGGTTTGAGTATAGGTTGACTTGAAAACCCGTGATCAACATGAAATGACCCGAACTGAGCCCTCTGTAGCCCGATCTCGCACCCGCGAGCTCGATCCAACATTCAGACTCTGCTCTCTAGCGCTCAAACTCTGTGATCCCGCATCCGCGCATGCACGTCCCAATCCAGTACGATCTCACGTTTGCACTGTCTATTTGGACTTTAGCGTTCAGACGTTCAGAGATCGATCTCGTTAAGCGCTCCCGCGTCCAGTCATCTCGACTTTGCCGTCTACAATCCGCACCGGTGATCCTACAATTGCGAGCGTTGATTCTACAAGCTCTCAAGTTTCATCTATCCTCACGAACCGCACGCAGTGCCAGCGAGGCAGACCCGCTTTTTTATACGCATGCATGTAGCCTAGTTCACAGCTCGGGTCGGGTCAACCTGGTAACCCGTGCGGGTTAGGCCTGAATTTCAATCCCGTTTACAAAACTGGGTCAGGTTTGGGTCAACTTGCTTGGACCTTGGTGGTCCATTTCGGGTTCGACCCGAACCAACTCAAAAATCTATTTTGACACCCCTATATACAATGCAACATTGATGTAACTGATGTGGGCTGAAAGACCATAATCAAGATTATTGTAAGGCAGGGTAGTTCCATGATGAATTTCTGTTTAGTTTTCTTATCATATATTTACAACACTACAATTATATTTAATGTTAGAAGGCTTCTCATTAATTTTTGACGAATTTTCAAGAATCTCTATGTAATGTGGTTTAGCAATTAAGTGTTTCCATGTATGTAATTATTATAGAACTGTAACTGATTAGTTTAAGTTGTACTCAATTAAGTTGTACTCAATATTGCTATGCTTATGATTGTGATTATATGTTTGTTATATTAAGCTTCAAAATATCCAAATTGTTTTGATATCTTGTTACAAATTGGTTTGAAGAGGTTCAAACACTATTTGAATAGTCAGAAACTTATTTGAACCAAGTTTGAAACTATTTAGATTCTATCTTGAACGAACCTTACTGAAATGATCTTCAAGTAGGTTTAAAACATGGTGAAAACTTAGTTGGAATGTATTTGCACCATAGTTTAAGCATGTTCTTATAAAATTTCAAACAAACATTTGAATGTGAATTAGTTCAAACCATTTTTATTAATACGGACTTCAATGAATTATTTATGAATAAAACTGAGGCATTTTGGTCCAAAATGAGTTTCCTATATATTTCTTAATGAAAATAAATAATGATGATACTCTTTATGATTATTATGGGAAAGATAACGTCAAAGTTTTTAATTAATGACTTATGGAGGTAAAGCAAATGTAATGTATTGATAATATTTGAGTTATTTGATTTAGAACACTACAAATATAAAATATTATTATTAGTTTTGCTTTAATAATGGAAAGGAAAACCTTATGGTTTAAATGTATTTTAATGTAAATAATGAAAATGAAAGCTTGTATGATTTGAAAACTCGGAGGTTGGAGTGGTTGGGTGGCCATTAGTGAGGATATTGGTAGGTGTATCAATTTTGGGTCACGGGTCGGATTCAGGTCGAATCGCAAACTGATTAGGCACTGTTCGGTTTAACTCGAACCCGACCCATTTTTGCAAACGGGTCAGCTTTTCGGACCTGTACACGACCTGCTTCGGGTCTGGGTCAACCGGACACGACCCAAATGACCCCATACAGACCAAAAATTGATAGTTTACATGTCAAAAAATGGGCAAACTTCTGATTTTCGGGACAAAAGTGGGCCAATCTCGGGTTTTCATGCCAAAAAAGGCTTTTTGGGTAAAAAGCGGCACAAAATGGGTCAATTTTGGTTTCTGGGTCAACCCAAACCGATTTTTGAAACGGTTCGATTTGCTAAACCCGAACCCGACCAGTTTCAGGTCAGGTTGACCCTAACCCGAAATTTTCGGGTGGGGTTTGAATCGATTTTTCAGGTCATGTCAAATATTAACACCCCTAGATATCGGTGGCCAATGATTTAGGTAAAGAATTTTAAATTCCTCAAATGATTGCCCTACATTTGGTTTACTTTCCACAAACAAAACAAAAATTAAAAACTCATGCATGTATTTAGTTTACATTATATTTTACCATAATACTGACGAATATAAAGAAATTCCTCAAATGTAGGTTAAAGTTCATTAATAGTTAACTTGAGAAATTTATTATGCAATCTTTTTTTTTTTTTGAAAGTATAAATAAAAACAAATGGAAATAAAGAAATCAATTATGGTACATTTTAAATTCAAATTTAAACGTATCTTTAATATTTATAATAGAAATCTATACTATTTATTATTAGAATATATTTTCATTATTAAGAATATTCTTTTAATTATATTTTCTTTCTTGCTTTCTTCTTTAATCTTTATATATACTTGTACACTAGCACTATAAATCATCTAGAGGATTTGCCTTATCATGCAGGTATTCTAATGTTCCCTAATCTTGAGAATATATCAACAGCAGAGCCTTGAGCATAGACTATAGAGCATGCAAACTGTATCCTAAGGGAAACCTTTTACTAAAAAAAAGAGAAAAATGCATAAACTAATTATATGAGAAGATTAATATAATAGAAATGAGATTAAATATTTGCTTTATCAAAAGGAATTAAAGAAGCAGTAAACCCAAAGATATAATACTAATAGAAAATAAGAAAATATAAATAAAATAAATAACAAGAAAGAAACTACCCTACTCATAAAGAAAATATATAATAATCTACTATAAAATATAAAACACCAAACTATAGTTCTACTACTTATAATTCTGCTCCTGAAATGATGGTCTGCTAAATATTTCTATATGACTTGTTGTGAAAAGAGACAACAAGTGAGTTTAATAGATTAAACTCAATAAATAACTGATAATTATCAAAACATAAACGACAAAGGCATGAGACATATAGTATGAATAACCAAAGGTGTGAGTAGCAATCGCTAAATCAAAGTAGACATGAGTTATGCTGTAATTCCTATGATAGATTCTAATATGTCGGTGTATATGTCAATTAGCTATTGATACAAAATTATCTTAATGCTTATAAATGCATCACACTAAGCTTATATCCTTCGTACCTCAAAATGACTTATCAGTCATTTATTATTTTCAATTCATCTCCAAAAGTATTTATATGTATATAATTATAATTAGTTTATCAAATACACGTTAGGGAAGTTAAATACCAACAAAAGGAAATCCAATAATTTCCTATAGAGTCATCAATCTGTGCGTCAGTCGGCCCGACTAGCCAATATCAAATAGGATTCTATGACTTTCCAAAATTTTCATAAGCACCTTTCAATGGATTTAGTTCAATATGAAGAATATTATTTTATAATTAGATATGAATTGTCAATATAACATTTATTGCATTTAATCAAAGCTTGTCTATGAAAGATATAGAAATTGATATACAAGGGTTATGCAATAATAAATTAAAAATAGGGGTTTTTACATATCTAATACTTAAAACTTCTCTATTTATCTATCTAACACACAAAAATCCACTAATGTCAACTCCTTAGCTCTTCTTTCTCGAACAAAAAGCCCAATACCGACAAGCTCTCCTTATAAAAACCCTTGCTCTCACTCCGAAGTCCAAACCGAAGCACCCGCACACTCTCTCCAATTCTCCAGCTCCCACTTCACTAGGTGAGACTTATTGATAATAATTTTCATGACCAATTCAACCCAAACACATGGTCAATGGTCTTCGGAAGTGTTCCAACAAGAGAACTGTAATTGATTAAATGAAATGTCGATTGAGCTGGAGTTTCGCACGAAATGTCGACTGTGCCAGAGAAGACGAGGGGATGAAAACGCAATAAAGGGAGTTGCTTTGTTCGACTGTATTCACACAAGCTGGAGAAGACGATTCCGGTGCGAGATACAGCTTTGGGGTTTGGTTTTGACAGGAAAGAGATGGAGTGTTATATTTGATGAGTGATAGGACTTTTAGGTGGTAGAAGGGTAAATATTAAAGTTTTGGTGTTAGATAGATAGATAGAGAAGTTTTAAATGTTAGGCATGTAAAAACCCCTAATAAAAATCAGAATATGATAGGGAAAGATAAGCACAATTTCTGAATAAAGAAAATAGTTAATTAATCATAAAATAAATATATTAATTACATTAATTAATTGAATTTTTTATGAAGATTAGCCGTGTTTTATTAAAAACTTCATGTGACATTTTCATGAAAACGGCCAAGGTATTATTTAGTTTGTTGAAAAAGAATGATAAATTATTTTAAATATAGCGGATTTAAAAATTTTGATATTTGATTTAATGAAAAACAAATATAGAGTATAGTTTTGATGAATTCTTTTTTAGTCATAGCTCATTTTAATTTATTCTAAATTGATCCGTTTTTCACCGAATTATGTTTTTCACCGCAAGCTGACATTGTTAGTGCCACCGCATCAGCCCGTCAACTGGCCATCATCTCCTCTCGCTACTTGTCGCTGCCACCGGCCACCACCCACCACCCACCACCCACAACGTACAATTGTTGGATTTAAACTGCATTTATTATTTTTTGTGCCAAATAAAAAAGATTATTAATGTTTTTCAAATAAATCTCCAATCTAGCTCCTATTACTTAATTTAAAATTACAACAGCTCCAATTTAAAATTTATCCTTTTAGTGATTGAAAACTCATTGGACTAATACATTTCTTTCTTTATTGTAGAAAAGCAAGTAGTAAAATATAATTAAAAAAGTTAATATAATCTTGTTAGTTGCCACTCCATACTTTTTTCTTTCCAGGGAAATGTAAATGGAACAGGGAGTTTTTTTTTTTTTTTTTTTTCATTTTTAATCATTATTGGTATAATTATGGGGCCTGTAATTAATATAGAGAAGAGGAGAGATTTATATATGGAAAAGGATGAGCACATATTGATAATAAAATGAATTTATGGGAATTTTTTTATAAGCAATGGCGATATATCCAGAGGTGTTACAGTGAAATTTTGTATGATAAGGGAAGAGGGAATGTCGACATAGTGTTGCAATGAAGAAGACTTGATGAAGGGGTAGCTTCCCTTACCATACAAAATTACACCACAACACCTCTAACTATACCGTCATTGTTGACCGAAAAGTTATCGTAAATTTATTTTATTGCCAATACATCCTCATCCTATTTCATATATAAATCTCTCATCTTCTCTATATTAATTTGGTAGAGCTAAACTACAAGAATATTGATCTTTCATGAACAATAATCAATCAAAAGATTATTAAGAGAGCAACTAGTGATTAGACTGAATTCTAATTAATCTAGGTAGTTCAGTACTTTGCCTTTAGTCTTCCATAGTAGATCCCATGGAGACTAGCGGTTTGTCTTGCATGGTCTTAACACAATTTTAGGTTATTTAATGGCCTCCAAATCAAAGGAATTCAGCTAAAGGAAGCCGCCGATGCAGGTGGCCAATCCACCCTCCTCTATCCAAGTCCTCCCCATCTTCATCTTCTGCTTAATCCTCTTATTCTTTTCTCTCTTACCACATTAAATAATGATAAATACCACCAGACGATTAGGCAGCATTAAGTATTATTATGAACTAATATAAAAAACAAATAAAGAAGCCTCCGGTATGCTGAGACGTTCTGTAAGCAGTTGCATTATCTCTATAATGTAAATTTAAGCTTCCCCATTCCAGCCGGTGATGCAGAGCATTTTTAGTTATACATGGTGGCTAAGTATATTTCTCCTAGATAGATCATTTCAAATCTTATTTTCATTGTAAAAATTTTTATTTATTTATATAAATAATATATCATCAACATATATTTAACTATGATTTTTGAAATTTTAAATAGACTACGTATATTTCTCCAAGATAGATCATTTCAAATCTTATTTTCATTGCAAAGATTTTCATTTATTGATATAAACAAATCCTAACTCTCGTTTTTTTTATTTCTCCACATCTACCCCTCAAAACCACCAGAAAAAAAAAAAATCCCTCAAACTACTAACCTTCCTTTATAAAAAATACTCTCCTACACATCCTATACACTCCCAATCAAAAAATTCCTTCACCCTCCACTTTCTCTCTCTAGACTAGAGAGAGAAAATTTTCTTTCTAAAAAAGAGAGAAATCATTAACAAATACGTTGCTCTTCATCCTAAACACCTTCCCACAATATTAATACTCACAAACCAAATACGTGTGTAGTGTTGTTTATTGATACTATAAACCTTACCGTTAACTAATTTTTAGAATTAATATCATCAATTTCATAAACTTCAAGTGCTCAAAATGCATAGCAAAATATATATAAGGGAAAAAACAACAAAAACACTATAAAAATTATCAAAAGCATTTATCTAAGGAATTTGAGAGTGTTATCATGGTTTACCACATACCTTTTAGAAGATTGTTTAAAAAAGAAGAAAGTTTTTTCAAATCCGAAAAATAAGGATGCGACATCCAACAAACCTAAAATGATTAGGGCAAAGAATAAAGAAAAACAAACGGGTTGTCAGTTGCAGAAATGAGCAGAAATCCTGGTAAAACAAACTAGCAGCGCAACATTCTTGTAGCTTGTAAAAACTAACAAATAGTTGCTGCTCTACCACCGAACAGAAAATCCCTACTCTCAAACACTTTGGCACATGCAAATACTAATCTTCTTCCCAAACTGCCTAGTGAAACACGGCATATTCAGATGTCTCTAATCTATTAAAACTAGTCTTCTTCCAATGGAGAAATATACTTAAAATGAAATGGAATGTTGGCATTGAAATGGATTAGTATTTTAATCAAACAAATAGGAGCATTGAAATAGAATTTTGCCATATCTAAACATAGTATGTTAAATATTATATATTCTATGGAAATAATATAATTGTAGGAAGGCCTTAAATCCTTTTTTTTAATCTCTACAAGCTTGGTAAAGATCTAGGGATGCATATACTCTGATCCACATCTACAATTATGAGTCCAAATATACTTCAAATTTCTCCTATTTGTTTCAATGCTCATTTAATTAAATAAATACAAGCGACTTCATCCTCTCAAAATTTTGAGAGAATAATATAGTGAAATTTAACTAGGAACTCTATTTATTGCACCTAGTTTATTTTTATTAGGAAGTCCAAATACTCACTTGAAATGGAATGTTGACATACTTGAATTAGAATATAAGCTTATATATTCTCGCATTCATTTTTATTAGGAAGTCCAAATATACTTAAAATTTCTCATATTTGTTTCAATGCTCCTATTTAATTTTCTCCTTGGTATCTATAAATACTAATCATCTACGAGATCTATCTAGGAGAAATATACTTAGCCTACTTAAAATTCCGATCACAGTGTTTGAGAGTAGGGATTTTCTCCTAAGTATTGCCTGCAAGTCTCTATAGCCTTTTCTCTATCTAAAAAGAAACAAATTCCATCACACATACTTCCATCTCAATCTCAAACATCCTCCTTTATCACAATTTTCCCATATAAAAATTGAATTAGAGGTAAAAAGTCCGATAATTATTAGTTTTTACAAGCTACAAGGATGATGCACTGCTAGTTTGTTTTTTTGGGATTTCTGCTCATTTATGCAACTATCAACCTGTTTGTTTTCCTTTATTATTTGTCATAATCATTTTAGGTTTGTTGGATCTCTCATCCTTATTTTTTGAATTTGATTAAAAAACTTTCTTGTCTTTAAAAAAATCTTCTAGTAGGTACGTGGTAAATCATGTTAACACTCAGCAAATTCCTTAGATAATTGCTTTTGATAATTTCTATAGTGTTTTTGCTATTTTTTTCCCTTATATTTTGCTATGCATTTTGACCACTTGAAGTTTCTGAAAATTGATGATACTAATTCCAAAAATTAGTTAACTGTAAGGTTTATAGTATTTGTTCATGTTTTCATCATATATTTTCATATTATATAATAAATGAAGTTATATTGTGAGCTCTGAGAATTCGCGCCCCTTTCTCCTCCACCTTTCGGGGGAGTTCTAAGGGATTATGTTCCCTGATAAATTTTTAGACGGCCGGTTGAGATTGTATATAAGACACTACCCAGAGAAATTGTCCTCATTTGCATGGACTTTATGACTTGAGTTATGGTTTTTTATAGCCTATATAGTAAATTAACCAAATCATGCTTTAGATCTTATTCAATTCAAATCACTTTCTTATTCGTTAATGTTTGCTTACCATTTCCCTTCATTTAATCATTATGATCAATTAGATAAATGAGATTTCAATTCATTATTTGCTTTTCTAGCTTGATTGTGTATCCTTTAATTTAATGTTTATTTCCTTGTTATTAGATCATATGTCTTGTTCCTTGCAGTTCTTTTGTGTTCAAATTAATTTTTACAAGTCCCCCGTTCGAATTGTTCAAGTTTGAGTTTAGTTTGATTTTGTTTGTTCAATGTTAAATCCCCTACCATTATCCAAATTCATGTTTTCGGCTCACAAAAAATTTTGGCAGCCTCCCAACGTCTCCCTTATTTAGGGGATACTATAGGAGTATGAACCTCCCGTCATGCTAGAGAAAAGCATCTATGGTAGGTGTCAGATGAAACCACAGCTGTAAAACTTCAATCCCACCACATCAGAGAGGCGTATATGGGTCTTTGAGGTGCCTGTTTGAAATATGCAATTCTTTCCCCCTCCACCCTACGCGCTTAAGGGTACTTAGAAGTGTCCCCGCCATGCTACAAGAGTATTTACAGGGCCTACACGCCTCGCCGTAGACGCTGCACCCACTACAAAAAAAAAGGTTTTCGCAACACTAAATTTAAGCTTTCCCGGCGGTTACAACCACCACTAAATTTCTTGTAGCGGTTCTAAAACTGCTAGAAATCCCTCGTATTTTCTCTCCGCTGCAAAGATCTTCCATATATTGTGACGGTTTTAACCACCACAAAAAGCTATAATTTAAAAAAAAAAATCAATACAAAAGAAGAAGAATCCTCACCAAAGTTCTGATCCTCAGCAAGCAGAACTCGCCAGAAAATGATTAAAACAATAAAAAGACTTTAAAAAAAAACTTACAAATCTGAGTAAGAACCATATCAATCAAAACAAAAGAAAACAATTTTACAGAACAGATCCTCAAAATCCATCCCCTCCAACAAAATAAACACCATATTTTATTAAAGCAATAGGTCCTTATGTAATTTATGATAATAATGTACGTGCTCGTTTAATACATCTGTACGGATTGCTGCATCAAAGAGGTCTATATATACAAACAGTAGGTTGATGTAATGCATTAAGTAATAATATTGATTTCACATTTTCCCTGTTCAAGTTTCCTCTTCTGGTTTCATTTCTTGAACTTCTACATGGTATCAGACGTCCGTTTCTGATCCTGCTTCATGGCCGACGCTACTTCCTCTACTGTTGAAGATCACCCGGATCAATCAACGACGGAAGCTCCGGCCATCCCCACCAATCTGAAATTCGTGGTATCCAATCTTAAAATCTTCGTTCCGACTCTTCTTGATCCTGATAATTACATCATATGGAAGTCTCAGATCATCAAGATCTTCTCTCCAAACGGTTTTCTTCCTTTTCTTGACCCTCAATCGGTTCCTCCTCCCAAGATTCTCGTCCAATCTGATGGATCGTCTTCCCCGAATCCTCTTCATTCCCAATGGCATCTCACCGATCAAACGCTCGCTGCGTCTCTCTGTTCCACCATATCTAATCCAGTTTTACCATATGTGATTTCTTTGGATTCCACCTCTACCATATGGACTACCTTGGCATCCCATTTTCAGGCCTCAAATCGTTCTCAAGTTATTCAACTTAAGAACAAACTTCACAACATTTCTCTCAAAAACTCATCCATGACTCAGTACCTCTCTGAGATTAAAGCCCTGGTTGATCAAATCGCGACAGCAGGGTCTCTAGTAGATACGGAGGATATCATCCTCTACATATTAAACGGACTTCCCGCCTCCTATCAGTCGTTCAAGACAGCGATTCGGACCATGCTCGTGCCCATAAGTTTAGATCAACTGTATCCCCTCCTTCTCAGTGAGGAGATCAATCTTGCTGCCGACGCCAATCGAGGGTCTACCGCTCCTGATCCGAACGCTGCTCTGTTTACATACAGAGGTCGCGGCAAACGATCCAGAGGATGATCGCCATCCACTGCTCCAGGAAGTTCTCGGCCGACCACAAATAATCCAATCTTCTGTCAAATCTGCTACAAGAAAGGGCACTCGGCGCAGGCTTGCTGGCATCGCCTTAATATGCAATATACTCCTCAGGCGAAAACAGCGAACAATGCTCTAGTGGTCGCCTCCGACACAGCTGACTCCAGTTGGTTTCTCGACTCAGGAGCTTCGTCTCACATGACCAAATCACTGGATAACTTGTCGATCTCGTCACCTTACCAGGGATCGGACAATGTAACGATTGGAGATGGAAGCTCCGTTCCGATCACTCATGCAGGGGCGGGTATCCTCCCGACCCCCAACCGTAAGCTAAATCTATCGCACATATTGCACACCCCTTCCCTTCAATACAATCTTTTATCAATATCTCAGCTAACTCGCGACAATAACGTTTCTATTATCTTTGACCCATCTGGATTTATTTTGAAGGATATAACGACACAGGAAATCATACTTCGAGGCCCCTCTAAGGATGGTCTTTACTCCATACCGATCAAGAAGTCCAAGATTTCAGATCGAGCATTATCTGTCTCCAGCAACAAAATAAATTCGTGGCATAGGCGCCTTGGCTACCCGCATAAACGCATTTTAGATTTAATTTCTCGTTGTAATCCCAAGTTAGATATTGATAAACGTTCCATATCATGTCAATCTTGTAATGTTTCTAAGTGTCATAAACTGAACTTCGAAAAATCCTTTAACAGACAACAGCAAGCACTGGCCCTTATACATTCCGATGTCTGGGGGCCAGCTCCGGTTGTCTCGTCTCAAGGATATCGATTTTACGTAATATTTGTTGATGATTTCTCGAGATATACGTGGTTGTTTCCATTACGACATAAATCTGAGGTTCTAAATACATTCATTGTTTTTAAAACTCAGGTGGAAAAGTTTACTTCAGCTAGAATCAAAGCTCTCAGAACCGACGGGGGATCTGAATATGTCAATAATGCGTTTCAACAATTCCTCCGAACAAATGGAATTCTTCACCAAATTTCCTGTCCTTACACGCCAGAACAAAACGATTTGGCGGAACGTAAGCACAGACACATTGTCGAGACCACACGCACACTTCTTCATACTTCATCTGTTCCTTACCGGTTTTGGCCAGATGCTATGCTTACCTCGGTGTATCTTATCAATCGCCTTCCATCTCCGACGACAAATAATATATCGCCTTTTGAGCTTGTCCACCACATAAAACCAAACTATGATCACCTCTGCATTTTCGGTTGTGAATGCTTTCCTCTAAACCTATCCAATAATCATAATAAACTTCAGCCCAAATCCAAGCCGTGCATATTCTTGGGTTACTCTGACATCTACAAGGGCTACAAATGCCTGGACTACTCCACAAACAAAATTACTCTTTCTCGGCATACCATCTTTAACGAACAAACATTTCCGTTTTCTCAGATTACAAATTCTTCCGAACGTGAGATCACCACAGCTTCACCACTATTTCTGACACCAGTTTCTGTCTCTTCTTCACAGACTGCTTCAAATTCTATTCCTCACATCACTCCAGCAAATCGTCCCATCTCCTCTGCTTACACTCATAACTCCCGGCCTTCCAGCGTCACCCAGACTATTGCTTCTCAGCCTAGTCAGCAGTCTGAACCAGTTCCAGTTACAACTCATCCCATGGTGACAAGAAGTAAAACTAGTTCACTCAAACCTTCCAAGCGCATGAATCTCCTTCATCAGCACACACCTATTGATATCAAATCGGATCCAAGCAATTACACAGAGGCAGTCAAGACGCGTGAATGGCGTCAAGCCATGGAACATGAATTCTTGGCGCTTCAAAAACAAGGGACGTGGAGCCTTGTGCCGTTACCGAGCAACGCCTCTGTTCTGGGATGCAAGTGGACTTACAGAACAAAATGTCATGCAGACGGATCCATAGCCAGATACAAAGCAAGGCTAGTCGCCCAAGGTAATCATCAAGAATTTGGGATCAACTACACTGAAACGTTTAGTCCGGTGGCTAAACTTCCAACCATACGTATACTCTTGGCGATTGCTCTATACTATGCGTGGCCGGTTCAGCAGTTAGACGTAGCGAATGCATTCCTTCATGGCAATTTGTCCGAAATAATCTATATGCACCAACCAAAAGGCTTCGAAGATAAAGCATTCCCGAACCACGTTTGTCGTCTACACAAGGCCATCTACGGCTTGAAACAGGCCCCGAGACAATGGTATAACACGTTTACTCTATTTCTTACTTCTCTTGGTTTCTCACACAGTCAAGCAGATCCTTCGTTATTGCTTTTCCGACAAAACAACGTCCAAATATTTTTGTTAATTTACGTGGACGATATTTTGATTACGGGCAATGATCAAATTCGGATCCAAGAAATCCTAGCTAAGCTCAGCCAAGAATTTGCAATGAAACACATGGGGGAAGCTAATGAATTTTTGGGAATTAAAATAACTCATCTTCCGGACAGCTATTTCTTATCACAACCAAAGTATGCTATGAATATCCTTCATCAAGCCAATATGACAAGGTGCAATCCCGTGGCAAATCCTAACTGCTCCAAGCTGCCTCTCGAATTCAGCCATGAACCATTCCTCACGGATCCAGCACTATACCGCAGTCTCACCGGTTCTCTTCAGTATTTGACGCTAACCCGTCCCGATATAGCCTACAGTGTCAACATTCTCTCGCAACACATGCAAGATCCCCAACCGCAACACAAATACTTGCTAAAAAGACTTCTCCGATATATTAAAGGTACGTTACATTTTGGAATACCAGTCACCAAAACTAACTTACTTTTAATATATTATTCAGATGCGGATTGGGCCGGTGATCCCACATCGAGAAGATCTACCTCCGGCTACTGTTCGTTTTTGGGAGATACTATCATATCGTGGACAGTCAAGAAACAACACACTGTAGCACGCTCTTCAACCGAATCCGAATATCGAGCTTTGGCTGCATTAACTTCGGACATCATATGGCTCCGAAGACTTCTTGCAGAATTCGGTATCAATCAAGACCGCCCTACAGAACTATTTTGCGACAACATGTCAGCAATTGCTTTAGCCAACAATCCTATGTTTCATGCACGTACAAAACACATAGAGATCGACCAAAAGTTTCTCAATGAACAAATTCAGCAACATAACATCAATTTGCTACCTATTAGCACTACCGTCCAAATTGCGGACATTTTTACTAAGTCCCTATCTACACCACGGTTTCAACTTTTACGCCTCAAACTAACAGTCATGGAAGACCCATTAGTTTGCGAGGGGGTATTAAAGCAATAGGTCCTTATGTAATTTATGATAATAATGTACGTGCTCGTTTAATACATCTGTACGGATTGCTGCATCAGAGAGGTCTATATATACAAACAGTAGGTTGATGTAATGCATTAAGTAATAATATTGATTTCACATTTTCCCTGTTCAAGTTTCCTCTTCTGGTTTCGTTTCTTGAACTTCTACACCTTCGCCTAAAGCCAACAACACCTGAGCCCTGAAGCCAACTCCTGCTATCCTAAGTTACGGGCGTGTAGGTTGACCTGAAGCCTAAGCAGGTGGGGTTCATGTCTAAAAAATTGACCTGTTTTCAAAAATGGTTGGGTTCAAATTGACCCAAATAATGTCATGTCAGTTCCAGGTTGGACCCGAACCCGACCCATGACCCGATTTTGATAGCCCTAATCAGAGTGCTCAAATTTTTTATATAAAAGATCAAAATATTCCCCTTAAAAAATTATAAATAAATAAAAATCTTATATATTTGAGGGTCTTATGGCAGATAGAATTCTTAAATTTAGAAACTTTTAGAGCAATGACTACTATTTAAAATCATAATCAACTATATTTGATATTTTGCGTCCCACCTTGTATGCAAGGTCGCAGCTTCCTTCCTACACGTTCCTCTTTGCCAGGATAACATTATTCTTCTTCTTTATTTATTGTACCACTGAAAGCGGAATTATTTCTCTTTAATTGATATATATTACGGAAAAACAAATAATTTCCAACCTAGAATGCCACTGTAAAGATACTTTCACTATGTAAATTGACATCGTATAGCACTGGCAACTGGCAAGGTTGTATGCCCTCTCCTACATGTGAAAAATAAGTAGCTTTTTTTCTTAGGACGCTTGCTCATCATTCCTTGTACAGATATTAGTTAAAATTCATGAACATGAAAAATTACAGTTCTCCTTGTACATTTAAAATATTGACAGACCATTGCAGTTCTCAGCTTGTTTCTGCTATAAATTTCCACATTATTGCATATGCCCAATACTGTTATCTTTGTCCCCCCCAATGGATATTTCCTTCTCTATAGCAAGATTTCTCCCACTCTTTTTATTCTTTAATATTGCTTCTTCTCTCCCAGTTCACGAAAAGCTTTCGCTGCCTATTAGTGAAACAATCGCCTTTCAAAATCATCAAGTCTATATCGTTCATGTTCAAAAACCGACAGCCAAAAAGTTCCATCTGTTCAAACATAGAAAAAGTTGGTACCAGTCTTTCTTGCCCAACAACACCCTCTTCTCTGGCGAGCCACGCCTCGTCTACGCTTACCGCCAAGTGATCACTGGATTTGCCGCATGGCTTACCAAAGGTGAGTTGAAGTCCATGGAATCGATTGATGGATTTCTCCTAGCTCGCCCAGATGCTGCCCTCCAACACCGTACGACATATACCCCCAAGTACCTTGGACTCGATAGGGAACAAGGCATGTGGTATGAGTCCGGGTATGGCCAAGGCCAAATCATTGCTGTTATTGATAGTGGGGTGAAGCCCACCCACCCTTCCTTCAATGGCCACGCCTTGCCGCCGCGTCCCACCAAATGGAATGGCTCTTGCTATTGGGGCTCACCAATCTGCAACAACAAACTCATAGGTGCACAGGGCTTGAGGCTAGGCTCAGATGCACCACTCGACACTGAAGGCCACGGCTCCCATTGTGCAGGTATCGCCGCCGGCAACTTCGTCGATCATGCCAATATCCTTGGCCAAGCCCCAGGCACGGCCGCCGGCATTGCACCGAGGGCCCATCTTGCTGTCTACAAGTTAGCCAGTGCAGCCGACTTACTGGCTTCCATTGATGATGCAATTCGAGACAATGTTGATGTGCTGTCCATTTCCCAAGGCGATAATAGCCCAGAATTCTATCTCAATGGGATTGTAATCGGTTCCTATGCAGCTATGAAAAAGGATATCATTACTTGCGCGTCCGCGCCCAACTATGGCCCAAGCGAAAGTACCATGGACAATGATGCCCCCTGGATTATAACTGTCGGTGCCGCCTCAACTGACAGAAGAATTATGGCTACTGTAAAGCTTGGCGATGGACGAGAGTTCAATGGTGAATCTGCTTATCAACCAAGTAATTATGGCTCCCCACAATTGCCGCTGGTAGAAGTCTTAAGATGCTTTGGAGACAATCTTCTCAATGTGAAAGGAAAGATAGTTCTTTGCAAGTCAGGAGTAAATGATACATCAACCGGTGAACAAGTCAGCAAAGCTGGAGGGGCTGCTATGATTATAATCGGCACCGATGGAAACACTACATTTGCACAGCCTCATGTGCTCCCAGCCTCATTTGTGACCAGTTATGCAGGAAAACAGCTCATGGACTACTCAAATTCTGAACCTAATCCGACAGCATCTATCATCTTTAAAGGTACACAATTTGGTGTCCAGCCATCACCAGAAGTCGCGTCATTCTCGGGTCGAGGCCCAAGTAATTGGAACGGAGGTATCATAAAGCCTAATGTAATCGCACCAGGCGTTAACATCCTTTCAGCTTGGCCATTTGAGATCGGCCCAAACCACACCAACACTCACTTAATATTTAGTTTTCAAAGTGGTTGCTCTATGGCCACCCCACATGTGGCTGGTCTTGCTGCTCTTCTCAAGAACAACCATCCAGCGTGGTCTGTTGCAGCAATTATTTCGGCAATCATGACTACGACATATATTACTGACCAGAATGGGAAACCATTTTTAGATGGATATGATGGGAAGAACGCAAGCGTTTTTGCTACAGGATCGGGTCACATCGACCCAGTGGCAGCTAATGATCCCGGCCTCATATATGACATTCAACCTCTTGACTACATTCGTTATCTATGTGGCTCAAATATGTTTGACGATAAGCAAGTAAATGCCATAATTCGGGGAAACATTACTTGCTCTACTATTCGTGACATCAAAGTTGAGGATTTGAACTACCCTTCCATTGCAGTATCTCTTGGTACTAACGGTGACATAAAAACTGTGAGCAGAACAGTGACGAATGTTGGCAATGCTGGCACTATCTACAATGTGGATTTTGAAGAGCCCAAAGGTGTGAATATCGTTGTTTCGCCAACAGTCCTTCACTTCAACAAAGTAGGGGAGAAGAAGAGTTTTAACGTCACACTAAACTATAAGAGCAGTGTTCCCATACCTGTAGGTGAAATTTCAGAAGGACAGTTATCTTGGGTTTCTGGTAAATATCTCGTGAGGAGCCCAATTGCTGTCACAGCCGTTATTGCTCCCCGTATCCAGAACATAGCACGCTTCAATAATATGGGGCATGTTAAAGAAAATTAATCTCAAATATGAAATAAAGCTAAAAAAATATGTTTAAATAAGTCAGTTTGTGTTCAAGAAAAAATAATTTCATATTTGGTTTACTGTTAGCAAAATGTATAAACATTAATATATTAAGTGTTAGTGTTTTTTTTTTTTTTAATCCAACTTCATTCAGATTCATCTTTTATTTTACAATTAAATCTGAAATAGTTATAGGCGTACTTTATTGATTTCCTTGAAGTTGTTGTTCAATAAACACAACGGAAATAACACAAAATTAGAAATCGCACAACAAATAATACAAAGAACACGACAATAATGTGATTCGGCGAAGATGCCTACTTCTACAGGAAAGGAATGATTTCACTACGTGGACAACAATAGGGAATTATAGTATCTCTCAAGCTTTCTTTCTTAATCTCTCATGTAGCCTTTAAACCTCAATTTATAAAGATTTAGGAAAACAAAATAGGAAAAACATCCTAATTTATGCATCAATTAAATCACAATCAATTCCCAATCAAATCAACCTAATCAATTACAATAATGAGTCATTTAAAACTTTTCAAACAAAAGGTTATTTAAATTTGGAAAGCTTTCCAAATCAACTGAGGTAGTTTAGAATAGCCATTGGGACTCGCTTTCTATTTTCATTTATAAATATGAGAAAAAACGACTATAATATGGGACTTGAAAGCTCTACAAAAAAAAAACATTCACTTACATATTGGTGCAAAAAAGAGTTCTCTTGTTCTGTCTCTATTTTCAATCTTTAATTCGTTCTTTATTGTCCGGCGTCAAGAACACGCAAAGGCGTCGTTTTGGGTCATTTTGTTCATTGGCCCAAAGGAAGTCTTCAAGCACACACACTTTTTTTTTTTTTAGTTTAAACGAACGGAGGGGCATACGCGTTGATATAAGGAAAAATTACAAGTCCTTAAGGGGACCATCAGTCCGCTACTGCTCGGAGAGCTACAATTAATCAAAAAGACAAAAAAACCTAAGGGCCGATTATCCCCATCTATACGGAATACAAAATTGCCTAGTAACATTCTAAAGCGGCACAGGAGTGCCCAAAAATAAGAAAGCTCTAAAGATCTCCAATCAGCCCAGACTTCCTTGCCAAAAACTCCCTGAAGAGGGAAGCAAACCTGCAAAAACAGCAGAAGAAAAACAAAAGAAAGCAAAAAAGGAAACGGAAAACAGGAATACCCTTCATCCAAATGACATCCCCAGAAGTCAGCTCCAGCAAGACCCACCACACCCTTACCAACCCAGTCATAATGAGAAACCCTGAATACCACCAGAAAAAGCTAAGGGAAACAAACATGTTAGTATCTCCAAGAACAGAAAAAATAAAGAACTTGGAGGCGTTAAACAAAAACAGGCTCAATAATCTAGCAGCCGCAAAGCAGTTAACCATGCCAGCAAGTCTTCAAGCACACACGAATGCTTAGTTCACTCTAGAGTTCAAACACATGAGACGGCTCGGTACACTTTGGCTTCTTCCATACGCCTGAAGGCCTTTTTATTTATTAAACAGCAAGCAGAAGCCCGTCTTCTAGGATATGCCAGAGTTCAGCCAACAAGAAATCGTGAGATTTCCCGGTCGGTTTTTTGGTTGAATCACAACAGTAAGACATAAAATTTCATTTGTTAGAAGAATCTATAAACATTAATATAATAAGACATAAAATTTAGATGCATTTTTAATGACAACTCATTATAAAAGAACTAAATGTCAACTTAAAAAATAAATAAAAGAAACCAACCCTGAAATAACAACTAACCCAAAATTTAAGAAAACTCTAGACAAGAACTTTAGCTTAATATAGATATCAAATTAATGAAATAACTTGTAGTGAAAGATCTGCTCCTAAATTGTTGCGGGCTATAGTATTCGTGTCGGTGAAGTACGAAAAACTTTACGCCTTAGCATTGCATGAGTATCCAGCATATAAACAGAGAAAAAAGAAACAATAGAATTTTTTACGTGGAAAACTTTGAAGGGAAAAATTATGGGGCCACACTAAGTTAAAATGATTCCACTAGTGTTTAAATAGATTACAAATGATTGTTTCATTCTTGAAACTGGAGACGGTCATATTATAATAGGCAATAGTAGGGTTAAAATCTAGTGACGAACAGAGATCGGATGAAAATTCGACAACGTTCATTGGTCGGATGAAAATTCAGCGTCAGTTGGTAGCTAGGTAGTGTGTGGCGACAATTGGTGGTTAGGTGGAATTCAGGCGTCAGTCAGTGGCCTGGTGGAAATCCAACATTAGTCTGTGGTTGGGTAAAAGTCCAGCGGCAGTTGGTGGTTGGGCGGAAGTCCAGCATCAGTCAGCAATCGGTCGGAAGTCTGGCATCAGTTGATGTCAAAGAAGTTCGGCAATAGTCTGGTGACGATCGGTGGTCAAGGAGTCTAGTGGCTAGAGAACTTTGATTTCTCTCTCTTACTTCTCTTTCTTGCTTGAGTCTCTTTCCATGAAGAATGAGATATCTATTTATAGTTTTCTAAGAGTGGCATGACAAGTAAATATGAGGGAGATCAAGAGTACGTTGGGAGTGGTTTGAATGGATGGCCGATATTGATACCCTTGATTATGGACCATTTACTAGGTATTTGTATGTCTTAATGATATCAGAATTTGACAATCTTGAGCTCGTTGGATTCATCTCATCGAGCCTCTAGATTCGACTATAAGCATGTCACATTTGGAAATTATTTGGTCATCCAATTTATAGTCGAATCGAGCGGCTCGATAAGATGAATATAATGATCCCAATATCACTCAATTATATATGTATCTCTATGGCATCTAAATGCTTCATGATCAAGGGGATCACTATGTGCTGTCTGATGGAATATTCCCAACGTGCTCATGATCTTTTCCATATTTACTAATCATGTCACTATATATATATATATAGCCCCATTATTCATATGGGAAAAGGGTCAGCAAGTAGTCCACTGACTATTACTAGACTTTAGTATGTTCGTCGACCACCACCGGATGTCTTCCCGACCATCGACTGTCATTGGACTTTCGCTAGTTTGTCAGCTGCCGCCATATCTCTTCCTAACCCCCGACCGTCTCCATACTTCTGCTCGTTTGTTGACCATCGTCGAACTTCCGCCCGTCCATTAACCACCTCTGAATCTCTTCCTGACCATTAATGATCATTGTTGGACTTTTTCCCGTTCGTGGGCCACTGCCTAATTTCTTCGCTATCATTGATCATTGTCGGTACATCTGCCAATTCATTAAATATCACTGGATCTTCGACCGTCACTAGACCTCTGCTGAACATTCTCCTTATTGTTGATACTTGGTTTTTGATATTTGTTGTATTCATCTGAAATTTAGTAAGAATTTTTACATATTGTATTCACATTGTCCCCGGGCTGAAGAAAAAGTTTTTTTTTTCCTAGTATGCTAGTTTACCATTCCCTGAACAGATACTTATCGAAATTCATGAACATGAAAAATGACTTCCTTTGTTGTACATTCAAACTGTTATACCACTACAGCTCCTAACTTGTTTCTCTTACATAGTTCCAAGAGCATTTCTGCAATCTAGATTATAAAATCCCTTCCATTGTTTTTTTTTTTTTTTTTTTTTTTTGTTCTTCTTCTGTAATAGTTCTTAGATTATCAAACCGTCTTGGGGACTACTTGCCCAGCATGAAAAGTTATCTTTTAGACTGGAAGATGGCCCTTCGACACAATGTCGTCGGTTGTAATAGCTGAGGATCACAATGGCATCATCAACAAAGTTGCCAATTGCAATACTTGCACAGTCTGAGTTCTTGGGGCGGGCCTTGTTGAATACTCAATCAAAGAAAGTTGCCAAGAAACCGAGAGTTGGGCCAAAAGTGAAGAGACACACATAACACTTTTCAAATTATGAAACATGCAAAGAATAATCTGTATTTGGTCATATTTCTCAATTTACTTTATATCCATTTTTATGTAGACTTTCATGTAGCTATCAATTCTTATAAATAAAAGGTGAAGGGATGTATTTTAGATCCCTTTAGACACATTTAGATCTTTTTATGACTAAAAGTTTTTCTTGAGTGACACAAATTTCAGGTTCTGTATCTCATCTCTCTCAAATCATCTTAGCATCCTACGTACCCATCTTTTGTCTCCATGTTCTCTTCAAAGAGTGAAACCACGTATCATCAATGAGAAAATTTTAATCTAATAGTAACCATTATTTTATATACATGTAATTCAGTGCCCAGCTCTCATCGGTTTTTGCTACCTTTTATAATGGAGGAATTATAAAACCTAACAGTCAAGCCTTCGAACATCAACATTCTCACGCCATGGCCATTTGAGATAGGTCTAAATCACACTAGCTTGAACTTAATGCTTTGTTTGCAAAGAAGATGCTCCATGGCCACACCACATGTGACTAGTCTTGCAGCTCTGCTCAAGATCAACCATCCTACATGTTCAGCTGCAAATCTACAATTAGACCATCTCCAACAGAAAGTCTCATTTTTCACTCCAAAATACCATGAAACTAAAAAATGTTATGATTCATTTCCAATCAAACTCCATTTTGCCCTCTTTTGCGAAGGTAATGGTCTTTCTCTTCTTTAACGCGTTTCTTCGGCAAGTTTGGTATAGATAAAAAAATATCAAAGATGAACAGTGCAATGTCAATATTGGCGTCCCACTGTTCACCCGCAATCAAATAGCAGAAATTTTACCGTTCGGCTGGAGCTCGTGAGTGACGTCATTCAAGCGTTTGAAGTTCAGTTGGAGATACCCTTATGATGTGGAACATTATAGCTTAAGTGTTCCTTAGGACTACCTTAATATCGTTTATTAAAGGCTTTTCTAGAAGATTCTATAGATAGTTTATATATGTATGCCCTTGTAGTAGGAAAGGCATTTTTGATGAATAGAATTCTCCTTCAAGCCTTTGAGCTTCGGTTAGTTATCTTGTTTTTGGAAATCCTTCAAGCATCCTCTTCTTCCAACGATCCAACGACGGTCCCCCCACATCAACTTATAACTATGACAATATGGGCTAGCATCTTTGCTACATCCTCAAGTCATATTGACCCAATTGCAACTAATGATTTGACCCTCATTTATGACATCAGCCCCATGATCACATTCATTACCTCTATGTTATGGGGTTGTTTTATGATTAACAATTGAGTGCCATAGTTTAGGGGAAAATAATTTGTGTTCCTAGTCATGGCATCAAAGCTAAGGAATAAAACTATTCTTCAATCGAAGTGACTATTTGTATGAACTTTGAACCAAAAAATTGAGAGTAGGATGGCGTCGAATGTTGGAGATACGCACACCACCTACATTGTGAAATTTGAAGATCCCAAAGGTGTGAACATCATGAATTTGGTATAGTGGTTTTCTTCTTTTGGAGCAACTTACTTGCTTGTTTTTGCAGTTCTTCTCAAATTTTTAGACTGATTTTTTTTATTGAATGATGATGTAAATATGTATGTTTTATGAAATTTTTAACATTTTATTTTTGGTTGAAATTTGATTCTTAAATGTCAAGTTGCTGAAACTATAATATTTGTATATTATTGGAATTTCTGTGATCACATCAACCTTTTCTCCTTTTTTTTTTTTTTTTTTTTTTGTGAATGCAACTATCATCTTTAGCTAATCTCATGATTCTTTTTTAGAACTGTCAATATTGGATCCGACCCGAAAATTTCGGGTTTGGGTTGACCCGAATCCGAAGCGGGTCGGGTTCGGGTTCTGAAAATCGACCCGTTTACAAAACTGGGTCAGGTTCGGGTTAACCCGGGAATGACCCGGAATGCACACAAATCGGTCTGCCTGGATTGACCCTTCCCCGCCTGCTCGACTGCCCTGAGCCCGCCTACCCGGCCTCGTCGCATCACCTCGCTTCGCGTCTTCGCGTTCCGAGGCCGCCTACCAGGTCACGTCGCTTCGCTGCCTTCGCGTCCCGAGGCCATCGCACATCGCCGCCGGCCCGCCTTGCCGGGCAGTTCCGCTTTCCCTCCAGCTTCGCGCCGCGCCGCCGCGTCTCGAGGCCAGCGCCGCCGGCCATCGTGTTCTTTGGGCATCCCGCGTCACTTGCCAGCTGCTTTCTCTGGCTTCCGCCGCCGCCGTCGACGCCCCTATTCCGTGTCCGCGGGTTGGGTCGGGTTGATCCAAACCCGAAGCAGGTCGGGTTCGGGTCCAAGAAAACGACCCGTTTGCAAAAAAGGGTCGGGTTGACCCGAACCCGAATAGTACCCGACCCGTAACCCGAAATTGACACCTCTATTCTTTTTATACAAAAATAATATCATTTTATTAACTAGAAAATTCATGTATAATAACATAATGTAATCTGCCATTGTACACTATAAGCAATAGCTATATGTAATCAACCATTTTATTAACGGTAGATTTCAAGAATTTCTTATGACACATATACGTGTCAAGATTAATTGAAATTTTCAGCATATTCTTTCATTGATCTATAAATACTTCATAAGAAATTTTAAAATTTTTATTAAAGGACATATTTAAACAAAAATTCTTGATTGGCTATTGATTAGTGATTCCAATGTTGTATTACCATCACAGAGGTTTTTTTTTTTTTTTGGTTAAAACTCACAAAGAGGTTTACGTGTTAATTAAAATAAGATATTACAAATCCTTAAATGGATCAAATGCTCTCTAATGCTCAAAGAGCTACAAAAGAAGTAAAATAAAACTTTGAGCCAATGATCCATACTACTTACAAGAGAAATGAGAAAAGAAAAGAAGGCAAAAAGCCAGAACCCCAAGAAAAGCCCAAGCTCATATATGAAACCATTAAGCACAAAATGTTGTCAAGATGCAACTTGTAAAAAAACTAAAGAGATTAGAAAGCACAAAAAAATAAAATGATATCTATTGCATAGGTGAGGCAGAAGGGAACACCCCAAAAGTCAGGCCAAACTCCACCAAAAGAAAGTCCATCAGTAAGCACAATCATCAGCACCAAAAGAACAATAACCATGTCATCCAAAACTGAATCCAAAGAGAAAATCTACAGATCAAACCTACAAGTAAAAAAAAACCTCCAAACAAAAATCAAATAACAACATCAAGAAAGGAACAAAATCACCACCAAAATAGGAATAAAATAGCTAAAGAACCACCAAACAAATAGCCAACCCCCACACTATAGGGCACCAGAAGTAGCCAAGCACAACACCAAAAAAGTCATAACCAACATGTAGAGAGTAAAATCAAACCCACCAATAACCCAACCCAGAAGACCCTAACCACCAACAAGCAAGAGTCACGAAGCCCATAACAAAAACCAAAAATCCACCAGCATCCAGAAGACCAAAGAGGAGCCCCTAGAACAAAGAACCTAGACAACCAATGATAAATCAACTAATATTAATTAAAGATAACCGACATCGAGTAAGATACCCCAAATATAGGAAATCCCACCCCAACAAGAAAAATAAATAGAACTAACCAATATAAGTAAGATTAGAGGGAGCTTTAGATCTAGTAAATCTACCTTCATAGTACTTAAAAGTTTGTACCAATTTTTTGTTTTTATTTTTCTTATTATTCATGCTTATAACTGTGGAGAAACCATTATTAACAACTTGCACAACATTCAAATCATAATCATCCTGAGAGTCATTGCAGAGACCATCGTTAACCTCCCTAACACCCCAGTTAGCACCCTACGAATCACCGGAGTTCAACCAGTCATAACGATCAACATGATTCTCTATAGAACGTAAATCTGAATGTCTCTTCTCCACACCCAATTTTAATAACACATCATCAAAAATAGGAGAACATAATATGTTAATTATAGGCACCCTATTAGAAACCATCCATACCACCAGGAACATCAATAGGGTCAGAAAGATTACAGTTTGGAGTCTCCCTTGTCAAGATAATGATTCCCATCAACATCAGAAGTGTCAGCAATAGGAATTAAACTATAGGATTAACAATCATAACATTAACAGTGCCCACGATTTCCTAAGAAACATAAATATTAGAAAAAGAGGGGATATCATCGATCATGAGGAGCTAACTTAATGTTTTCCTTAGCAACAATAGTTAGTGGGTTGGGATTTATCATCAAATCCTTTTCTAAGTATGGTGAAGGCTAGAAGAATTATTTTTAAGATGGCCCAAAGTTTTGCGATGTTCACAAAAAGAAGAAAACTCCTCCATCTCGACTTGTTGAATATACCCAAAATTTTCAGGCATAAGCCACACGCTATCGAGATATCATTTCGAGGCATCTAATTCCACCAAAACTCGAGTAACTGAGGATCAGTTGCCATTCAACATAGCGTTATCAATTCTCAAAGGACGACCAAATAACGATCAATCCATGTAATATACATGGAAAAAATAAATGGGCCGAAAGATTAGGGAAAGAAACTCAAATAGGGATGATGGGGGATTCCACAAAAATGACAAAAAATGGCAACCAATTGATCAATTTCATAAAATAGTTGTTGACAAAGTAAGAGCGATGGTACTATAATCCATATCATTAATGAGTTTAATCAAAACATGCCTAGGATCAAAGAGGGTAATCGAGAAATCACCGAAAACCTTAAGATTAAAGAAATTTTTTTAATAGAGTCCAGAGTAGGCCTGCGACTTGGAAATTTATCAATTAATGGAAATTCAAAAGGGGATGCAAGTGAAAGAATCTCATCTTCTGAAATCCAAAGCGATGGAAACCCATGATGAGTTGAAGTCTTGCTATCAGGAAAATCTACCGAATAGAAGGCATTCGAGAGGGAATTAATGAAAGATTGAGAATTTTTTCCCATTTAAAAAACCTAGATCATTCAACCGAAAATGATTAACCACCATTCAAACTGTATGAATTGTTAAAGGTGGAATTATCATGGGTAGAAAAATAAACTATCTAAAAAAATTTCAAAAAAGAAATAAACCCTAGAAGACCCAGAGGAAAACAAACATTAAAGGAGTGAACTTCCCTGAATGTGGTGCTGAAATTGATGAGAGCCACAAGTAGATATACTTTGACGAGAGGTGGCTAGGGTGAAGCCCTAACAGAGCAAGAGAAAAAAGGATAATGGTTAATTATTTGGAAATTTATTGAAGCATCAAACAAATTTCCCTATGACCTAGTTAGGAAAAGTAGACATATTAGATTTGACTTATATTAAGAAAGGTAAAGATAGGCCTAAAAAGGCTTGGTTAGAAAATATTAGAAATAACATTTCTTTATTAGATTTATATGAGAATTTAACCCTTAATAGGATACAATGGAGAAAAATGATTAATATAGCTGACCCCACATAGTGGGATAAAGGCTTCTTGTTATTTTTGTCAAACAAATAGACTTCTTAGCTTATTTTGTCTTTGAAAAAAAAAAATTAATGTTATGTATGTTCATTCATAGTTTTTTTTATGTACTTCTCATATGTTTCTATCATCCTGTCTCTTTTTATTTTTACTCCAATATGTTATAAATGTGTATGAATATTTCAACATCACCAAATACGAAGCTTTATTTTAAGCTTGGTATCAACATCAAGTATTTACATTAGTGATATTTGACGTCGACATTATTAGTGTTTATGTCTTTGAAATCATTTTAGATAATCTAGAACTGATACAGATGTTATATCCTCACAACAAACTGTAAGAGAAAAATATCATAATTGGAAATTGAGGCATGAGCATAATGGTTGTAGAATAATTAAATTAATATATCTGGTGATGATATCGAAGAGCTTGTTGATAACATATAGATTTAGTAGTTCCGTATGCAACTTTGAAATAAGATTGCTTATTTGTTAAGCCCCTTATATGTATATGCCTTTATGTATATATTAATATATATACCACATCGATCAATAATTTCAATCTAGTTATTGAAATGAATGGTGATATAACAACATAAATAATAACATTAAACGTTTATCCCATTATATGGGGTAGGCTACATGAATATTTTTTCTTCATTATTTCTCATTAAGAGTCCAATTCTCATTTAAATCTAATAAAGAAATTTCATTTCTAATATTATTTAACCAAGTCATTTTAGGTCAACCTCTATATTTTTTTAACATAGATCATATCTTAATACACTTTGTCTCCTAACCGGGTCATCGGAACAACATTTTATGTGACCAACCCATCAGAAGCAACTCTCTCTCATCTTTTCTCCCACTGGAGCTACAAACCATTTCATTACTAGTTTCACATTCTATCTCTAAGAGTAAGGTCACTTATCCATCCAAGCTTCTTCATCTCTGCTACACCTAACTTAATATTTTGCTTCTCTTTTAATGGCCATTATTATGCACCAGAAAACATTATAGGTCTTACCACCCTCTTAAGAATTTTCCCATAAGTTTGAAGGATACTTTTTTATTTCATTGCTAGATCCGAAGCAATGGATAAGAAAAGTGGAGGATTACGGTTAGGTAGTCAACAACCACCATATAAATTATTGAACAATCATGACATGCATTAATTAAAAGTAATTATGATAACATATGAAATTACAATCTTCATATAAGAGTAATCTAGCTATTTGAGAACTTATCCCCATAAAAGACTAAGCCTCAAGATGTCTTAAAATATTCATGTCTTCTAAGAAATTTAATATTTCATAATTGAAATTTTAAATTAGCAATAAAAAAATATTGCCCACCAATTAGAACTTATTTATATTGATTCCTTATTAACTACTTTGTTATATATTATGTACTCTTCAAAGCTTCTGAATCAACTTGTGTTTATGATATCATTAGAAGAATAAAGGTTGTGAACCTTTTAAGGCCAGCTCCTTTTGAGATTTTTAATTGTTTAAAAAAAGTTGTATCTTATTAGGCCTATATCTTCTAAAGTCTTATGACTAAGTAGAGGAACATACAAAAATTATTATTATGTTTTATTGAAATAAATAAAAATTATGTACTTTCTGAGACTTGCATCTTCTGAGGTTATTTTAATAAATGAAAGACCTGCATCTTCTAAGATTTATCCTGGAAAAATTTTTAGACTAGGCATATTTGCACCTTTTGAGACTTATGCAATTTGAAAATATGTAGTCTGAACTCTTTTGAGGCTTTTAGATAAAATATATTCCATCATAAGTTTATGCTTCTGAGACATTTGAAAAGAACTTATACATTCTAACACCGTATGATATTTTTAGATATCATATCAATCACTTGCTCTAATAGAGATTTTCTAATAAGAACCCTTTCCATCAATAACTTCCAAATGATGCTTTCTTCTAAGTGTGTCTTCCAAGGTTTATAGTGGAGTTTGTGTCTTCCAATTGTTCTAATTTAGTTTTTTTAAATAAAAAATATATGATAAAATTTAAATAAATTACTTGAAAATGATAGATCTATAGTTAGCTCTATCTTATTTCTCTTAAAAATTCCAACAAGATGAGGATTAATGAGATGAGAAGCTCAAATATTTTAAGCTTTTTCAATGATGGGATCTTCTTGTTCAATTTTTTGGATAGTCTATATCATATAAAATTACAATGGGTTTCTACGAGGCAAGGATAATTTAAGTAATGAACTAAGGTTCTCAAAAGATTATGGATTGATTAAAAATTACGAGAAGGAATTGATTGAACTGGTAGTATCCAAGAGATCTTAATAAGATTTTTTTTCTAAAATCCTCATAGGGGCCTACGCATTAATTTAAATAAAATTACAAGTTTTTAAAGGATCAAAAGCTCTCTAAAAATACTATATTTGAAGAAAAATCTATTGATCGAGTGATCCTATCTAATACAATAATCAAGAGCAAAAAAAGAAAAAGAAAAAAATATATAGGGAGGCAAGAAGCCAACCTCAAGAGAGGAACTCAATACAGATACACAATGAAGCACCAAGAACCAGTCAACCCAGAGCTCCCAACATAAGGACAAGTAGTTGCAAAATTAGAGACAGACATATAAAAATAGTTAAACAACAAATAATAATGCTTGATAAGAGACTAGAGAGATAAGCAGCCTAGAGCCCAAACAAAACCTCCAGCAACACCCTGCAACATCTAAAAATTCAATATGGATATAGAAAAAAGAGAATAAACACCAGAGGAAAAGGCCAAGGAGCCATAATAGCATCCCACCAAACCAACACAACCTTGAACAACAACCCAACAAAAGAACGAGCCCAATGACCCACCTAAGAACCAACCACCAGAAAGACCCCGAAAAACCAGTAAAGCCTTACCATATAGCATAGCTACAGCCACCCAAAAACACGGAAAGCATCAACACCCCACCAAGACCAACAAAAGCAAACGACACCGACACGAGAAGGAAAACCCCAACAACATGATCAAAAGCCATTTGAAAAAAAGGCCACCAGGGAACCAAATCACCAGCAGCAGTAGAAAATTGAAAAAACATCAAATTAACACCACCAAAGATCTAAGTAGAAGACTTACATCTAGTAGAACATCCAACGCCATATTTAAAATTCAGCTTAAGATTTTTGTTTTTTTTTTTTTCAAGCATTGTCAAAATCGAGCATTATCAATTTTCTCCACATTCAAATCATATTCCCCCAAAAATACATTAGTACAACCATCTTCAATCTCACCATCATGGCATTTGTTACTCGAGAAGTACTCATAAACCCAATAAAAATGATCAACAACGTCAGTCGTGACCGGGAGTTGCCAACCACCTTTCATACTTTTCAAAACATTATAAGATATATGCTAAATGGGTAAACTAATAACAGTGACACAACTCAAAACATCCACACCTATGAACATTAGAGTATGGTCAACTACATTCAAGATGTTACTATCAACATGCAGATGCAAAGAAATCAATCATATCCAAGTTAGCAGCCATAGAAGGAGTAATGTCCTCAACACCAATAGCATCAGAATCATTGGAAACAAAGATGTTAATGTCAAAGGGAAAGGGGATAATATGCGGATCGTTGGTTAAAATCACATTATCAGTCGGAACATCCTACTCATTCGAAACCATGTTATCAGAGCCCGCAACAAAAACAGAATCATTAGTCACATGATCAGAATCAAATTGAGTAGGTTCAGTCTCAACAACCTTCCTCAAATGGGAGTATAAGATGAGACATTTTGATTTTTTGTGACCAACAGCTTTACAATGAACACAAAAGCTTTAGAAATCTTAAAAAACAATCTTCTCAAAATATTACCATATTTCTTCAGAACAAGCCAAACTGAGTCAAGATAATTTTTTTATATACAGCTCAACAAGAATACAAGCTACCGACGATATGGAACTCACGACAGTTGAATTATTTGTTTGTAAAAGGAGAATTAGAACATTATAATTTGAAAGCATTATGTGCACTACCAAAAAATAAGGCAATCGCAGCACAAATTTTGAGCTATCGTGGTGGTTTTAACCGCCACAATTTTCTTTGCAGCGGTTCTAAAACCGCTACAAATACGCTGTATTTACTATGCGCTGCAACGACATTTCGCAGCGGTTGCACGACCGGCGGGGTAGCAAATTCGAATCGCTAGCTATTGCAGCGGTTATAACCGCTGCATGAAACCAGAATTGTGCCGGTAAAAACCGATGCAAATTCTTCAAACCTGAACATGTTTTTCATTGGTGGCGGTTTAAACCGGTACAATTCTGGACCTTGTAGCGGTTAAAACCGCCACAACTAAATTAAATTTTTTTTTTAAGAATTTCGAAACTACAATAATGTCTACACAATTCTGCAGCACAAAATCTGATTGCACAAAACTTTATGCAATCATCAGCATCATAAGTAGCATTTAGCCTTGATAATCATGAGTAGGGAAGGGAAAAAATTACTACACATAACAATAATAGTAAATCAAAATCTAATACATTTTGCATTCACAATATTGTGATAAAAACAAACGCATGAAACTGCACCAAGAACCTGAAACTTATATTGAAACCTATGAGGAATAATAGAATTTTAATACTAATTAAGTTTCAACCTAAAGTAGGGTCCTCAATAGCAAATTAATTTAATAGAAAATGACTAAAATGGTGTTTAACATTATGAATATGAAGACCAAATGACAGAAATGATTGATCTAACTATGAACGAAAGAAGTTCAGAAAGTGATTCCTTTCCTTTAAGAAAGCTTGCTTCACCATCTGACAAGAATAATTAGTCACTTTACAAGCCTCTTGATATTTCTGAGGACTAGCAAGAAGAAAATGGTAATTAACGTTTACCATTAAAATTTGGAATCTATAAAATCATTAAGTTAACATAGAAATCCCTAAATAAATCCTAAGTTCATTTGAAGGTATAAATACAAGAGAAGCCATTTCTAAATCAAGTCAATAAAGAGAACATTATCAATTCATATATCAGGTATAGCATCTATAGTAAATTCCTCATTTATCCATCCACCATCTTCTGGGGCAAAATGGTCTGATAGAGATCTTGGAAGGGAGGGATCACGCTTTTTGTTTTGGGTATCCTTGGTATCTGATAATCTAATTAAATCACAATTTATGTTGTTGAATTGATCTATTTATAACATATATTATGAATCAAAACATAAATAAGGACCATATCTCACATAATCCAGATTCTCTAAAAATCTATCATTTAAGCGTATATATTACATAATGCATGCTTTATCATGCCAATGCCTCAGAAAAAAAAAAAACCCAAAAGTATCAAATACTCCTGCACATAAATAACTGGACATGACCAAAGAAATCAACAACATCAGTTTATGGTATAAACTAACCCAATTGCTGGACAAAGAACCTGCAACCTCCACGGCCAAAAAAAATTTCCAGATCCCGTAAGTTGTTCTATTCTTCAACGATGAAGGCCTTCTCCTTGCAAACTTGAAAAGGAATGGAAGCTGTTTGGAGGGAAAAAAAAACAATGAGAAGAAAGGGTAACGATACTTCACCGAAGATTCTCAAGCAGCCGTTCTACCTCGCCGTCGATCAGCTTCCTCGGTTTCTTCCTCACACCGTTCCGGTGTCTTCGGGCGAGAAGATTAGCAAATGTGATGTGCAGTGGGCTCGGCTCCTCTCCGCGAGAAATTGCGACGCTCGCTCTGCTTAGGTCGCACGAAGGAAAAAGGCGAAATCCAGCGGGCTTTGGGAACCGCGGGCATAAAATTGGGTATTAGGGTTTTTTGGCGCTCTCTAATTTTGACAATTTCCACCGGTTAAAACCGGTGCAAAATTAACCGGTTAAAACCGGTGCAACAAGCAGCGGTCAAAACCGGTGTTAAAAGATTTTTTGGCGTGTGAAAAAAATGGTGCTATCTGCACCGGTTAAAACCGGTGCTAATTGCACCGGTTAAAACCGGTATAATTAGCAGCGGTAAAAACCGATTCTAAAAGTCGGTTTTGGCAGCGGTTTTAAAACCGCTGCTAACATCTGCTGCGAAAAATCCAAATTTTTAGTAGTGGTGGCTGGCATCAAATTCTTCAACACTTGTCTATCACTGATTTTGTGGTCAAGGAGCTCAATTATGTTAGAATGATGATCTTTGTTGACTAGCTCCTCTTAAGTTAGAGCTAAAGAATTTGAATTTGATGCTCCACAAGTGATCCTCCAAGGTCATGCATAGATGTTCTTTATCAATTGGATTATGTTGTTCATGATTGAGAGATTATTTATCAGATATCTATTAAGTATTTGTAGAATGTTGGGAATATTTATCATAAATAATGTCAAATTATTATGTGCTAGAATATTTAAGATGATATAGTGAATATTTAATATTGCAGCGTTATATATATAAAGATCCAAGATATTCACAAATTATATATATATATATATATATATATATATATATATATATATATATATATATATATAAGTTTCATAGAAGACATCATAATTTTTCGTGAAAAAAATTAAATATAAATGGAAAAAATCATGGGATATGACCTAGCTGGAATTATCCACTCTATAGGCAAGATTATAGAAGCCAGATCTTCCCCTCAATTTAGATAAAGTAATAAGAAAGCCATCCAAAATAAAATCTAAAACTTCATTCTGAATGGCTTTCTTACTGCTTTGCTTTTTAGAAAACGACTATAATTTTAATTTGCTCGTTACTTTTTTAACTTCTAATAAATTTTTATGCTAGTAAGTTATTTTTTATAACAATTTTCAAAAAAGTTAATTTCTTCACAACAGTATTATAATTACTTTATAAAAAGTTGCTGCCATCCTAAACAATTTCTAAATTCAATAATTAAAATAATAGTTTTCTAAAGAACAGAACTATGATTTACCACGCCGACCGCCAAGTTTAAGGGAATAAAAAATTGAGAGATAATTCAGAATTAGTTAATAAAATAAGAACCTGTAACATTCAGAGATAGTTACTCCAATTACGTTCGGCATGATCCGTTGATGACAGCTACATGGCAACCTCCAGTAGTTTAAAAAGCCTCAATCACCCCAGTTTTTAAAATGTTTAAAAGCACTCGAATTCAGGGGTAATCGGGAAACATCAATGATCAGAAGTATGTTAATTTTTTGCATTTAATATTCGAACATTTCTAGAATTCAATTTTTAAATATGTTTAGATTCAAAAATCAATTTTTTTTATTATGAAATCTATAAATATGTTTAGGATTTGGAATTTTTGCGTGCTAGAAAATTTATTGCGATAGAAATATAATTATCAGGTATTAGTTTTTCATGAACATCCAACACAGATAAAAAAGATGAAATAGACATCAGAATTTTTATATAAAAATTTCAAAGGTGTAACCCACATAAAATGATCCACTATTTGAATAGGTTACAAAAGTCTATATATTAGATTACAAAGCACATAAAATAAGTTTCTAATTCTACATATAGATGTGAGAGAATGCAGAAAATATAGCCGCTGGATGGTATTAGTCCAGTTACATTATTAAATAACAGTGGCAAAGTTATGATAATGAGAAATTACTAGATTCAGACACCGGACATTCATCCGGATTTCTCTCTGATTATAATAAAAGCGCAGTAAAAGTGTAGGCACTCTAGCAACTGCATTTTACTGTAGACAGAGAGAAATCCGGATGATTCTCTCGATCTCCAGTGTATGCACCTAATAATTTGCCTTATGATAATAGGAAGATGACAGGACTCCGACTTGGCATCCGCAACGTCGTTGGGATCAACTTCGCCGTTGGCTTGACATAGGTAGAATGCCATTTGAAAATAAGCCTTGCCCCTGGCCTCCATAGCACGCAGGAAAACCTATACCCCCTTGATTCAAGCCACCTATGCCCATGCGTGCATTCATATTTGGATATCCTGTTAGTTCTGATGAGAGTATCGGTGGCAAAAAGTGCTCCTTGTCATTGTAAATAGATTTTACCAAGTTTTGTTGGGGATGAGGAGGTGGCAATGCGTTCGAAACCTCCAAAAGAAGGTCCTTGGAGTTTGGGTCCGTGGCTGCTATTTGTTCCTGTTGCATAGGTTCATCCATGCTTAAAGTTGGAGTTATCTCTACTAAGCAGCCTATGGAATCTCCCGCCTTCGTTTGTTGTTACGTTCTTCTGTTGCAGCATCTAAGGAAGGATGATAAGCCTGGTTGGAATTGCTATGAAGTGCTGCACTGGAGATTGGAGATCGAAATCTAGTGAATTAAGGAGAGGGGGATTGTAGACGAGCAGGTTACATTGAAGGCTTAGTGTAGGTGATGGAAGTGGAGGAGTATCCACCGGGTATTTATAAGAAGGTTATCAATAGAGATAGAGTAACGACGTGGAGAGTTATCCGCAAATAGGGGGCGTAGTTGACGGGGTGTAGCTCACATATCCTTTACCGGTTCTTTTTTTTTTTTTTTTCCATCTCTCTTTTAATTCTAAGATATTAATTAAAAAATGTTCATTTCATTTTTTAAAGAAATTTTATAAAATTAGACGTTTATTGAATAAAAAAATAAATGACACTAAATTTATTTGAGTTTCCAATGAGCACAAATTTAACTGATTAAATTGACCTGCCACATCAATTGAATCAACTGATGGAAAATATGATTTAGTTTAGACACATCTTGCTAAGATTATGACCATTGCTAAAAGCATATTATTAAATGATTATTGTGATCAAGACGAAGATAGTGATCTCTACATGGCATTCATGATCGAACAACAATAGCGATTATGGCAGATCGTTTGCAGTCAGTAAAAATCATAATCGTGATCAAATGCACCTAATCGAAGGAGGCTGTGATCATGGCGGGACTTGTGCGATGGCGTAAAAATCTTTATTGTGGCAATTCGCACAATTAAATGGAGATCATGATCATGATTGGACAAGGGTAATGTCTAGTATTTAAAAATATTTCTTTCATTTGATTCTACACTTTTAATAGGACAAAATTTTAAAATGATGCTCATTACTAATTATTTTGGCGGAAATAAAACCTAAGAATAAAAAGTTAAGAAGTAATGCTAGTCGTTTGGTAACCCAACGACTGACAATAACACGACAAATCTAGCCGGTGGAGGTGTCAAATCACAGACAGATCGAGAGCCGGGTCGGCAAATGGCGGAATGGCTCGTGGCCGTGAGTAACCCTCCGAACTAGTAGTGGGCATGGGAGAACTCGCACACAATCGGGTTGGCAGTGTGAACAGGTTGGTTATAAGATTTAAGGTAGGTCGGATTAGCTTAGATGATGAGAAATGAAATTTTATTTTTAAACAAAATTTTCACTATTTTAAAATTAAATTAATCCTTAGATTTTGATGAATTGGTTGTTAAATTTATTTGAAGCTGAATATACTTCAATATTTTGGAGTGATTTACTAATTTAATTTCATTAATAGGTAAGTCATTTACTATTTAACTGACTTGCACCTTCTCAAATAATTTATTAGTTTTACTATAAATCTATAATATAAATTACTAATTTAATTTTTAAATAGGTAAGCGATTTCATTTTTAAATAAATTTCCCCTTCTTCGAATTTATTAATTGAATTTGAACTATAATATAATATTATCTTCGTTCTCGCATTGTGATTCCCACATACACAACGATGGATGTCTTCGATCGTCGACAGCTGGCCCGGCCCTCCAACCTATGTGCTTAGAACATTATGATAAACCACAACAATCAAAGAATGCAAGTGAGACATTCGATGAAATGTCACAGTTTCACCATATGAGTCATGCATTACTGTGATTAGGAATAATTTAGTCAAAATTAAATGGATCCAGTGGCACAAACGACTTGGGCGGATGACCCGACCCATTAGAGGTGTCAACTTTTGACCCGACCCAAAATCCTACCCGGAAAAATTCGGGTTTGAGTCAGCCCGTTTGCGAAACTGGTCGGACCGGGTCCGGGTTCAGATTTTTGACCCGTTTGAAAAACGGGTATGATTCGAGTTGACCCGACAACCCGCAGGTCAACCCGAATTGACCCGTTTCGCAAACCCGGTGCTCAGGTCGTGTCCCGTCAGCTCGTCAGGTCGGGTCCGCTTCAGGTCCCGCGAACTCGCACTCCAGCCGGACCGGCGAGCCCCCACAGCCGCGGAGCAGCGGATCCCGACGCGGGATTCCAGCGTCCAGCACTCCAGCCGGACCGGCCCGCTGCCCGCACTCAGCAGTCGGCGCCTCAACGGATCCCGGCGTTTCGTGACCCACATCCAGCCTGACCAGGCTTCCCGTGACCAGGCGTCCAGCCTGACCGGGGTCCCGCGACCTCGGCGGAATGGGCGGATCCTGCGTTCAGCCCGCACCAAGCGCGCTTGCGAGTCGCGACTTGGACTCCGCCGCTGCCGCTCGCGATCCCGCACAGCCACACTTGGGTCGGGTCGGGTCAACCCGGCAACCCGAGCGGGTCGGGTCCGGGTTTAAATGTTCGACCTGTTTGCAAAAACGGGTCATGTTCGGGTTGACCCATTTAGATCCGGGTCAGCTCGGGTTCGACCCGAACCCGACCCGTCGACCTGAATTGACACCCCTACGACCCATCATCCAGCTCCTGACCCGCGACCGATCCATCCCTCCCATGCCGCAATCAAATCCATTCATTTGAGTCCAGGACTCAACTCTCCCCATCTACGCCTGAACGCAAATTCCCGACTAGCTAGACCCTTTGCCACTTGGATTTGTCCCATCAGAGCCAGTCATTGTGTTACCAAACAACTAGCATCATTTTTTTAATTTTTATTTTCTTATTTTGTTTTTGTTGAAATAATTAGCAACAAACATCATTTTGAAAATATATCTACATACAAAATTTTATTTCTTAGTTGTTCCATATTACGAAATGAATTGATCGTATTTAAATTGCAAGGTTTCATAAACATTTAATTCTTAATTTGGAAACAAATTTGGGATCTATAATATAATTTAAATTCACCATCTTTGACTTTGTTTGAGACCTCTTTCTTATTACTTTAATTTTCAGATCTCATGCACAACTTTTATCTTGCATTTGCTTTTTCACTGCTTCCGAAAAATTTTTGTGCTAAGTAACTTCTCACTACAATAGCTTTAAAAAAATTATTTTTTGAACAATAACTTCACGACCACATTTACAAAAAACAACAGCAAGTCCAAATACACTCAGGGTCTATTTGAGATATGTTTCTTGCTGCTTTACTTTTCAAATAACAAACATAATATCATTTTGCTATTGCTTTTTTATTTCTTTTCAAAATTTTATGTGATGGAAAGCTATTTTTTGTCAGTTTAATTATTTTCTCCACAATAATTTAATAATCAATTTTATAAAACGATAAAAATAATGCAATCATCCTAAACAAACCCCTTATCTTAAATCTATATCAAAAGAATAATTAGCCACATATATTAGAACATCTACTAATAAAATCACTGCACCAACACAACAATGCATCATCTAAGATATGTTGCAAACTGAAACATTAAAAAGCTTTTCGGGAGTTTCAGTCAAAGGTAATAACTGATATGTCCATTGTCTGAACGATATAAAACTGGATATGTTCAAAGAAAGTCCTCAAAATATGCCAAATAATTTGGAACAATTTGTTGATCTACAATTGGGTAATCCTAAGAAGCTTGGGGAATAATTTCCATACTAAATTATAAAAGACAAAAGACTGTAAAAATTAAATAATGTACGATATTCAATAAAATTTAACAGCGAACAGATTCAAAGACAAAAAAAGAAAAATTTTTATAATATGATTCTTTACAAAATATTATATGAATCTTTAGATACTTTATCTAGCTCCATGTATTTTTTTTTTATCTTTATTATAAGGATGTTTTAGGCCATCCCCCCCTCCCCCGCCCCCCTTTTCCTCTTAAAATACTATGATCTTTAGACAATTGCTCTAACATAATTAAACACATTATGTAGAGATGCTATTATTAGGGAATGATGAACCAACTACGAAGAGAAATAGTAAAGAGAATACAATAATAAGATATTATTAAATAAAATATGATAAAAAAAAAAGAGAATCCAATAATATCCTTACAGGTCAAACCTCGCCAAGGGGCGCTGCCCCTTTGAACCCTCGACATATTTGCGAAGCGTACAACGATGAACAAATAGAGGTCGAAATGCAGCACTCTCGGACAAATTTTGGTTGTGCGGATATTTATGAAAAAAATATATACTTTTAATTATAAAGTTTGCCCCTCTCTTGAAAATTAAGATTGGATCCGCCCCTGAATTCACTCATATTTCTAATTAAAAAACACATTTTTATGTGCAAGAAATAGGCATTTAAGCAATTATTATCATATATCTTGAATTTCAATTATTTATGACATGAATGAAAACAAAGACTTTTGATTTTTTTTTTTTCTTTTTGGGAAAATGACTTTTGAATATTTGAAATACAATAAACTTTCGAATCCGCTAAATGAATAAAAGATAAGGCTCACCTTCTTTTATTTAAAAGAAGAAGCACATATATGTCAAAAACTTATTGGTTGCCCGTTCTTCTATTTATTAAATCATATTTTTAATAAATGAATTATATCATTATGGAATACATAAACCTTGATTACATGAATTTTATGGTTGAGATATTCATTGTGAAGGCTACCGTATAAACTCTGGTCGTAAATGATATTTATGATTATTAATTCGCCATCACAGAGTTATGTGACCAATAATTCACTACTCTTAGCACATTACAAAAGCCTTATAAAATTCGAAGGACTAATCAATATTTTAATTGTGATGATTTCTTTACTGCTTTGTAAAATGTAATAGAGAATTTAATTTTTAAAGCTGTTGCCACAAACTCAGAAGTTCAGGATACATAGTAATTGGAGAAACAATTTCTCAATTAATTTCTTATTAAAAAAAATAATGAGATGCTTGTTTATAGAACAGAGACTATACACTGCTGGAAAAATAACTGATACATCTTGTTCTTGAAAACATGTTGTCGCTCCACAATCCTTGCTGTCTACAGGAACCGAAAGAGAAAAATAGAAAACAAATTAAAGCATCTATTTTATGATATTTTTATTAAGTTCCCCGATTGGCTCTATATTTATATTGAGTCCAATTATATAAACAACACTTTAGAAAATTCGCTAAATACTGGCGGTCAGTTGATAGTCGGTGTTAAATGCAAAATTGTCGAAACTTTCGGTGTTCAACTGAGTGCTGGAATTTTCGTGGTGGCTTTTACTGGCGATTCAGCCACTGTTTTTAAGTAAAATATTTGAAGAATTGTTTTGTTAATTGTGGATTGTGAATGTATATGATTAAAAGTGTTTTATATATGTTTAGAACTGCGTGCAGGCAATTGTGCAAATTTGTTTGGATATAGGAGGGACTGTCCTTTTTTTTTTTTGCAATAGCTATAGGTTTTCGGCGGCTAACCAGCGGTTTAGCCGCCAGAAACATCGATACCGGACAACGTCAAGTTGCCGCAGATTTTTTTTGTTTTTCCGCCACTAAATAATAGGCGACTGACGAAAATACCAGATGTCAAAACTGTCGGTAATAAACAGGCGGTCGCCAACAGTTCTTGTATCGGAAGTTTCTGGCGGTTACTCGCTGTTTTGGGTTCATTAATTTCCGACTGTTTGAGCCGCGGGAAAACTGCTGTAAAATTTTGACGCCGGAAATTGGCCGTATGTTTGCATTTCCTATGCGGTTTATTTTAGCGGTTTATAAACAGCTGGAAATTAAACAACCTGAAATTTTCCAAACCATCAATAATGGACTATTTTTCTGTAGTGCCAACAGCTTTGATGAAAACCTGCACATGAAACAAGTGAACAGAGCAAAGGAACACAAATGAAACAGAGAAGATTTTAGAAACGAAATCACCAAAGGCATTTGTTATTCATTTTCATTTTCCAACATAACATAAGAAGCTACACTTGAGTCTTTAAATAGAGTTGTGCATCATAAGGACGACTGGACGATGATCATCCTGAATGGATGTGATTCCTTTAGGTAGTTATTTTTGCATAAGAAGTTGACATTCGTTGTTGCTGCCGTTAGTGGAGTTGTGCTGCTCATCATTTGTGGTCCCCTCTTTATTTGGTATTCTAGCATGCCCCCGCAAATTAACTGTTCCAGAATGAAGAGTTAATTTGGTGCGTAGATGTTGAAAGTGAGTGGTAGACAAGCCTTTGACACTGTTTCAAGGGGGGCATGAATAAAAAGGCTTCCCTAGCACCTTTATCAAATGGATTAAAGCCTCTATTTTTTATGTCAATTTTTCTGTAGTGATTAATGGAGCTCTAGAAGGATATTTCTCCTCTTCGGCAGGTCTTAGGCAAGGTTGCCCTCTTAGTCCTTATCTTTTATGTATAGACATGGATGCACTATCTGCTCTTCTTGATGAAGGAGACTTTGAGGGTGTCAATTTTGATGGCTTCAAATTGACACATCTTTTATATGCTAATGATATTTTGGTCTTTGGGAAACCGGAGATAGCTCATTATAATAAACTCACCGATATCCTCAAATTATTTTCTAATGCAACTGGCCTACATGTAAACTTCGAGAAAAGCTATGTTATGGTTCTCAAGAGAATTAAAAATCATGAGGTTATATGTCATGCACTCTTTATTCCTAACATTAGCTCCAAAATCATCTATTTGGGTATTCCTCTAACCTTTAATGGACAATCTGTGAATGATTTCTCTCCTCTGATGGAAAATATCACTAAGAAATTGAACGGCTGGAAAGCAAACATACTTTTTTTTGCAAATCGTCTGTAATATCTGAAATTCACCATTCAGAACACCATTGCATATTGGACTCGGGACTCGATTATATCAAAAACTTTTATTAAATATATCAAGAAGCATCTATCCAGTTTTTTATTCTATGGGGACATTTCCATTGCTAGGAAATGGAGATTGGCGTATTGGGATAAAGTATGAAAATCTAAAAATTAGGGTGGGCTGGGGTTGCCATCCATTCCGGCCCTTCTTTTTTGCTTTTAACTTCTCAGTGATTAGTAGAATGTATAATCTCTCTTCTCCTTTATCTTCAGGGTTTATTATGCTTTTACTCCTCACCTTTGAGCCCTATTCTAGTATTTTTTTCCACCTTCTAGAAATCTATTTTCCAAACTACTTTTCTGGCTAGAAATTCTTTTAAATTCAAGGTTATCTCATCTTCTCACTTATCTCTGCACTGGGATCATTGTTGTAATGGATTATCTCTTGCTTCCATCCAAGATGGTAATGTTTTGCTTCATCTTTTTGACAAAAAAAGCTTTTGTTAAGGACATTATTACTGGGAACCATTGGTGTTTGCCAAACTCTTTGCCCCCGTCTGTTGCAATTGCTATCAAAACCATCCCCATTTGGGCTGCATATGAACCAAACTGAGCCAAGTATGTTAGTGTTCATATTTGAGTTCATTTATTATTAGCTTGTTCAAGTTCGGTTCATGTTTGATTTGAGCTCTATTGTTTGTGTTCATGTTTGATTCATTTAAATTAATGGTATTCATGTTTGATTCAAATTCGGTTCGTTTAGTGCTTATCGAGCTTTAAACAAAGAAACCTTAACAAGTAATATTCGTGAACATATTAAGCAATTTTTTTACACTATCAAACAAGCACGTTCATGAACAAATCTATGATTATTCTTGAGTTATCAAATGAGTAAGATCATGAATATATACATAACTAGTTTTTTTTTAGCTACCTAATGAGCTCGTTCACAAACAAATGATATATGATTCATCTTATATTTGTTCATGAACATCTTACACAAACAATCTAGCAAACATTGACAAATATGAAATGTCTCTTATTCGTAAACAAATCCATTCTATTGAAGGTATAAAATAAAATTAAATTAAATTTATAATAAAAGCATTTGTCGATTTAAAATGAAATTTTGATTAATCTGTATGAATATATTCATTGAGCTTATTCACGAGTTCTTAATCGATCACTAATCAAATTTTTATCAAGCTTCTTATCGAACTTACTGTCGAGCTTGTTCACAAGCTTCAAATGATGTTGTTCGTGAACATAAATGAACCGAACACATTAGTATTTGTTTATTTAAGAATCGAGTATTAAAAATATTATTCAAGTTTGTTTGTTTAGTTAGTTAAACGATCACAAACAAGCTTTAATCGAACCAAGCAATGAGTAGCTCGCCGAACGTTTGGTTCGCTTGCAGCCCTAATCCCCATTTATGATTCTTTGTCCAACTCGTTTTGTTGGGAAACGACTTCTATTGGTACTTTTGGCCAATTCATTAAAGAATACTACAAAGACCAACCAATTTATCCCTAGGCTAGAATGATTTGGCACAAGAAATATGCAATGAAATTTTCCATTTTTTCTTGGTTATCTATTGTTGGAGGGCTTAAAATTGCAAATTCCTTGCTTCTAAGAAATATCTAGGTGGATCCTACTTGTCGTTTATGTCACTCCTTGAGCGAAAGCACTACACACATTTTCTTTGAATGCAGTTATTCTTACTCAATTTTAGTTAAAGTTCTGACTGGTTCTTTTGCCTTGCTACTTAGACCCTCAATTTTACAATTGTTGGTTTGGATTAACGATCAAGCAAGTCTTGAGGATCATTCTAAGAATTTCTATTTCCTCATTGTATGTTGCACTATCTACTTTATCTGGAAAGAAAGAAATGAGAGGAGTATTGGGAACACTATGCACAGTAATACTACAATTTTTATTAACATCATGAAAGCATGATTTGCAAGTGGAAAAACTTGAAAAATCTCATGGCCCTTTTGTAAGGAATTTTGGTTGTTTGACAAGCTGTATTCCAACTTGCTTTGCCATGATTTCTCAAGTTTTTTATCAACTAAACCAGCAATTTGCAATGAAGCATCTTGGCACAATCACTAACTTTCTGGGTATTCAAATCACTCAGGATAAAAAATCTTATTTCATGTCTCAGCATTCATATGCAAAATCCATACTTCAGAATGCTAGTCTACTTCAATGCAAACCACTTTCAACTCCCATCTCTACAAAGCCATTGATGAAAACAACCGTTGATCCATGTTGTCCGATCCTCATACCTAGTGACAATCACTCAGGATAAAAAATCTTATTTCATGTCTCAGCATTCATATGCAAAATCCATACTTCAGAATGCTAGTCTACTTCAATGCAAACCACTTTCAACTCCCATCTCTACAAAGCCATTGATGAAAACAACCGTTGATCCATGTTGTCCGATCCTCATACCTAGTGACAAATTACAGGTGCTCTATAATATCTAGTAATCACTAGACTATTAGAAGACAAAAGCACTATTAAATAGTACCACATCTGTTCATAGCTTTTGAGTGTCCTATCACCGTTTGACACATGTACCACACACCTACTCATTACTTTATATATCTCACCTTGCCTGTAAAGTAGACATTAGATAGAAACAAAGTTTTCATCATTCTGGTATTACGTGTGCTTTACTTTCTTGTTCCTTTCTTTGTTCATTGGTTTCTACATGGTATCAGACATGGCAAGATCCTAAAAAGGCTCTTACCCAATGGCTTCTTCCATCTCTTCCCCACCTGAAACGACGACGAACACCTCCACCAACACCGGCATACCAGCATCTCTCAAGTTCGTGGTCTCAAACCTCCTCACCCTTGTCCCCACCCAGCTCAACACCGACAACTACGCCATCTGGAGAAACCAGATCGTAAAATTGCTTCGAGCAAATGGTTTTGAGCAGTCCCAAAATCGCTTACACTGTCAACTTATTCTGCCAATATATGCATAACCCCTCCTTAGACCATATACATATGCTCAAAAAGATTCTGAGATATATTAAATGAACAACTCATTATGGTATACTTATCTCATAAGGACTGTTGGAACTGCATTCCTTTTTGGACGTAGATTGGGCGAGTGACAAGCAAATTTGTAGGTTTACAATAGGATATTGCACATTCCTGGGCAACACTCTTCTTTCATGGAGTGTAAAGAAGCAACACACTGTTGCTCGCTCATCAACAGAAGCAGAATACAGAGCACTGGCAACGACAATGGCTGACATAATTTGGCTGCACAAATTACTTTGGGACTTTCAAATCAACCTGACAAAACCAACATAATTAAGCTGTGACAATACATCTGCTATTGCACTGACTAACAATTTTGTTTTTCATTCAAGAACAAAACACATTAAGATTGATCTACACTTCATTTGGGATCACATTCAATCACAAACTATTTGTATAATATTGGTCACCACACAGGATCAGCTTGCCGACGTACTCACAAAGCCACTCTCTACTATCAGATTTCAGCACTTACGAAACAAGCTTACTATCCAACTAGGACCGTTAGATTGAGGGGGAGTAACAGCAATAACAGAAATAACTGAACAAGAACTCGGCCTGCATCAGTTCCAACCAATCATAAACATACATGTAGACTTCTTGACAGCTCTCCTCAAGAATCTAACTCACTTAATCAGCTGTAATCATACATATGTAATTCTAGAATATTCTGTATTTTCAACTATAAATACACTTCTTGTATCATGACTGAAGGTGTGAAAAATACAATGAATGCAGGACGCGCGACATATTATCGTTAAGCTCATACTTGATTTCTTTAGTTATCATGCTCTCATTGATGGAATCAAGCATCACCTGTAGCCATCTCCACTTTCAATAGAAGCGCTCATGTGCATCACCGCTTCTTCTTCTATGACTACGTGTACATCTGTCACGACCCGGCCCGAGACGAGACGGATCCCGCCCGCGCCGGATCGCGACGGAGAGAAGAGCTAACCAGGATCTGGCTTTGGATTAGGTTACTGAACTGATCTTCCAAATTCTTAACTCAACAGAAGCACACAGAACAACAGAGCTACTAAAAACATCAAATGCAGCGGAACAAAACATCTATCTTTTCATTTCCTCAAAATAATCATCTACAGAACAATACATGGCTTTCAACAGAAAGAAAGACAGAACAGGAAAGCCATGACTGTACAAAAATCAAAAGTACAAAAGTACCTAATCTGATCAGACTCTGAAACCTAGTCCTGGACTTCCTTGCCCTTCCCAGAACCTGAAAACCACCAGAAAGCAAGGGTGAGCTCAACAGCTCAGCAAAGCAACAAACCACCAATCTAAATCCTCAGAAAACAAAACCAAATTTATCAGACAGAAATCAGATCAGAAGTCGGAACAGAATCGGAAATCAAAACTTACGGACAGATATCAGATCACATCAGAGTCGTACAGATCGTATCAGAACAGAACAAATCAACAGAGTCAGAAACAGAAATCAGAATCGTACGGATCATATCATATCATAATCACAATTTCGTACAGAACAGAACAGATACAGAAAGTAGTACAGATACATATAGCTAAATGCCCTGACACTGACGGAATCTCTACGGATTCCGGCCCCTTATGCCTCCCTTCCCAGACACTGACTGAATCTCATAGGATTCAGGCCCCTTATGTCTCCCTTTGTGCTCACGGCACCAAAACAGATGTGCTTATAGCACCAGAACAGAATTCATCGGATCCGGAACAGAACAGATATCAGATTTCAGATTGAGCTCATTTCAGATTTCCCGTTTCACTAACTGAATCTCATAGGATCCAGACCCCTTATAGCTCCCTTTTTATAGCTTATACACATAGCATTTCAATTCAGAAGAAATACGGACAATTCAGAAATTACCCAAAAATCGGGCAGCACAACGGCAGTATACGGAATTTACACAAAAATTCCTGCAAAGAAAATTTACCGAATTCGCACAGAATACAGATAATCACATTTCAGAACCTTTATTCTACTGCACAGATAAATTCCAATTTCACAGAAAAATCCGGTCGACTAAAAACACAGCCGAATCAAAAATACCCGGACGAAAATCTTCAGAAAATAACCAAAATGTGCACACTCGGCACGTCAACAATATACAGAAAGTTACGCGGTAAAAACTGAACCGATCAAAAGATACGGACGAAAATCGCTAACGGAAACAAAATCCGGACAGAATATACCGCCAAACACGACGGTTCTGAAAATTGAGAAAGGTAGAATGTGCCTTACCTCGAGCACAGCAAATTCCTCAACAGTCACTTCGATCGAAAACGGCTCCGCGTCGTCCGAAAATCCGCTTTTCCACTTTTTCCTTCGTTTTTCTCTCTCCTCAGCTTTTTCTCTCTCTTCAAAATATCTCATTTCTATATATATATCCAGACTGATCGTCCCGGACGATCGAGCTTCGTACAGGACGATCCATGAAGAGAGGAATTTCGTCCAGACGAAAAATGACATATCGTCCCTGGCGAAGGGTTCACGGGAGAAATTTCGTCCAGACGATCCTGATTTCGTCCAGACGAACCATACAGCCAAAACTGATTTTCTGCACAACCTGTACCGATCGTCCCGGACGATCCAACTTCGTCCCGGACGAACCTGGAGCAAAAACTGATATTACAATCTCCCCAACTTAAAAAAAATGTCGTCCTCGACATTATCCAATCCAACCTCCGTCAAAACAAGTACGGGTACGACCGTCTCATATCAGACTCCTTCTCCCAAGTTGCTTCCCGTGCAGTCCGGTGCTTCCACTGGACTTTAACCATCGGAATCTCTTTATTTCTTAACTTTCGAACGTCGTACGCCAAAATAAGCTCTGGCTCTTCCTTGTACGCCAGATTCTCCTGAATCTCCACCTCATCAGCAGACACCTTCTTCCCAGAGTCTGAAACCCACTTCCTCAGAGTGGATACATGAAACACATTATGCACATCAGGCATAGATTCAGAAAGCAATAACTTGTAAGCAGCTTTTCCAATTCTTTCCAAAATCTCAAATGGTCCAACATACCTTGGACTAAGCTTGCTTACCTGACCAAATCTGCTCACACCTTTCATCGGGCTGACTTTGACATACACCAAGTCACCGACCTGAAATTCAACAAATCTGTGCTTCTGATTGTAATACTTCTGCTGACGATCTTGAGCGGCTTTCAATCTTTCTCTTATCAAATTGATCTTCTGAGCAGTTTCATCAGCAAAAGTGGCCCCCAAAGCCTGTCTATCTCCGAAGGAGGTCGGAGTCAAAGGAGTACGACACTTCCTGCCATACAAAGCCTCGTACGGTGCCATACCGATACTGGACTGAAAACTGTTGTTATAAGCAAATTCAATCAACGGAATATGATCTTCCCAGCTTCCGCTAAAGTCCAGAACACAAAGCCTCAACAGATCTTCCAGTACCTGAATAGTCCTCTCAGACTGTCCGTCGGTCTGAGGATGAAAGGCTGTACTGAAATGCAGTTTCGTACCCAAGCCTTGCTGAATGCCTTTCCAAAGTCTGGAAGTAAAACGTCCATCTCGATCAGATACAATCACACGAGGCACACCGTGCAATCTGACTATCTCCTTCACATAAATCTGTGCTAAGCGATCAACTGAATCCGTCTGTCTGATCGGAAGAAAATGGGCTGACTTCGTCAATCGATCTACAACCACCCAAATGGCATCATGTCCTTGTCTAGATCGAGGAAAACCCATCGCAAAATCCATCGTTACCTCCTCCCATTTCCACTCAGGGATAGGCAACGACTGCAACAGTCCACCTGGTCGCTGATGCTCTGCCTTCACCAACTGACAGGCTTCGCATCTCGACACAAACTCTGCCACATCTTTCTTCATCCCAGGCCACCAAAACAAAAGCTTCATATCAGCGTACATCTTACCACTGCCTGGATGAACAGTGTAGCCAGAATGATGAGATTCGTACAGAATCTCCCGCCTCAAGTCTCCAGACACAGGTACCCACAACCTGTTCTTACAGAAAATAGCACCAGAATCAGAAATTCGAAGTTCAGGAGTCTTACCAGATCCAATCTGAGCTATCAACTTCGAATAATCAGAATCTGACTTCTGGGCTTCTTGAATCCGTGCTTCCAAAGAAGACTGAATACTCATCTGAGCCAACTCCAAATCATTGGAGGAAACCACCTCCAACTGCAATCTCTCCAAATCACGAATCAGAAAGTCATCACAGGTAAGCTGAATACCTGAGAATCCAGAAGACTTCCTGCTCAGAGCGTCCGCTACCACATTCGCCTTCCCAGGCTGATACTGAATAGTCAAATCGTAGTCCTTGATCAACTCGAGCCACCTCCTCTGTCTCAGATTCAGATCCTTCTGAGTAAAAATATACTTCAGGCTCTTATGATCAGTAAAGATCTCACATCTGACGCCATACAGGTAATGACGCCAAATCTTCAAAGCAAAAACAACTGCAGCTAACTCCAGATCATGCGTCGGGTAATTCTTCTCATGTGGTTTCAACTGTCTCGAAGTATAAGCAATTACCTGACCATGCTGCATCAGAACACAACCCAATCCTTTCAGTGAAGCATCACTGAACACCTGAAAACCCTCCGTACCTGACGGAAGTGCCAACACTGGAGCTGAAGTCAAACACTCCTTCAATCTCTGAAAACTAGCTTCACACTCCGGTGCCCAAACAAAAGGAACTGACTTCTGAGTCAGTCTCGTCAGAGGAGTCGAAATCTGTGAAAATCCTTTCACAAACTTCCTGTAATATCCGGCCATACCCAAGAAACTACGTACCTCAAATACCGTAGTCGGCCTTGGCCAATCAGCAACAGCCTGAATCTTCTGGGGATCTACAGAAATGCCTTCTCCGCTAATCACATGCCCCAGAAATGAAATGCTCTTCAGCCAGAATTCACACTTGGAGAACTTGGCATACAGCTGATGCCTCCTCAAAGTCTCCAACACAAGCCTCAAATGTCTGGCATGCTCATCCTCAGATGCAGAATATACCAGAATATCGTCAATGAAGACGATCACAAACTGATCCAAATACTCCCTGAATACTCGGTTCATCAGATCCATGAAAATCGCAGGCGCATTGGTTACCCCAAAAGGCATAACCAAAAACTCGTAGTGCCCGTACCGAGTACTGAAAGCAGTCTTCACCACATCAGCTTCCTTCACCTTCACCTGATAATATCCGGATCTCAAATCAATCTTCGAAAATACCGAAGATCCGGAAAGCTGATCAAACAAGTCGTCTATCCGAGGCAAAGGATACTTGTTCTTGATCGTGACCTTGTTCAAATCTCTGTAATCAATACACATACGGAGTGTACCGTCCTTCTTCTTCACAAACAGAACAGGTGCTTCCCAGGGCGAAACACTAGGACGTACAAACCCTCTGTCAACCAACTCCTGAAGCTGAACTTTCAACTCAGAAAGTTCTTTCGGTGCCATCCTGTACGGAGCTTTCGATATCGGAGCGGTACCCGGAAAAACATCGATAGAGAACTCCACATCTCTATCCGGAGGTAAACCAACCAACTCCTCAGGAAAAACATCAGCAAACTCCCGTACCACAGGGATCTCAGAAACAGAACCAACCTCTAGGTTCAGATCCCGCACCGAAGCCAAAAATACTGGGCATCCTTTCTTCCACATCCGGCTCACCTCCAACGCAGAAACCAGACTGGAGAGAACACCTCGTAATCCCTGAAATACAACTCTCTCTCCAGCCACAAGCAAACTCACTTGCTTCTTCAGACAGTCTATCTGGGCCTCATACTGACTCAGCCAATCCATGCCCAGAATCACATCATACGAAGAAATCGGCAATCGAATCAAACTCGATTTCCACTTCTTGCCAGAAATCTCGATCTCACACAAACAAAACTGTCGAGCAATCAGTGGATTCCCAGCCGGTAAAATCACAGACAAAGAAACCGGTAAAACCATCGAATCCAAATGTAAAATCTCAAAACAATGCTCGGACAGAAAAGAATGACTCGCTCCAGAGTCAAACAAAACACGACAGGGCTGATCAGAAATGTAAACCGTACCTGTCACAACATCCGGAGCATCACGAGCCTCCTGCTGACTCAGACTGTAAACTCGTGGCTGAACTGGAACAGGAGCTGAAGCAACAGAACTACTCTGCTCCCTCTGAATCGTAGGTGGTCTCCGTGGTGCAGAACTAGAACCACCACCTCTACCAGCAAATCCCTCAGGGCGTGGAGGAACAGTCCTCGGTCTTCCTGCTGCTGAACCAACAGGTCTGACAAAGCCCTCAGATCGGAACTCAGAACGCTGATCAAATCCCATCTGCGGACATTCTGCAATCCGATGTCCCGGCTGACCACATCTGAAACAAAGACCAGCTATCCTGTAGCACTGGCCATGGTGTCGCCGTCCACAACTCTGGCACACAGGTGCCGAACTGACTGATCCAGAACTAGTCGTACTGGTAGCAGTACCAGACGATCCTCCGCTCTTCCTGGAATCTCCAGATCCAGATCCAGGAACAAATCTCCTCTTCCCAGAGGAACCACTGCCAGAAGTCTCTCCTCCAAACCTCTTCCTACTCGCAGTCCACCGCTGCTGAGTAGCCGTCATGTCATTCTCAATCAGACGAGCTCGCTCTACAAGCTCTGAGAAATCAGTAATCCGGAACGGTATCAGAGGCTGCCTCAAAGTGTCTCGTAAGCCTCTCAGAAATCTGTAGCACCTCTCAGCAGACGTGCTAACCAGCTGCGGAGCGTACCTGGCTAATGCAGTAAACTCAGCCTCGTACTGCATCACCGTCTTGCTCCCCTGAACAAGCCTCAGAAAACTCTCCTGCATCTGCTGTCGTGCAGAAGGGGGAACAAACCAGTCTCTGAATACCTCAGTGAACTCTTCCCAAGTAATCAAAGAGTTCAGTCTGCCCTGAAATCTGGCTGCTTGCTGGCCATCCCACCAGTGCTCAGCCTCTCCGTCCAACAGAAAAACAGCTAACGGGACTTTCCTGTCTGCAGGACACTGCATCCCGTCAAAAGTCTTCTCCAATCTCCTCAGCCACTCCTCGGCTGCTCTGGGCTCAACAGCGCCCTCAAACCTCGGAGGCTTCAACCTCAAAAATAACTGCAGGTGTCGATCAATGTCCTCAGATCTAACAGTCGAAGCTCTGCTCTGAGTCTCACTCATCATCTGAGCAACAAGTGAAGCAAACTGTGAAAGTGTATCAGCACCGACCACTGGGGCTGTACTCCCCACTGGTGCTGCCTGATCGTCACTCTGACCGTCTGTCATGTCTGGGTCTGGCTGATCCATACAGAAAAATCCAGAAAATCCGGAAAACTATCACAAAACAACACGAAATAACACAATAAAAAGCCAAACGACCCAAAACTACCTCCCAGACAGACTCACTGATCACTCCCTAGAGCTCTGTTTTACAATCCAACCTGTTTCCAAAACCAGTGCTCTGATACCAAAAAGCTTGTCACGACCCGGCCCGAGACGAGACGGATCCCGCCCGCGCCGGATCGCGACGGAGAGAAGAGCTAACCAGGATCTGGCTTTGGATTAGGTTACTGAACTGATCTTCCAAATTCTTAACTCAACAGAAGCACACAGAACAACAGAGCTACTAAAAACATCAAATGCAGCGGAACAAAACATCTATCTTTTCATTTCCTCAAAATAATCATCTACAGAACAATACATGGCTTTCAACAGAAAGAAAGACAGAACAGGAAAGCCATGACTGTACAAAAATCAAAAGTACAAAAGTACCTAATCTGATCAGACTCTGAAACCTAGTCCTGGACTTCCTTGCCCTTCCCAGAACCTGAAAACCACCAGAAAGCAAGGGTGAGCTCAACAGCTCAGCAAAGCAACAAACCACCAATCTAAATCCTCAGAAAACAAAACCAAATTTATCAGACAGAAATCAGATCAGAAGTCGGAACAGAATCGGAAATCAAAACTTACGGACAGATATCAGATCACATCAGAGTCGTACAGATCGTATCAGAACAGAACAAATCAACAGAGTCAGAAACAGAAATCAGAATCGTACGGATCATATCATATCATAATCACAATTTCGTACAGAACAGAACAGATACAGAAAGTAGTACAGATACATATAGCTAAATGCCCTGACACTGACGGAATCTCTACGGATTCCGGCCCCTTATGCCTCCCTTCCCAGACACTGACTGAATCTCATAGGATTCAGGCCCCTTATGTCTCCCTTTGTGCTTACGGCACCAAAACAGATGTGCTTATAGCACCAGAACAGAATTCATCGGATCCGGAACAGAACAGATATCAGATTTCAGATTGAGCTCATTTCAGATTTCCCGTTTCACTAACTGAATCTCATAGGATCCAGACCCCTTATAGCTCCCTTTTTATAGCTTATACACATAGCATTTCAATTCAGAAGAAATACGGACAATTCAGAAATTACCCAAAAATCGGGCAGCACAACGGCAGTATACGGAATTTACACAAAAATTCCTGCAAAGAAAATTTACCGAATTCGCACAGAATACAGATAATCACATTTCAGAACCTTTATTCTACTGCACAGATAAATTCCAATTTCACAGAAAAATCCGGTCGACTAAAAAACACAGCCGAATCAAAAATACCCGGACGAAAATCTTCAGAAAATAACCAAAATGTGCACACTCGGCACGTCAACAATATACAGAAAGTTACGCGGTAAAAACTGAACCGATCAAAAGATACGGACGAAAATCGCTAACGGAAACAAAATCCGGACAGAATATACCGCCAAACACGACGGTTCTGAAAATTGAGAAAGGTAGAATGTGCCTTACCTCGAGCACAGCAAATTCCTCAACAGTCACTTCGATCGAAAACGGCTCCGCGTCGTCCGAAAATCCGCTTTTCCACTTTTTCCTTCGTTTTTCTCTCTCCTCAGCTTTTTCTCTCTCTTCAAAATATCTCATTTCTATATATATATCCAGACTGATCGTCCCGGACGATCGAGCTTCGTACAGGACGATCCATGAAGAGAGGAATTTCGTCCAGACGAAAAATGACATATCGTCCCTAGCGAAGGGTTCACGGGAGAAATTTCGTCCAGACGATCCTGATTTCGTCCAGACGAACCATACAGCCAAAACTGATTTTCTGCACAACCTGTACCGATCGTCCCGGACGATCCAACTTCGTCCCGGACGAACCTGGAGCAAAAACTGATATTACAACATCCATGCCAAGTCTTTCATGACATGATAGTTTTTATGCATATCCTCATCTCATATAAACATTAGCATTTTTTTCTTATGGATAACTTTTTTCATTGTAATTTTAGAAATTTTATGACAAATTTGAAGAAAAATCATGTTATTTATTTTAATTTTTAAAGCCTACCTTCAAAATCTTATTTAAAATTTTCACAAATTTTCCTGAAATTCTACCACCACTCGATTATAGGAAAATTATTATTTTGATCAAAATTTATGTATATACCGCTTAGCTCTTAAGAATCATATATATATATATTCAGATGTGCAGAAACATCCATTTAGACTTGACTGAAAATTTTGATCAAAAATCATGCACACATACATATAAAGAGAGAGGCGTGTGAGAATCATAAGAGACACCAAGATTTTTATGTGCAAAACTCTAAAAATGAAAAAACCCACGGGGTCTAACCTAGTTAAAATAATTTCACTTGTGTTTGTAGTCGATTAAAAATAGTGCCCTTCTGCAAAGGGAAGGTATTGGCTCAATGTATCATATATATATATATATATATATATATATATATATATATAAGCACATTACATAGTTAGGGTTGGAAGAATCCAATAAAAAGGAAGTTATTCTGAAGAGAATGTTGTTATGTTCATTTGGTTAGCAAGGCTATATTTGGGCAAGCGATCGAGATTAGAGGGATTGCAGTCAGTGGACGATGGGGGTTGGAGGGACTATAGTTAGCGGACAACGGTGGCCAAAGGGACCTTAGCTGAAGGGCGATGGAGGTTGGAGGGACCATAATTGGCTGGCGACGAAGGTTGAAGGGACTTAGTCTATGGGTGACTGTGGTCGGAGGGACTGTAGCCAATGGGCGACGGAGGTCGAGGGACCCTAAAAGGTAGGTGACAGTGGTTAGAGGGGGCATAGTCAATGAGCAGCGGTGGTCTGTGGGACTATAGTCGGTGAGTGACAGAGTATGGAAGAACTGCAGTCGGCGGGTGATGGTGGTCGAAGTAACCATATTCGACAGGCAACGATAGTCAAAGGAACCATACAGAGGGCGGCAAAGATCGGAAGTACTATAGTTATCAAGCGATGATGGTCGGATAGAATGTACTCGACCTGCGATATTGGTAAAATGGATCATTGTCGGCATGTGATGGAGGTCGCAGGGTAGACATGTGATGTTAGTCGAAGGGACCATAGTCGACGTACGAAGGAGGTAGGGTAGGCGATGGCGGCCAGAAGGACCGTAATTTGCGGGCGACGGTGGTCAGAGGGATCATAGTTTGCAAGCAATAATGGTTGGAGGGATCATAGTCGACAGGTGATGGTGGTCAGAAGGACCTTAGTCTGTAGGCAACGGTGGTCCAAGGGATTATAATCAGCAAATGGCGAAAATCGGCACCTGGGCGATAATCCGAAAATGGTCTAGCTAACGTTCAGCGGTGGTCAGCAGCCAGGTGGAAGTTGAGCAGCGGCCAGAAGATAGGATGTACTCCGGCGGCCTGACAATGGTTTGACGACAATCGACGGAAGCTCACCAACAGTGTTGCGGGAGCTCTTGAAGACTCAAAGCTATTTCCAATCTACAGCCAAAAGGTTCCCCTCATGTAGAGAGTGGAGTCTATTTATAGATTTTTTAGAATGACATACCCTGTAAATATGAAGAAGATCATGACAGGTTCTGAGTGGTCCATCGGATGACTTGTATTGATTCTCTGGATTATAGAAAAATTTTCAAGTGTTTAAGTGCCTTAATGATGGAAGAATTTTGCAAGCTTGGACTTGTTAGATTCGTCTCGCCGAGCCTCTCGATTCAACTATAAGCAACCTTATTTGGATATCATTTTGTCATCCAATCAATGCTTTGAGCCCTCCAACTACGCTTCGGACTCTAAATTCAGACCCATTTGGCCTCGGATTGGATCGATTTTGGTGTCATTGGGTTTGTCTCTTCGATACATTCAATTTGGATAAGTTTACTTAAATTAGAGTTTGGATTGTCCCAAGTTTAATTTTTAAAAATTTACAACTTAAATACGCCTCGAGATTGATGCTCGATGAAAGTATATATAGTCTATATGAGTGAGCTCTTTAACAAGATAAACAGGTTTGAAGCATCCCTATATGCATTACTTATATCAGAATATCAAGCACATTTTTTTTTTTTAGGGAGAAAAAGAAAAATAAAAAAGAACCCAATAAAAACTAATGACACAATCAAACGGAGAGAAAAAAGAACCCCAAGGAGGGCTCAGCAAAATGCCGAGGCTCCCAGCATCCTCGAAAGCGCAAGGACCATCCAGAAATGGTGAGAGACACCAATGGTTGCCACAAGGTAGCCAATGAGGACACGAGCCCCAGCAACATCATAGCTCGTCAACCTCCAATCCAAACCAATCGCAATCCGAGCAATCGCAGAAAAAACACAAAGATGGACAAGAATTATCTCTTACGACCACCTCTCTTCCAAAGTTTCCCACGAGGAGCCTTGAGAGGTAGATCACTAACCATATTGAATTTGTTACCAGGGTCTGAATATGAATCAGAACCGGATTCATATTCCGACGAATTGATCAACCAATCACCTTGATCCCTAATGTCCATTTTAGTAGTAACACCCACTGTTACAAGAACATTAACCAATTTCTGAGAATTGCCCAAACTGCCTTGCGCATCTGAATTTACTATCTGACCACACACCAGAGGTGCCATACTCAAAACACTATCTCGTGGCCCACCAAAATCCTCCACAACACCCAAAACAGGCGAACCTATAGCACTAGTCTCAGCATTAACAGGACCAGAAATCAAATTCGTTACCAAATCAACAGCCGTAGATTCCTCACCCGGAATAGATTCCTCACCCACATCCCTATGGCCGAGACCGTTCAGCACACAAGAAGGGAAAAAAGGCATAGCATCAGAAGACAACGCAGTATCAGAAGCATCCAGGGGACTATCATTCACAGCAACTTTCATTATATTAGAATTAACATTATCCAAATTGATAGAGACATCCAAAGCAACAGGTGAAATCGAAGAAGTCTCCATAGAAAGTAACACAGCTGCAAAAGTCTTCAAATCATCAACCTCCCCTCTCTCAGCATTCTCACAAGAAATAACCTTATTACATACAGGCTCAACCGGAAGGGAATCATTAGTAACATTTAAAACCAGGGGATCAGACGGGGCAACAACCCGCTCCATTCTCCCGCCAACCCCCACCGCAGACAAATTTGGGTGAAGAGAAAAACAACCTGCTTTAGAATGCCCCAAAGACAAACAATGACCACAATATTCCGGTAAATTCTCAAAAACCACAGACTGCACAAAACCCGAATTTTCGGGACCAACCCAGATTTTATCAGGTAATTCTTTTGACACATCCATTTCCACCAAAACCCTCGCAACCGATGGCCGGGATCCAGTCGACGTAGCACTATCCGTTTTTAAGGGATTACCAAAAATCTTACCCAGACCATTTAGAATACGCGAAGCAAAAAAGATGAGGCCTAAGATTAGGAAATGAGATCCAAACGGGAACCACATGAGATTCAATTTCCACATCTAATGTATGAGACCACTTAATTAATTTCATGAAGCAATTATTAACGAAATATGATCTATGCGCAAAAACTCTGCAATAATCCAGCTCATTGAAAAATTTAATCAAAACGTTTCTCTGATTAAGAACCGTAACAGAGACCTCCCCTTTCAGTTTCAGATTAAAAAAAAATTTCCTAACATCATCCAAAGATGGACGACTCGCAGGAAATTTACCCACAAGGGCAAATTCAAACGAGGCAGCTAAAGACTCAATTTCCATCTCCGAAATCCATAAAGAAGGCATGCCTTTGAAAGAAGAAACCTTTAGTTCAGGAAAAATCAAAGAAGTAGAAGAAGTACCAGACAGTGCTTGTTTAAACGAAAGAGGCGAAGAGCCTGAGAGGAAACCAGGATCCCGGAGGCGAGAAGACGCCATCGAAGCCAAAAAAAAGAAATACGCAAGTAAACTGACAGAGAAACAACCAGACGCACAAAACCCAGGCGGACGGGCGGAGGCGCCGCCAGAGGGATTTTAGGGCGAAGCCCTAAAACCCAGAGCGGAGACGCACGAAACCCAGAGCGAACAACGAAAACTAATCTTAAATCTCTCTGAGATACTTATATTTCAGGATATCAAGCACATGATTCAAGAACTTAGAAAATATCTTTTGTCTCCATAGGCACACATCAGCTAAAGAATAAAAGTTCTAAAAATAAATTTCAGGCCTTATTTAAAAAACTTTCATTTAAAACAAAGGCTACAAACTTGCAAAATTAGTCACTATAGAACCCATAAAATCGATTATGTTTAAACAATTTTACTTTATGCTCCTGCTGGTATAAGAGCTTCAAAATTTAAATAATTTGGGTTGAAACTGTAATCACAGGATTGAAATTCAAATTTCTCATTTAAAACAGAAGATAATATGAATTTATTGATTAATAGAAAGAGAAAAAGAAATGTTGGTCCGACAAGGTTCCATTATTTGAAACAATTATACACTTGCTCTTAGAATGAGTTCAATTTTATTCTCCAAACTGTAGATTGCGAATGACTTGCTAGAGCTGGTCTGTCCATACAGATATTGCACATAATCAAAAATGAAAATTAATTCACTACTGGAAAATCGTCCGTTACCAACAAATTTATCGACTGATTTTCTGCGGACAATTTTCCTGCGGAGTTTTCTGCAGAATTTTATCGTCGGAAAATTTTTGCGAAGCTCATTTTATAAGCGAAAACTGGAAATCCACCAGAAAATCAGTCGATAATACGTGATTTTCAATAGTGACTTAACATATTTCAAAAGAATATTAGTTAAAATTCATGATTAACATAATAGTAGGCATGCAATATAAAATGCATAAAAAATATTAATGTATTTAGAAACTTTTGAATTTGCTTTAAGAAACACTGATTGATCCTTAGAACACTTGCCTTGATCATCTCCTCAAAAACAGTTTTTGCACAGGATACCTCTCTCTCTCGATCGATCTCTTTGATAAGCATTTAACGTACCATCTTGTATACAAGGTGGAACCTTCCTACCTCTGCTAAGTACGTGTAATTCCTTGTTGCATTTCTATATGCAAAATTATTAATTTTTCTTCAATACTAACTGCAAAAGAAAAAAAAAAATCCAACCTAGAATGCCATTGTATGCAGAGATGCTTTCACAATGTAAAATGACATCGTGTAGCATTTGATAGATTTGATGCTCGATCTCCTCAACGTGAAAAATAATTATTTTTTTCTAGTATGCTAGCTTATCATTCCCTGTAAAGAAACTCCTATATAGTTCTAAGATCATTCAAGCTTTCTTCGCATTCCATATACATAATATTGTTTTCTTTGCCCTCTATGGAAGTCTCCTTCTCTACCGCAAGCTTTAATATTCCACTCTTATTCTTCTTTAGCATTGCTTCTTTTCTCCTAGTTCACGGACAGCTTCCGTTGCCCATTACTGACACCATTGACATTCAGCATCATAAGGTCCATATCGTTCATGTTCAAAAGCCAAGTGTAAAAAAGTTCCAGCTCTTCAAACATAGAAAAAGTTGGTACCAGTCTTTCTTGCCTAATGACACCCTCTTCTCCGGCGAGCCACGCCTGGTCTATGCTTATCGCCAAGTGATCACGGGATTCGCCGCTTGGCTTACCCAAGAAGAGTTGAAGTCCATTGAATCAATGGATGGGTTTCTCCTGGCTCACCAAGATGCCACCCTCCAGCACCGTACGACATACACCCCAAAATTCCTCGGACTCGATAGGGCGCAGGGCATGTGGTATGATTCCGGGTATGGCCAAGGTCAAATCATTGCTGTCATTGATAGCGGGGTGAAGCCCACCCACCCTTCCTTCGGCGGCCATGCCATGCCGCCGCCTCCACCAAAGTGGAGTGGCACTTGCTATTGGGGCCCTCCAATCTGTAACAACAAACTCATCGGGGCACAGGGCTTCGGAGGTGGGAGCTCAATCGATCCAATAGACAATCATGGTCACGGCTCCCACTGTGCAAGTATTGCAGCCGGTAACTTTGTCGATAATGCAAATGTTCTTGGTCAAGCTCATGGCACGGCCGCTGGTATTGCACCAAAGGCCCACCTCGCCATCTACAAGGCAACCACAGGTAGCGCCCAGCTTAAATCCTTCGATGCGGCCATTCGTAACCATGTTGACGTGATATCCATTTCCCAAGGCGACATATCACCAAACTTTGATGCGAACAGGATTGTAATAGGCTCATTTGCAGCAATCACAAAGGATATTGTCACCTGCGCGGCGGCGCCAAATGACCCACGGGTTAGTAGCATTGATAATGATGCCCCCTGGATCATAACCGTTGGTGCAGCCTCAACTGATAGAAGAATAACAGCCACTGTAAAGCTTGGCGATGGGCGAGAGTTCGATGGCGAGTCAGCCTATCAGCCCAGCAACTACAACTCACCACAGCTACCGCTAGTGATAGGCTTACCCAACGTGAAAGGAAAGATATTACTCAATAACTCAGAAAAAAACAACACTGCGACAGGTCTCCTTGTCCTAAAACATGGAGGGGAGGCATTGGTTGTCTTGGGTTTCCTTGGAAATTTAACAATTGCACAACCTCATGTGCTCCCAGCCGCGTTTGTTACCCAATATGCAGCACAACAACTTGTAAAGTATGCAACCTCTACACCTAATCCGACCGCATCAATTATCTTTAAAGGTACACAATTTGGTGTCCGGCCCTCACCAACTGTTGGCTCATTTTCGGGTCGAGGCCCTAGCCTTCGCAACGGGGGCATCATAAAGCCTAATGTAATTGCGCCAGGCGTCAACATCCTTGCAGCATGGCCATTTGAGATTGTCATAAACCACACAAGCACATATGAAAAGTTCAGTTTTCAATTCGGCACCTCTATGGCCACACCACATGTAGCTGGTCTTGTTGCTCTTCTCAAGAGCAACCATCCTACGTGGTCAGCTGCAGCAATCAAGTCGGCAATCATGACAACGGCTCGCACTACTGATAATGAAGGAAAACCTATTTCAGATCAGGCTGATGGGAAGAAAGCCAAAGTGTTTGCTACAGGATCAGGTCTTATCGACCCAGAGGCAGCTAACAATCCGGGTCTCATTTATGATATCCAACCCCATGACTACATCCGTTACCTCTGTGGCTTGGGCTTGTTTGATGATAAGAAAATTAATGCCATAGTTCGGGGAAAGATAACTTGCTCTACCATTCGTAGCATCAAAGCAGAGGAACTAAACTATCCTTCCATAGGAGTGTCTCTTGGTGCTAGCTCTGCACCAAAAACTGTGAGTAGAACAGTGACAAATGTTGGAGATGCTGGCACTACCTACACTGTGGATTTTGATGACCCGAAAGGTGTCAATATTGTGGTTTCTCCAAAAGTCCTTCGCTTCAACAAAGTTGGGGAGACGAAGAGTTTTAACATCACGCTAAGCTTTAAAAGCGTTCCCTTGCCAGCTGGTGAAGTTTCAGAAGGGAAATTATCATGGGTTTCTGGCAAATACCTTGTGAGGATTCCAATTGCAGTCACATTCGTCTGATAAATCATTCTTCCTGAATATTTATTTCTATAAACTGTTAGAAATATAAATAAAAAATGAATTAGCTAATTAATATCTTGGAGTACTTAAAAAAGTCTACATTGTTATGAAAATCTCTAGAATAAGTTATATGGCATGAAGTAATTGAAAATTCTATTCTGAAAATTAAAAAATCCTCCATGTACTACTAGGCATAGAAAATTATACATAAAGATTATTGCTGAAGTTTATTATCTAGAATAAGCTCGATTCTAGTTGGATCTAGAATTCGTCGAGTACTTGTATCGATAAGTCTTATGATATGTCATTTTATGCAATTTAAATTCAAGAGTAAATGGTTCCACACATCAACTCGAGTACATTCTCTCTCCATTAGATACACAACATTTCTCTCTCTCTCTCTCTCTTCCTCTATCCTCTACACAAAATTTCTATTACAATGATATCAAAGCAAGTTTTATGGGAAGTTGGTGAGCATCATGAACCTCTTAGTAAATCTGTCTCATTAAGGACAACGATGAAAATTGAAGCAGTTGAATGAAGATCTTGTTTGGCTCATAAGGGGAGGTAGTAGAAACTTGATAAACCGAGTTGCAAGATGGAGTAAAATTATTGGCAACTCAAATGAACTCCATGGAGACTCAAATGAACTCCATGGAGAAATGTAGTAAGAATGATCACAAGGCAATCTTTTGTTGGAATAAGAAAAGGGCTTTTGGAACAAGAGAAGGATAAAGAGAACAAAAGAAAGAAAGTAGAAATTTTATTTCTCAAATTTTTTGCTTAATACAACTCAAAGACACAACCACTATTTATACTAGTAGTACACCGTTAGGATTATGCCAACACATTTCAATCTAATGGTTACAAATAACTCTCTAGAGTATTCTCATATCTCCTATCATAAATAACATTAAATGCATATTCTAGACTTTTCTAACAATTACTCCTTAAAAGACCCTCTAGAGTATTCTCATATCTCCTATCATAAATGACATTAAATGCATAGATCTCTAGAGTCTTCTTTAATAGATTTCTCTAGATTATGGGCTTCAATCAAAAGCCCAAATAATAACGGGCCAAATTAAGTTTAATTTCCAACATCCCCCCTTAAACTTAATTTTGTGACTCCAAGAAAATTTCTCATCTTGATATAGTCTTCATACTTGAGTGGCTTGGTGAAGATGTCAGCAATCTGGTCTTGTGACTTCACATATTCCGCTTGCACTTCCTTCCTTGTAATGCATTCTCTGATATAGTGATAGCGCGTATCAATGTGCTTGCTTCTATCATGAAAAACTGGATTTTTGGCCAATGCTATTGCGGACTTATTATCAACATGAATCTTTGTTGCTTCTTCTTGAGGCAGGCTTAACTCTTTTAACAAGTTTCGAAGCCAAATTGCATGACAAACACAAGATGTTGCAGCTACATACTCTGCTTCACAAGTAGAGAGACTGACAATTGGTTGTTTCTTTGACATCCAGGTGAAAGCTGTATCTCCCATGAAGAACACATAACCAGTGGTGCTCTTTCTATCATCCATATCGCCAGCCCAATCACTGTCGCTATATCCTACAAGTCTAAAATCGTTAGATGAGGAATATAGTAAGCCAAAATGAATTGTACCTTTGATATAGCGTAGGATTCTTTTAGCGGTTTTTAAGTGGCTTGTGGTTGGAGTCTCCATATAACGACTGACAAGTCCGACAGCATAGAGAATATCAGGCCTTGTGCATGTTAAGTAGCGCAAGCTCCCAACAAGGCTCTTGAAAAATGTAGGATCGACTCTTTCTCCTTCATCATGCTTTGACAGCTTAACTCCACATTCAATAGGAGTATTTATAGGTTTGCAATTATCCATCTTGAATTTCTTCAACATCTCCTTTGCATAACTTTCTTGTGAGATAAATATTCCATCTTCCATTTGATGGACTTCAATGCCCAAATAATAGGCCATGAGCCCAATATCAGTCATCTCGAATTCTTTAGTCATTGCTTCTTTGAATTCTTCAAACATCATTTGATTATTTCCGGTGAAGATCAAATCATCAACATACAAGCAAATGATTAAAACATCTTTATTCTCATTCTTGATGTAAAGAGCATGTTCATAAGGGCATTTTATAAAACCTTTGTCTTGTAGATACTTATCTATCCGACTATTCCATGCTCTTGGTGCTTGTTTCAACCCATAGAGCGCCTTCTTTAGTTTGAGAACTTTGTTTTCTTTCCCTTTGACTTCGTATCCTGGAGGTTGTTGAATATATACTTCTTCTTCAAGAACTCCATTCAAGAAGGCTGATTTTACATCCATTTGATGTATCTTCCATTTATTTTGAGCTGCCAAGGAGATGATTAGTCTAATTGTTTCTAAGCGAGCAACAGGAGCAAATACCTCATCATAGTCGATGCCGGCTCTTTAACTGTAGCCTTTGGCCACTAGTCTTGCCTTGTATCTTTCAATTTCTCCTTTAGCATTCTGCTTTGCTTTGTACACCCATTTCACGCCAATTGCCTTGTGTCCGTGAGGAAGTGATGCAAGCTCCCATGTGTCGTTCTTCTCGATGGCCTTAATTTCTTCATCCATAGCATCCTTCCACTCCTTATTTTGTATGGCTTCTTGAAAATTCATTGGCTCACATTCTGCAAAGAGGCAAAAGAGTGTAAGATTTTCATGATTCTCTGTTACCTCGTATATGTCTCTTAAGCTTCTGAACCGTGGTATTCTTTCACTCGAGCTTTCTTGATAATCTGTAGTTGGTGTTGCTGGTGGAGTAGTAGGCTCCTCTCTTGCTTGCTCCATCCTTGGTTGCTCCGTATCTTCATCTTCATATTTGTAATCTTTCTCATATGATCCCCAGTCCCATTCTCCTTCTTCATCGAATATAACATCTCGGCTGATAATTGTCTTTCTAATATTTGGATTGTATAGCTTGTATCCTTTTGAGTTGTTGTCGTAGCCGATGAAGATGAACTTCTCACTTTTATCATCTAACTTACTTCTTTTCATATAAGGTACGTGCACATGAGCTATACTTCCAAACACCTTTAAGTGGGAGATGCCGGGCTTTCTTCCACTCCATGCTTCTTGTGGAGTCATACCCCACACACTTCTTGTTGGTGAACGGTTGGTCAAATAAACTGCACAGGAGACCGCTTCTGCCCAAAATTCCTTCGGCAGCTTCTTGCTTTTGAGCATACTCCTTGCCATGTCAAGGATGGTTCTGTTCTTCCTTTCTGCTACTCCATTTTGTTGAGGGGATCCTGGAACAGTTAGAGATCGTCGTATCCCATTGGCATCACAGAATTCTTGAAATTCTTTTGAAGTGAACTCTCCTCCTCGATCCGATCGCATAGCCTTGATCTTGAGTCCACTTTCTTTCTCGACAGCTGCCTTGAATTTCTTGAATATGCCGAACACCTCTGATTTTTGCTTCAAAAAGTACACCCATGTTTTTCGTGAGAAATCATCAATGAAGAGAAGAAAGTAGTTGCTCTTACCGAGTGAGCATGGCTTTATTGGTCCACAAACATCTGTATGTATGAGCTCCAATGGCTTTTGAGTTCTCGAACTTGATTCTCTTGGAAAGCTTTTCCTGAAATGCTTCCCAAGTAGACATGCTTCACACATTTGATCGGGGTGCTTGATGCAAGGGAGACCTCGCACCATCTCTTTCTTTGAAAGCAGCTCCAGTCCTCCAAAGTTGAGATGACCAAATCGTAGATGCCATAGCCAAGAGACATCTTTATAACAAGCTTTGAGGCACTTGGCAACATCATTTTGAATGTTTAGCAAAAACATTCTATTTCTTGACATTGGCACTTTCGCAATTAAAGTACCAATATTATCTTTTAAGAAAAGATAATTATTTTGTAAATGAATATCATATCCTTTCTCCAAAAGTTGCCCCAAGCTTAAAATATTACTCTTCATGTTTGGCACAAAATATACATTGGAAATAAATTGATGATTCCCATTCTTCAAGCGAATGAGGATGTTACCTTTGCCTTTCACTTCTATTTTTGAGTCATCTCCAAAGGATACATTGCCGCCCACCGTTTCGTCAAGCTCCACAAACATGCTCCTTTTTCCGCACATGTGATTACTTGCTCCAGTGTCCAAGTACCACGTTCCATCTTCACATCTTTCATTATTTTGTAGGCTAGCAATAATGTGCCGTCTTCTTTTCTTTCTTCTTCTACGTAGTTGACTTTTTCGTTCACTTTACTTTTGGGCGCTCTACATTCTTTAGCAAAATGCCCAAATTTATTACAATTATAGCACTTAACTTGAGATTTCTCGTACCTCGAGTTTGAGCGTCCTCTTCCACGCCCTCTTGTTGAATTTTCTTCTCTTTCGTGATTATTATTGTTGAAATCTCTTTCTTGTTCATTTGCACGACCTCGTCCTTGTCCACGACCTCTTCCACGATAGTTTTTATTATTGTTGTTGAAGCTTTCGTCTTTCTTGGCTAATTTGAGATCTAGCTTGAGGAGTTGCTCTGTAATCCCTTCAGTCATCTTCTTTCTTTCTTCATAAGCTTGCAATGATCCCAAGAGTTGCTCTATTGTTATCTCTTGTAGATCTTTTGTCTCCTCGATGATAGTTGTGATACTATCAAATCTAGATTCTAGCGATCGAAGAATCTTCTCAATGATAGTCACATCTTCTAGCTTCTCACCATTTCTTTTTAGTTGATTAGAAATGGAAAGAACTCTTGAAAAATAATCGGAGACCGTCTCACCTTCTTTCATTTGCAAGACATCAAATTGTCTTCTTAAGGTTTGAAGACGTACCTTTTTAACCTTCTCTTCACCCTTGTATGATATTTGGAGCTTCTCCCACGCTTGTTTGGCTGATGTAGCACTTGAGATTTTCTCAAAACCGTCATCATCTAACGCTTGATAGATGAGGAAGAGAGCCTTTTTGTCTCTCTTTCTTGAATCCCTTAAACTATCCTTTTGTGTTAAGGATAGAGCGGACTCGTCGCTTGGCTCATCGTAACCTTTCTCTACAATCTCCCAAACGTCAAGCGCTCCAAGAAGTGCCTTCATCTTTATACTCCAATTATCATAATCCGTCGTCTTGAGCAATGGAACTTGGAAGGAAGCCATACCTCCATTCGCCATCTCTAGAAAGGAACTTGGCTCTGATACCACTTTGTTGGAATAAGAAAAGGGCTTTTGGAACAAGAGAAGGATAAAGAGAACAAAAGAAAGAAAGTAGAAATTTTATTTCTCAAATTTTTGGCTTAATACAACTCAAAGACACAACCACTATTTATACTAGTAGTACACCGTTAGGATTATGCCAACACATTTCAATCTAATGGTTACAAATAACTCTCTAGAGTATTCTCATATCTCCTATCATAAATAACATTAAATGCATATTCTAGACTTTTCTAACAATTACTCCTTAAAAGACCCTCTAGAGTATTCTCATATCTCCTATCATAAATGACATTAAATGCATAGATCTCTAGAGTCTTCTTTAATAGATTTCTCTAGATTATGGGCTTCAATCAAAAGCCCAAATAATAACGGGCCAAATTAAGTTTAATTTCCAACATCTTTTTCACATATAAAGCCATAGATGTAGCTAATTTGAGAAAGTGATGTTTATAAAAAATGGGCAATCATATAAGAATATTATTCTCCTACTAAATTGAAAAAAAAAACATTTGAGCTTTAAAAATCATAACCCAAAGCCAAATCTATGCATTAATCAACGTCAATATGGTATGAGTATTAGAAATCCCTCTACATTCATCTTTTCTATATGATTCATCCAAATGATTCTGGCTTGCCTAAAAGCTGCTCCAAGATTTGATATCTGAAATAGTTTTAGTCGATAATCTTTGAATGTACCTTATCATTAAAAAAAAATCTAACTAACTAACAATTATATATTAAAAATCAAACTATAAAAAATAGATAAGTTAAGTAATTAATTAATTCATATCACAACATAATAAGTATATGTGGCATTTTATTAATTAAGCTCATATGTCTGATACCCATGAGCAAAATGTATTCTATAATAGTTATGAAAATTATAGTTTGATTTTTAATATATAATTTTTACATATTGATGTAAGACCACAATAAAATAAATTGTAAATGCTCATATATTGGATACCCATAAGAAAAAATTATTCTATAATAGTTATGAAAATTAGTGATACTAAATGTGTGCCAAATATATGCATCCTAACTTGGCACAAAGTCATGCATTATAAGGCTTTTGCATCAAAGCGACCTAGCATAGATCAACAATATTGGTGAATGTGAAATTATTATGTGCGGTCACCGGATGCCGTACGGAAGTGAATTTGAACATGCCACGTCACTATTTTGATGTGCACTGGTATTAGGTACAACTGTGTACCAGGTGACGTGACACATCCTGATTCGTTTTCGCACCATCCGATGATCGCACGTAATAATATATGATGATGAAGGAGTTGTTGTATCTAAATGGATAATTATGACCTATCACAACATCCAAATGAGTTTAAAATCTTGATGTGATTGAGGCCAACTCATATATTGTGATGGCCTATCATGTGAACTAATCTCAAGTATTCATTTAAGCTATGGTCTACAACCTTAGCATTGGATTTTTAAAATTAATTTCAAAGATATATTTTGACATTGTAGATAGAGGTTTTAAAATAAATATATATTTATTCATAGTTTTTTTAAAATAGTTAATTCAATTTAAAAAACTGATTAAGGTGGGATATCTTAGCTTATTTATGTGCCTTGTTAATCATAAGAGATTTGGTTATGATGGCATGATTTTCATTATCAAGTAAATCTTAACCCAATAATGATAGTCAATGTACAATAGCAAGAGGCAAGTTCTAAAGCTAAGGGTGGAACCTGCATAACTGATCTATGCTAACTTAACTCATCCATATGTAAATGCAACAACATTTTGGAAAGTTAGTTGAAACCTTTTCAACTATTAAGGTTAACGAATTCAAGCATTCTAACGCAGTATAAAAATATAAAAAATAAATAAAAAGGATTTGAACATTAAGAAAGTTCTCTAAGTGTTTGGAGTGCAAAAGTTAGTTTAAGTATAGATAATCTATCCAATAAAGAAGGAATAATTTGAGTATATGTGTAAATCCAAATTAAAAAAGAACCCAACAAGAGGGTATGATTGAATGACAGAATTATTTAGTAAAAAATGCATGACTAAGTTATGACATAACTTAACCAAAAGGGTATGGCCAAGTCTAGAAGAAATATACTAGAATAACATAAAATTGAAGATATTATAGCCAAAAAGCATGACTATAGTCAAAAGAGCATTACTATTTCAATGATAGCTAGATCTAACCAAAATAATATGATTAGAGTAAAAAATAACTTAATCAAAATTATACGATCAAATAAAGGAGATACCAAGTTAAAAGAGCAACATTAGATATGTAACATCCCAGAATCAAATTTAAAAGAATTGGTTATCTTCTAATTAGTCAACCAGAGCTTTAATAAAGCATCACGTTAATAAATTTATATCCAATGAAAATAACTAACAACTATATACCTCAAAATATTTCACAATATTCCCAAAATTAATATATAATAGCTAGGAAATCAATATAATTATTACTCTATCATAAACTCCTGACTACAAAATAATAAAAGAATACATATAGATAATTAAAAAAAATTTGAAGATCTATGACAATCTCACTCTAATTGCTCCTGACCCCTTCTCTGACTTGAAATACATATAATAAGCATAAAAGTCTAGGAAATAATCAAAATTCTATTACTACTTTCAATGCAGGATAAAAGAATCAATATGTATATTTAATACTAGTCAAAATTAATCATCACTTAATAAAAGCAATAAAATTCTCAAAAAATAATAATAATAATAATATTTTTAATTATATAATTTAATCAATTATCAATATAAAATTCATATAAATCATATTTTGGGGCTTTAAAAGTTATTTAAAAAATATGTATAAATTAGTTATTTTATTTAGAAAATACTAATGAAATCAATTTGTAAAATAGACACGTGATGGTCCCAAAATCTTCACTTGTATCGACAAATATCAATTTAATAAGGATGTGCACCAGTGGCATAAAATTAAAAATATATATATATATAATTAAAACACAATAATATCTAATTTATAGATAATACAATTTATTATTTTAACTTAACAAGATTCCTTAAAAAATTATTTATTTGTATCAAAATACATGTTATTATAATTTCCCCACCTTAAAAAAAATATCACCCTCGATATTTCCACGAAAAAAGCAGATCAATAAGAATAAATTTAATTCATAATTCTATCAAAATAACTCAATATGATTCAAACATATATCAAAACTAATAAATCAATTAAAATTCATTCAAATTCTCTCCAAAATAATGTATTCAATCAATATTCATGAGTTCATTTAAAATAACCATACACCCATATATCAATATTCAAGCATAATATACTATGCAAATTATTAAACAATCAATTTAAGGATTAAAAATTCTACCAGTGGATCCTCCAGCCGCATTCTCATCATCCTGTCGGATCAAACTATAAACTTTGGGTCATATAGGTGGTAGTATTTGTGTAGAAAATTTTATAGGTGGTGTAGCAGACTGTGTATATCCTCTTTAACTTTCAACCATTCTTCTTCTATATATCCCATTATTTATTCTATTCTCTAAATCCCATTATACCCTATCGATCTATAACCTTACCTAGCTTGCTCCCCTCTTAATTTAGATCTTATCCCCTATTATTATTGTGAAAAATCAACCATTTGGTGCCATCGTTGCCCACATATAAAATACTAACCAGTCATCAGAAAAACAATCCACTATGTCTCGACTAATTCATGTGATGCTAATTGAGAGTTATAAGAAGTCATTACTTTCCAACAAGAAAAGTGTGATAACTTCATTTACTGAGCCAACAAGTTACTAATATTGACACTGATATTTAAAAAACATCATTATAGTAAGGACTTTTACTTATTTTATATAACTATTAGAATGCATGCTATAAAATCACTACCACTGTATCTCTTTACTATTACTTCAACCCATGATGTTAATGTTATTGTTGTTCTACTATTATTAATATGCTGATCGCGTGATGTATATTGAACATGTGTACTGGATGTTGATGCTGAGTTGACATTGATATGGTATTTATGAGCATGTGATACACGGATACAACTATTTTTATATACTTTATTGCATTGACATAATTTTGATAGTATTTACTAATATTTTGATTTGATGTTTTATATAATTTATATAATGATTGTAGTATTGATATAATGATTGTTTTAGTGACTTGACAGTTATATTAGTTTACTAATTTCTCTATTGTATTATTGTATGATCATGTGAATACTACTGTTATAATTTCACTATTGACATATATATTATACTTTTATATTAATTGTGTTGAGTTCACTTATAGGTTTTGGTGACCAATTGGGCTTTTTAGTTTATTATATTTTGTTAAATATTTTTCAGATCAGAGCAGATGATCAGATGTTTAAGATTGATCAGATAATGATTTCTCATGTTTACTTTCTTTTTATTTTAGTTATTCTTTTGTACTCAAGATAAAATAATAGTAGTATGATTATATAGATCCTAAGTAACGTATATGATTTTTTTGAGAAATATATCTATGTTTTGATCGATAGCTAAATTTTCACCACTATTTAGAAAATAAAAAATTTTGGAAGCTCTACTTGTTTAAATTAAAAAAATAATAATAATTCTTTCAATTTAGATTCTAGGGCATCACATATTACATTAATGACATGTTCCCCTACTCAAATCTCATGAAAGCCTTCTACTCAAATTACATAATTTATATTTACATATTGTCACAACACCTTCTCCCAATCAAGGACATCATTTGTAATCAACGACAAACACTGCTGAAATAATTTTAACTGGGCTAAGCCTTGTGATTTTTTCCTTTTCAAGATTTTTCAAGTAAAAATTGAATAATGATTGCTACTATTTAACAATAGCATGCCAATATGACATAGGTCATATAGAGGTGAGCCAAACCAACTGAAGTAATCATGCATGAAAAGTGATAAACATTACCATTGCTAATCATGTCAATGTACACAATCATTTATATGATTGATGGACACTATTGATGTCAACTTTGACTCCCAACATCAACGCTAGGATTTATATTTAATTTCATGATCTCTGGTCTTCTCCTCTCAAAAGAGTATGATTAAACACACAAACAAATAATCACTTAAAGACAACTATCATATCACAGAATTCTTCCAATTTCAACCATGTAATATGTTTGTTATATCGTATTAATGGTTTCCCTTGAGGAAGGGCTTCATTTATGATCAATAATAAACACTAGAACAGTCATTTTAATTGGATTAGCTCTACGTGCTTTTTCCCTTTCCTAGATTTCCACATAGAAATTTAGGTGCCTTACACTTCTTATAAATCCTCTATTTATTCATGTATATATTGTGTCTTCATATAAAACTGAGATATTAACTCTCTATCTATCTAATTATGTGAATATTACATCAAATAACATATATTATCTATATAGTTTATCACTCTATTATTATTATTATCTTTGCTTTATGATTAGGCAATGAATTACACATCTTCTAAACATATTAAGAAAAAAATCTATCATGATAATTCGCCTAAATTTTTATTATAATTAATATTAAAGTCTTTAAATTTTTTTGAAATGGATGCAATATATATTATGTAAAAGCACATTTAAAATCATTAAATTCAATCATTATCATTTTTTTAGAATATTCTAATACAACGTTTTCACCATATTATCAACTTTGTCATAATACCACATATTTTATGTTATTTTATTAAAATCTTAATTTGTTTTAAATTAGGAATATAATTGTTGTTATAATTACTTGTAATGATGAATTTATTTATTACATCTCTTTAAAAAAATTTTATTTAATTAAATAATATTTACAATTTTATAATATTACTTAATTTTTTTTAAATTTATTAATATGCATTTAATGCATGTGTAATTATACTAGTAAATATTAAAATTTCAATATTAAGTGTACAAATAAAAAAATTAAATAATATATCTTTAATATTTAATATATTTTTTCTCTCGTTCATTCCCCTTCAACAAAACTATCCGAAATGGTCGGCTGATTGCCACGTACTCATAGGAGAGATCATCATATTCGTTCTTACCAAACGTGGGGTCCACCAAGAGGCGCGTTGAATTGTCGTCGAGTGCGCGACCTCGTCGGTACACTGAATATAATTTTCCCCCTTTCCAGCCTGCTTCGTAAAAGGATTAAAAGTCATTTTAAAAAAATAAAATTAAATGAGCTTCAGCTTTATCACATTTCACATGTTCCTTGCCCTTTGCTCACGTGATACGCGCTTGTCAAAATTAAAATGCGCTTGAATTGTTTAAATTCAAATAAGCGAGCAAAACGTGCAGCCTACCTGATTTATTTTTTTCCTTTCAAGCTCAATTATGAAAGGGCCTTCGTACCATTATTATTATTATTTTTTTCTTTCGTGGGACCGTCGTTTGAACGGCCTCGATCTGCTTATTTCAATATTACCGACGGCGTGGGTCCGATTGTTTAATTAATTAAGAAAATTAAAATATATATTTTTTAAGGAATTTTGGGGTAGGGCCCGATTTTTATAAAGCTAAATAAGTATTACAATAGATAGCAGCAAATAAAGAAGAACCAAAAAATAAGAAACAAACAAAGAAAATAAATAGAAACCAACAGAGTACCAACTCTTCAATGTAGACTAGAGAATAGCCTGGATATAGGAGAATGGGACTTGGTTTACCCAAAGCCAACATTCATATTCCTCTGATATCTAAATGGGTCTTCCCAGAAAAATTTGGGTCGATTTTGTCTCGAGTCAATCCAGGTAACGTGGTTGTCACAAGGACCTTTTTTTTTTCTTTCTTGAATTTGATCTTCCCTTTTTTGCCATGAAAGCCATCCAAGTGTTTGAATATAAATAACTAACTTTGATCATCATCGTCCTGATAAAATCAGTCAAAAACTTGCATTGCTGAACCAAAGTTCTTTAAATAACAGAATTCCTTAAAACATTGATATTCTCATTATTAGTCATTTTAAAAAATTTAAACTAAACAGCCTTCTTCAAGAGCCGTTATTATGTCCTCCGACCGGATGCAGAGGAACATCCAGTCGTAGGCAAAAAAACGCCTGTACCGTGGTGTACGTACTGAGTTTTTTGAAAAAACTCGGTACACCTTGGTACAGGCGTTTTTTTGCCTACGACCGGATGTTTCTTGCATCCGGTCAACCGAACCAAATAAAAGCGCCTTCTTCACTTAGAGTGATATAAGACGGATTTTCAAGTTCCCAAAAAACTGCATTTTATTCCTTTCTTTCAATAAAAGATAAACGGAGAATACGATTGTTAAAAAGAGAATATGCTTTTCTCTTTTATTTGATTGTTGACAATTATCAATACAGTCAACTAATTGGAAAATATTATGTTTCATTAAAAATATATCTATGAAAAGAAATAGACCTTTAATCACAACAAAAGAATAATCACATTCAAAAAAGATGTTCTTATGATTTTCGACCTCCTTATTATATAAAACACAGATGGCATGCATGTTAATAACCCTCTTATTCAACAAATCTGCTATTTTCAGTCTTTCAATACTTGTCATCCAAGTGAATGAAGAAAATTATAACTAAGATTTTATTTAGGACAATTTTATTTCTATAAAATAACTTTTTAATACATTAAAAAAATTATTTAAAAATTAGTAAAAAAGTCTCCGCAAATGAAGCTTAAATCATAGCCTAAAAATATTAATGTATTACTAAATTTATTTTATAATTCGGTGCAATATATAATTATCCTACCTTATTATTAGATTTTTTATTTCATTTTTTATATACATATTTTGTGTGTGTTAAACTGTTAATTTAGCCATAAATTACTTTTTTTTTTCTTTTATTAATTTCTTTTCTCATTTTTTAAAGCGCCCGCCAACCTTATTACTGTTCACACGTGGGCTAGCCGAGTGGTCAGAAAAGGCTTACTGATTGTAGTGCTGCTCTAGGGAAGGCGCCTACTAATATTCAATTGACAATTTTTTTTTTTCTTCTGAAGTTCATGGCTACTGATTAGAGAAGAAAATACGAAATGAATTACATAAATATGATTTAATACAATTGTTTGAAAGGCATATATAATAATATAAATCGGAGATGGGTGAGCACGGTTGGGAACCTCCATCTCGGATTCGAATCCCCTTTACTGCTGGCTCGTCTCTTCAGTGGGGCAAAAGCAAGTGTGAGCTCGATACTGGTGGATGGCCTCCTTAGATTCCGCCGAGAGATTAGTTACACTGTCAAGCACTCTCTTTAGAGTGATAGCGGGTAGAAACCTCCGTTCCCAAAACAATAAAAAAATATATACAAATCTTATATTCATTTATATTAATTTTTAAATTTAAACTTTTTATTAATAAAATGAAGAATTTATTTGAGATAATTTCCTTACTATTTAAGATATTATACTTACATGCTTTAAAAAATACTAGGTGCATGTTCTGTTTCATTCATTTTAATTGAATTAAATGTATAAGTTTGATATAAATATATTTTTCATATTCATCATATATTTTATTAAGGAAGTTAAGAGGATATTTTAAATAAAAATCATATGAAGTAATCAAGCATTTATTAAAATTTATTTAAATTAAATTATCTTTATATTTTAAAAATTGAGTGTTTAAACATAAAAAATGTGCCTACATAACTTAAAATTCTAAAATCATTATTAGACCTTTAGTCCTCAACTAATTTGATTAGATGTCGGACGTATTAAGGCTTCATTAATAATAGTTTTTTATTATTATTTTTAAGGAATTTTTGTGTCAAGAAAACTCTTTCAAATAAAACCTAAATTAGAGAAATGATAAAAAAGAATAAGCATTCACAATTTTTTCTCATGCATATTTATATTTTTATTTATGTAAATAAATCAATATTAGTATTAAAAATTAAATCATTTTTTTTGTGCTAAATTTAAGAATGAGTCGCTATTAAATTAGGTCTGATTCAGTAAATCAGCAAAATTATTATTAGGCCCACATTTAAAGATCTAATGAAATGACTTTGAGCCAATTTTAAATTTAATCGAAGATCGGATGATGTACAGCACTTAGCAAGTGAAAGATATTTTTATCATAATATTATATTGTTCGTAATTCTGTTATTCAATATAGAACAACAAAATTGCTAATATTTTATTGTGGTATCTTATGACGGTTTTCATAACATGCATGAGAGAAAAATATTTAAAAAAAATATATAACAATTCAAAATATATCACAATTCGGCAATTTTTTTAGACATTTAGGTTCAATTTTATATATACATTACATATACAAAATTCAAACTCAAGAGAGCTCTTAATTTGATCCCCCTTTAAATCGAGAAACTATTCTATGTGGACACCGGATCATCCGTAGGGGAATCAAAACACGCTATATCACTCGGTACACAGTCGCTGTACACAGCAAATGGGTGACGTAGCGCATTCTGATTGGACTCCGAACGGCGTACGTATCCGCACAGAACAATTTCACATTTAGGGCAGGGAGGCAATTGCATCCCCCCCCCCCCGTTTTTAGGCAATTGCCCACAACAAATAGTAAATAGAATTCATCATTTTATTTATTAATTTGAATTCTAAAAATATCCTTACAACCAAAATTTGTTCCAAAGGGCATTGCCCCTTTGAACCCCCAGATATATCTGCAAAGCGTACTACGATCAATGTTATAAACAAATAGGGATTGTTATTGCCCTTTTTCTTGCAGTGAAGGGTCGAACAAAATTCAACGCAATACCAATAATTACTTATAAGTTTGTCTTCCCTTAAAATTAAGATTGATTCCGCCCCTATTCTTAATTAATAGTCTTTTTTTTTGTATGTTAATTTGAAATTTTAACTATCAAATAAAAGATTCTAAGTTTGAGTGTTACAAGCACGGTTTATTTTTAAAAAAAACGAACTAAACGTCTGATCCTAAGCACAAATTAATAGTGAATGAAGTCCAAATCATAAGTAAACCAGCTATTAAAGCGAAACCCGAATACACTTTCCGATTTCCCGCATTAATAATAGTGTGAAAGGCAGCCCATTCTGTGGGGAACCAAACCTTCCGTCTCTCCAGCCTCTTCCGTCGCGTTACTCTCCTCCTTTTCCGCCACCATCACCGCCTCTGATACCGACCGGGTATACTTTCTCTTTCATCGTCTCCTAACCCTAACGCTTGAACAGCTATAGCGAAGCCACTGTATTCCATTTGCACCCCTTTATGCTGTTGCGATGAACCTTTGGACCGACGACAACGCCTCCATGATGGAGGCCTTCATGGCCTCAACCGACCTTCATGGGCTGCCTTGGACTCCGACGCCGACGTCGTTGAACAATAATTCTACTCCTCTCTCCGGCATGTTGGGTACCGCCGCCACGCCAGCTTATTTCACCCAGGAGACCCTGCAACAGCGGCTCCAGATGCTGATCGAGGGGGGTAGAGAGAGCTGGACCTATGCGATATTCTGGCAATTATCCAATGACGTTGGCTCCGGCGCGAACCTTCTTGGCTGGGGAGATGGGTATTACAAGGGTAGCGAGGAGGGGAAGAAGAAGCGGAAGGTGAGCACGGCTGCATCCGCGGCGGAGCAGGAGCACCGGAAGCGTGTGCTTCGTGAATTGAACTCCCTGATCTCCGGCGGCTCCTCCGGGTCCTCGCCGGACGATGCGGTGGAGGAGGAGGTCACCGACACCGAGTGGTTTTTCCTTGTCTCCATGACGCAGTCCTTCATCAACGGCCATGGGCTTCCGGGACAGGCCTATCTCTCCGGCACGCCTTCCTGGTTCTCAGGAATCGACCGGCCCACCATGGCGTCCTGCGAGCGAGCCAGACAAGCCCAGGAATTGGGGATCCAGACCATGGTCTGCGTTCCGGTGGAAACCGGCGTCGTGGAGTTCGGATCGACCGAGGTTATCTTCCATAGTGTGGAGATGATGAACAAAGTTAAGACTCTGTTCGTTTTCAATGGCCACGACAGCTCCGCTGCAGCAGTACCATGGCTTCCGCCGGCGGTGGCAGATCAAGTCGATGCTGATCCATCGACGATGTGGATCTCAAATCCATCGATCATACAGATCAAGGATTCGGTTTCCCCTCCTACCGCTATATCTGCTTCACAAGCCCCAATTCGGTTAGACAAACCTAGCACAAGTGGCCTCACTGAAAGCCGAAATTCGATTCCAATCCAGCAAACGCTGCAAAACCGGCATCAATCAGTGAATCAACAGCACCCGTTCTACAGCAGAGAGTTCGATTCCTCAGATTTTACTCGCAACAACGCCACCCCTTACCAACCCTCCAAGCCGGAATCCCGCGATGTCCTCAACTTTGGAGAAAGCAAGAGGAATTCATTTTCTTCCGGCCCCTCATCCCAACAACAAATCCCGGACGACAAGAAGAACAAAAAAGCCGTGGATACCACGTCCCGTGGAAGCAACGAAGAGGGCATGCTCTCCTTCTCCTCAGTCCCAGCGCGCCAAGTTTCTACGGGACATGGGAAGGCCTCAGCTGCTGCCGATTCAGACCATTCCGACCTCGACGCTTCTGTCCGCGAGGCTGAGAGCAGCAGGGTGGTAGAGCCCGAGAAGCGGCCGCGGAAGCGCGGCCGCAAGCCGGCAAATGGCCGGGAGGAACCGCTTAACCACGTGGAGGCGGAGCGGATGCGGCGTGAGAAGCTGAACCAGAAGTTCTACGCGCTGCGCGCCGTCGTCCCCAACGTCTCAAAGATGGATAAGGCTTCGCTCCTCGGCGACGCCATTTCTTATATCAACGAGTTGAGATCGAAGTTACAAGCACTGGAGAGTGACAAAGAGGGGCTGCAGTCTCAGCTCGAGTCACTCAAGGAGGAGAGCGTCGCGGGGCCTTCACGGCCCCTGCCGCCTCACCTAGCGGCGACGGCGGAGCATGAGCTTAAGGTGATGAATGGCTACGGGCGGACCGCTGGCGTAGAAATCGAGGTGAAGCTTCTTGGCGTGGAGGCGATGATACGCATACAGTGCCAGCGCAGGAACCACCCGGCGGCGAGGCTGATGGCGACGCTCAAGGACTTGGATCTCGACCTATACTACGCAAGCGTCTCGGTCGTGAAGGACCTCATGATCCTGCAAGCAACGGTCAAGATGTCGAGCTGCAGGTACACACAGGAGCAGCTCAGCTCCTTACTCTTCTCCCGCGTTGCCGATCCAATGCCCCGGCACTAGGTATAGATAAATGTCTCTTGCCACCTTCATCAAAACCGTTTCTTTTTTTCTTGTTTTTGGTTTTTTAAGCCGAGTGTTGTATCATCATCTGTTTTTGTGTAAGTTATATTGGATTCCAAAATTTCTACAATAATTTTTAAAATTTTCATCAATACACCCATAATATAATTAATAATTATTATTTAAGCCTTCAGTGCTGCATGTATCAAAACTTCATGATAATAATGTCACTTGAATATTGCAATATCTACATAAGCATACTAACCATATATATATATATATATATATATATATATATATATATATATGCTGTATGCACTCATGACTTCCAAAATGCATTACCATTTCCCAAGATTCTTTTTTGTCCCTTAGAATCAATGACACAATATGATGAACAAAAAATTAGTAGGCCACATAATGCCTACATAAAATTCAATGTAATTAAAAAGAGGATAATAAATATGTAAATTATTTCATAAATTAGACTGTGTAAAATTATCTCATTAAAAAGGGGGAAATCTTGAAGTGCATGATGATCATTGCATGTAACCTATATGAAAATCATTAATCATGATCTAGCATTATTTTTATATAAATATTGTAATCTCTCTTTTACGCTAAATGTCATTTTATAGAATCACATAGAATTTCAAAAAGCTTCATATAATAAACAATTATTTAGTGAAAATCCAACAAATTGATACAGGCCTGACGGTTGATGGAAGACCTTCATTCCGATCCCATTTAGACTTGAATCACCTAACCTACCCGCAAGAAAAAAAAAATCAAATCATATATTCCTACAAGAAATATCATCTAAGGAAAAAATATAAAAAATTAGAGGTTGGAGCATGGTATTTTTTACTAGTGTGGCATGTGAATCCCAAATTAAAGTCTCCAAACTGTTAATGGAGGTAGCCAAGCTTTTAACAAGGTGGAAAGGAGGTATTACTAGGAGGTAACAAGGAGCTAGTATCAAGCTCAGGGAAATTGAATGTAATGGAATCTATATTTAGTGTATACTTGAGGGATATAAAAAGATAAGATTTGAGAGACTATTTTGAACTTCAAGAAATTCAGTTAAGAGAGTTTTGTAGAATGTGGAAAGTTTATGGTCAACGAAAATGACTTATCACATGAATTGGATTGAGACATTCATGGTTGGGAGGAGAGGATATTTGGCTTAAGCTTGAGGCCACCAACGACAAGAGAAAAACCTAATGCGACGCTATTAAAATATGTAAACATGAGAGGAGAGTTAAATAAAAAAAAAAGAAGAGTTGACATAGCCGATGAGAGAAGCATATATCAGAAAATCCTAACCCTAGCATAGCCCATATAAAAGAATAAAAGTTCAAATGATTTTCTTGGTTTTGGTCTTCTGTTGTGATATGCTTGATTGAGAATGACTTCTTTCTTTGGTTTGTGATGGAATGGTTCCTTTTCTACTTTGGTGGTGTTGGGGGCTTGCCTTTGAGGTTATTGCTTTTTCTTCGAGGTACGAGCAATGATTTGGCGACTTCTTATTCACCTCCTAGACAACTGTGGCATGCTGGGAACCATTGGTGGTGGTTCCTATTGATATATTTGGTGGTTGTTATTTGATTTCTCCTCTAGATGGTCATTGTCTAGCTTCTGGGTGTTTGTAGAAAGCTTCCTGCCACTGAGCTAGGTTGGCTTCTACTTCCTTCTCTATTTATTCTCTTTTTTATGATTGTGGAATTGTAATTTTGGCTTTGTTCTTTTTTGAACTTGCTTGTATTATCTTTTTTTCCTTGGAATATAATCCCTTTTCAAAAAAAAAAAAAAAGTTCAAATGATTTATTATTTACATTCATTTATGTATTCTTAGAAATATAATTTCTTTTCTTTTATAAATTTACAAAGGGTGAAAATCTTCCGTAATGTGAAAAATTCATTATAGTTTTAGCTGTATACAAAAGCCTAATTAAATTTTAATGAAATGACCTCAAAAGTTGTGAATCAATATCAGCTCTTTTTGACTTCAATAACATTTAGCAATTAGGCCACACAAATGGCATGGCGTTTATATTTCTCTTATTCCCTACTTTTAGCCTATTATGCGTGCAGTTGTTGCTAAGGTTACTGTAGCTGTGGGGCTCAACCGCTCAAAGGATGCTGTTGCACATGGGAAGAGCTCCTCCGGTTTGACGTTTAAGCAAGAGATATTTCTATGGGATTAAACTTAGGAATTTTTTTTTTAGGAGCTTACAGGAATCATAAATTATGAGTGCATTTCAGTCGACATTAAAAAGTACCCAATTCTCAAACTGGATTGAGCGCAAACTTTTTTTTTTAGTTGATATTGTGAAAATGGTCAAATAATTTGGCGTAACATGCGGGGGAAATGTCGAAACGATTGGCTTAGTTTGGATACAGAGATGGGAAGACTAGAAGGGGAGAGGGATGAGAAGAGAGAGAATAGGAGAGAGAGAAAAGAGAGGAGAGAGTATTTTTTATATAATAATATTTAAATATTATTTTTATTATAATATTGATATATTCTAAAAAATTATCGGAATAAAGTTGGAAAGTTTCAAAATCAAATTTGGAACTATATGAACCCCGATTTCAGAAAACTTATAGTTAAATTGAACGTCTCAAAAATACGAAATCAAAGACAGAAAATTCGACTCAATCCATGCCCAAATGGGTCCAAATCGAAGACCTGAAGAGCATTTGGAAAGTTCAAACCATAAGTTAGATGACCAAACGATTTCCAAAAGTGACACGCTTATAGTCGAATCGAGCACATTGCGAGACAAATCCAACGAGCATGAGATCGTCAAATTCTGACACCACTAAGGCATTCAAATGCCTAGTAAACAATCCATGATCAAGGGGATCAATATCGGTCTTTCATTCAAATCACTCTCAATTACTTACTCTTGTCTTCTCCCTATTTTATTGGCCATGTCACTCTAAGAAAACTATAGATAAACATATCAATTCTCATGGAAAGGAACTTTTATTCTGTACGAACACCGGACGGGAAAACCGTCCGATTAAGCACTGAGTACCCAACGGTACTTATGAGTACCGAGTGTCGGTACCGAGCTGGGTACCCAGCAATGGGGTGACATGGGGCTTTTTTATTGGTCTTCGGATGCCCTCCACACCCCGCACAGAATAATAAATCCATGGAAAGGGGAGGAAGCAAGGGGACCCAAGTAAGGTAGCAAGGAAGAGAATGAATAAGAGAAACTAGAGTTCTCTTGCCACCAAACTCCTCCTTGACCACCACCAAATTTTTTCCTGTCCACCAACTAACGTCAGACTCTGCCTGGCCACCAATTAACATCGGACTTCCACCCAACTTCCAATTCTTGTTGGACTTCCACCCAACAACGGTCTTTCCAACCTCAGTCGCCTGATAACAGTCTTTATAAACTGTCGAATGTCGATTATGATCTTTCCGACCTCCGACGCTAGCCAACTATGGTCATGTCGACCAAACGAACATATCAATTTCTAATTCTTCCGATTTCAACCATGTAATGCACTCTGTATGATGTATATTTGCTACATCAAACCAAGGCATTCGCCCCAAGGAAGGGCTTCATTTGTAATTGATTGCAAATAGTGGTGGATTCATTCAAACTAGGCTAGTCCCTATGATTTTTCCCCCTTTTTAGAGTTTTTCACATAAAAACTGGTGTCTCTTATGAATGCTACACTATCTCATTTATCTGAATATGTGTTAGATCTTTGTACAAAGCTAAGTAATTAAATTTTATATTTCTCTACCGCTATGAATATTCCAGGATGCAATAAATATTATTTTAATATCATTTTTAAATATTAGTTAAATATTATTTTAATTATTAGTAATTTAATTTATTAAATAATTAATTACAAAAAAATTAAAATAAATAATTATACATAGATTTATTTTGATTTTAATTTTTAATTAAATTAATATAGATGCAATATATATTAGATAAAAATAATATTTTACTAAACTTTTAATATATTTTTATCAAAATGAAATTTAAATTGTTAAATTTACTTATAAATAAGTATAATATATTATATATATGATTAAGCAATTAATTTCAAATTATATTTGTATTAAAATAATTTTATTTTTATTAAATTAATTAGAAATATTTATTTAAAATATTAAAAAATTTTAACATGATGACTATTATAACTATTATATTTAGTTTCAAAAATCTAATTTTTAATTAACTTTAATATAAATATAATTTAAAATTAATTTGTTAATCATAGTTATAATATTTAAAATTAATATACTTAATAATTAAATTTAATAGGTATAACTATTAAATTTTTTTAATATTTCAAATTAATTAAATAATAATATTATTAAAATTTAATTTAATCAAAATTTTAATATTAAAGGCTATCTCTCTCTCTCTCTCATTGGGTCTCTCTCTCTCCACTCTCCCGTCTCTGTATCTCCCCTTCTTTCCTCCCAAGTCCCATCTCTCTCTCTCCCCCCTTCTCTCTCTCTCTCTCTTCTCTCTTACCCTCCTCATCTTTTTCTCTCTTTGTGTGAACTACTTCGATCATTTTGACATTTCCTCTCGCATTTGAATATTGCATATGCTAAATTTTTTAATGATTTCAACAACATCAACGTATTTTGAAAAAAATTTTGATGTTTTCTTCACCAAAAAAGCTTGCTCTAAATCTTTTAGTAACTTCGTTCGCTCCTTTTTAATTTTCAGCTAAAACATGCTCCTCATAGTTTACATCTCCCATACTCTCCTTATTAAAAAAATCCTTAAACTTAGGCTTCGTTTGGGACGGCTTTCTTATTGCTTCTTAAAGCAGCTTTCTAGTATAAAAATTAAAATTTTTGTACTAGGAAGCTGCTTTAAGAAGCAGAAAAAAAGCCGCCCCAAACGAAGCCTTAGTCATGTGTATGGAGGAGGAAGTCTATGTTAGCAACTAGGTTTTTTTTCCCAAAAAAAATCATGAAAAAGTTTGGGTCAGTTATAGAGATGTGTAGTGGGTGACGTGAGTTATTAATTAATGTTAGTTTTATTTTTTGAGATATTTAGATCAATTAAGATAAGTTCACACACACACATCACATATGCATGACTTGAATTCAAAACTTTTTAGTTAATAGCCAAATCTCCCAACCAATAGACCAAAGAGAGTTCATAATGTTAGTTATATTATTAATTTGTGATAGTTGATTTGAGTTATGTAGGATCAATAGATAATTAAGTGTGTTTTTGTTAGTTTTAAAATACTTTGAATTAGAGATACATAGGAATTGATGATACCTTTCATATTATTTCCATTCTTCCATCATCTTAATCACTTAATTTGTAAAATTGTCGGCATACCGGACTGTGATTTATATTTCTCTTATTGTATTTCGACATGCAGATCGAGCAACAAGGTTATATCAATCGACTAAAGTTTATCTTGGTTAGAGCGATGATCAAGCCATATTAAGATCATGGTCGATTAATTATTTTCAATTAGTATTGATTGTGATTTATCTTCGCTCTTAATAACCAAAGATTATTCTTGTCATTTTGCCCCCCTTTCAATCCAGTTGCGTTCCTCCAAATGTCGGATGCTCTCTACTCTTCTATCTCACCCTCCTCAATCTCTCATCAGTGACATTCCTCTCAATTTTGTATGCCCCTAGAAAATTTAGCAACTCCTTCAACTAGCTTCATACGCCTCGAACTCCTCTTGCCTTTTGTCCACACACTTTATCCAATTTCGTTCATGATATACTTAATATATGTATTGTCTAATTGACTGGCCTTATAACAAGACATGTGGAATGAATGCCTAAGACCATCCGCGACCGAACGACAAATAAGTGTATACCATCCCCCAAACGATCTAATCGAACAAAAAATTGTTTGCTAATCTCCGGGAGTCACACTGTTCACCTACGCAAAAAAAAAAAATTTGCTTATGGGATTACAGAAAAAGCGCGTGAAAGAGGAGAAAGATGGTTTCTTCGCAGCGAGATGAAGAAGCGCGCGAAAGAGGAGAAGAAATGAAATTCGATTGGAAATGAATTACTGCATTTTGGAATGGAAAATGGATTTTTTGAGTGAAGATGCCCTAAGTGAATGACTTATCATACTATCTTATAGACAAATTTGAAATGTATCATAATAATTCCAAAAATAGTGCATGTTAACAAGTCAAGTTGGCCTATTTTCCCTCAAACTGAGAAATGACTTGGCTTCAGTCGAGTAACGTTAGCTCAAGAACCAATTTACCTTTTTTTTTTTCCTGCGCCCAACCTAAATGAATTAAGAAAAATAGACTCACTTATCGAGTAAGGTTTACTGAAAAACTTAAAAATAAATTTTTTATTGTTTATAAAACCATGTTTACAATATCTATGCATATATCACGTTATATAATTACGATGTTTTATCATATATTATGTTGTGGTTATGTCTAAAGAATCACATATTTAGGCTTCATTTGAGACGATTTTTTTATTGTTTCTTAAAACAGAATTTTAGTATAAAAAATTTAAAATTTTGTTTTAAAAAGCAGTAAAAAAAAACGTCCCAAACGAAGCCTTAGCTATATAGGTCAAAGTGAACGATCAGTTGTGTGCAATATGAAGGAATGGTTCTCTCAATCAAATTTATTGTTTTGAGCATTTCCCCTTAACATATTTATGAAACAATAATGTTTCATATTTTATATAGTTCCATATATAATAGCACAATATCTATAAAATCAATAAAAAAACAATAATATCGGCCTATTTCTGCACAAAACATTATACAATTCGAGATTCAAAATAATTGACCTCCTTTGTTTAATATTGCAATTGTCAAGAAATGATGGCTTGACAGTCATGATCATGATCCAAGTTTATCATATATAATTTTACAAGGAGCACAGCACTGATAAGTTTAAGTTTTATATTTTGAGGGTTCAAAAAGAAATTAATCTAGAGAATGTAGGCATTATAACATTCCTAAACATATCAGTGAGCTTAGTAACTCACACTACAAGAAATTCATCAAATTCTAGCGGCATTTCCGAAGGCCAAATGACAGCTAGAATTACCGGCGGTTATACCAGCGATAATAAGCTGCAGTTATACCCGCCGTTTGACAGCTGGAATTTCCAGCAGTTATAGCCACCGGAAAAATGCCGGCGGGGTATTAACCGTGAAAAACCGCTGGAAAATTTATTTACCGCCGAAAAATCGATCTTTTTGTCGGTATTAGGCGATTTTCTTATAGCGTCAGCATACAATCCTTTTTTTTTCTTAGCGCTATAATATTTTCTTTGCAAATTATTTTATTTCAAATAATCTTTGCATTATATACATGATGGTAACATACCATAAAATATATCCTCATTAAACTTAACAACTAAAAAAACATAAGAGTCCTTGGGGCATATATCAATCTTCATATATCATAAATGAATTAATTTCATTAATACTTTGTATGTATTCATGAGTAATAATATACAATTAGAAAATGCATTGCTAAGTAATTCCAATAATATTTAAAAAAATGTTGAGCTCAAATATTCAATTGATAAAGAGGCATAAGAAAATATAAATTTGACCATTCTTTTGCAACTATATATAATTGTTACTTTTGAGTAATTCTTCAATTTCTTTGATATAATCAAATGCTCTATTTAGGTCTAGACTTCAACTCTGCCCATTTTTAATACCAACTTTAATGATTAAGAAAATCTGAAACGTACGATAAGTGCTTTTAAAATATATAATACAATAATAATTTATAGAGTATAAAAGAATTGTGTACAATAGAGTTTTTTTTTTAAACGGGATATCCAACCGCTGTCACCTCAGAAAGGGTGTTTGACGGCTTGACTAATTTTTGGCTTACCAAGAAGAGGCACCCATCCCAGAAACCTCCTGACCCGCATTTGATTGATCTCCACTGAAGAGGCGCTACCGCTCAAAGGGAATCGATCATGGGTTGGGGGTTTCCAACCATACTCGCCCACCAACCTAACTAAACAACGGTGGGTCACAATAACAAGAACTTCATATTTAAAAATTTTTTCTATGATTTTTTATCATGAATAATGCCCTGACCTAATATCACAATAAGAGTTTTCCATATCCTTTCAAAATTTTTCATTTAATTGCACATAACTCAGTAACTCTTAAAATGTTGTAAGTAAAGGCGAATCTTTTCTAACATGAATTGTGTCACCAAATTAATCTTTAATTAACCATAATTATTTTGACATAAGTTGTTTGATAATTTTATTATTTGCAATGCTCATAGAACAAGAGGAAGGGAGAGAGAGCAAGAGACAGATTATGAGAATTTATATAAATTATGTTCAAATACTATTTAAATTAATTTTAACCATTATATTCTTTAAAGAATAATACATCATAAAGCTGAGATATTTTGATAGAAATAAAATTATTGAACATATTTTCTAAAAAATAAAAAAACGATATATATTTCTAGAACAATATGTGCCAAACTATTTGCTGCGTCTGCAATTATTCGCTTAGGGCATCTCCAACCGAACGGCAAACACTTGTTTGCCGTTCTCGCTTTGCTCCAACCGATCGCCATTTTTGCCGCCATTTGATCGCGGATGAACAGTGCGACGCCAATATTGGCGTCGCACTGTTCATATCCGCCATTTTTTTTCTCTACCGAACCGGAAGAAAGGCGCCAAAGCGACGGTTAAGCGGCAAAATGGCGTTCGATTGTAGATAAAACACGGCATTTTTTGGTTTCGCTGTATTTTGGCGTGAAAAATGAGATTTTCGGTTGGAGATGCCCTTACCGACTTCCAAGAACCATCGTCTCAGCCCCGAGCACTTCCCCGCTCGGCATCGGCGTGTGATGGCCCGGCGATCCGCCAATAGAGGCGCAGCCGAAAAGATTTCTGCTGGGGCTAAAAGAATCGAGGCCCTGTTTCTCGGATTCTTCTATTGTGCCCTCTTCGCCTATGCCCAAGGGGAAGAGCATGCTGGACACTGAGGTCACTCCCAGGGGCTGTTTGGTATCGGATTTGGCATAAGATTTAAGAAGGATTTAACCTAAATCCAGCCAAACAGTTTTCTTCGCACCTGTAAATCTCGCGACGACGTAAATCCTAAATTTACGGATTTACGGCATAAATCCTTGTAAATCTGGGTAAATCCGAATCCCATTCTTCGGCGGATTTAACGGGATTTAAAGTTGAGCGAGTTCTCACCTGCGGCGCCCGTGTCGCGAAGTTCCCGCGACGTCTTTATGTAGATGAAGGCGCAGTTGCTTCACACTTATCCTCAGCCCTAGCCGCCTCCGATCCTTGCTCAGCCAGCGTGTTCCTCCACCTGGTACGCATCTTCCGCAGCATTACGGCCGGCTACCTCTCTTCGTCGCGCAGGTATCTATCGGCCCCGCCTCTGGAATTTCATGCGTATATTTCGTTCATGTGCTCGACACGACGGTCCTTCTCCTTGCGTTAAATAGCAGTGCTGCATCTTACATCGACAATGCTTCGACTGTAACTAGGCTGAGAGCGAAGAAATGAATGTTTGATATTTTCAGTTATTATTATTATTTATGTTTGATATTTTCATACAGTTTGCTTATATTGGATATTTTAATACAGTTTGCCTATGTTCAGATTAAAGATTTTTTTTTAATGTTTGATATTTTCGGTTATTTGCTTATGTTTGATAATTTTCTGATCTGATATATTTCATACAAATTTAGGTAGGTTTTTTTGGATTGTATGATATTTGAATGTTTTTTTTGGTGATATTGTGTGTTATTTAAACTAATTTGTTGGGTTAGTTATTCATATTGGATAACATTAGGTACGATGCTCTGTGCTCTATAGCATTGGGTTTTTTTTTTTTTGAGTTGTATTCGGATGATTGAAAATTTGATAGAAAAAAAGGGAATTAATTGTGTGGTTAATTGAGTGTTTTCTTGATACCATGTCATGTCGCGTCGCCGCGCAAATAAATGAATGCTTTTGTAATACACATTTAGGTTTCGTCGATATGCATGCAGAATGTGTGAGCGACAAGTCATCAAACGTTATCTACCTGCATAAAACTGGTAAAACTTCTTAAAAGAAAATTAAAAAATTTAATGCTTGCTTGAATAGATTTGAAACTTCATAGAATTGATTGTCTTCTTAATGTTTGACAGAAATGCAGAAATTTCTAAAAGGAAAAGGTTTTGCACGTGCAAGCTCTAGTGCCCCACATCGTTTGGGTGATGACATATCCATTCACTCCGGCCAACCCAAAAGCACAACTCGAAATCCTAAGTGGCCAGAAGATCATAACGTCGTACTAGGCGAGCTACTGTTGGAGCAATATGTAAATGGGAATTTCTGTAATGGGAATTTGCAGAATGAACAATGGTCAAGCTTAGTGACTGCGTTAAATCAGCGTTTAGGATCAAACTACATAAAATCTTCCGTAATGATACGATTTAAAAGCATGAAAGCTGACTTCAAAACACTTTATCAATTGAAAAACTGTAGTGGTTGGGGTTGGGATGATGATCTATACATCCCAGTAGCACCGGATGAGTTATGGGACGAAATTGTTCAGGTATTATTTTTTGCTATTTAGGTATGCACGCAAATTATAAAATCGTATCCCTAATTTAGTTCAATTTTCTAAATGTAGGTTAACCCAAAGCTATCTCGATTTCGAAGACATCCCTTTCATCAATACGAAATTTTTGAAAAGATCTATGCCGAGAACATTGCAATTGGTACAGGTGCAAGATCAAGTAAGGTAACACAACCAACGGTAAACCTAGACGAAGATGAAACTCCACATTTCGAAGACGAGTTCATGGCTGCTAATGGTGTGAGCTACGATATGGAAGGAACCTCCAATAGCAATTTACCTGAGGCTGTAGATGGTGCACCAAGTGAAGATGTAGATGAAAGTTCTATACTACGTTCAAGAAGATCCAACGAAGAACCACCCAGATCAACTAGACGTCCCAAGGAGAAGGGGGACTTAGATAACTTGAATCGTTTATTGGTTGAGTGGAACAAAAATGCAGTTGTTTTTAAAGAAATTATTCAACGCAGTGAGCCTTGGACCATGACAGACTGTCTAGCCAAGTTAGGCCAACTAGAGAACCTGACAACACAAGCTCTATTAGTTGTACAAGACGCGCTTAAGAAAAACAATGATAACAAAACAATATTCATGACTTGGGAGGGAGAATTACTTGCAAAATGGATAGAATATATTGTTAGCTCACACCCACGTTTTTACGCTTCAAAAGTTTGGTTGTAGGTGTCCTATTAGCATTTAGCAGTTTAGTGGTGAAAGTTTACTTTATGTTAGTGTGTTGTGAACGTTAGCATTTTGCTTTATATATGTTCATGTTTACTTTATTTTCGTTGAGGTCTTCCCATTTTAACTTCATGTATCACTGCAATATAATTTAATTTGAAATTAAATTGTGTTGTAATATTGCAAGTTCTGTCCTAAATACTATTTAGTTTATTAATGAATTAGTTATCTTTATTTATGCAATTATGTCGAATTATTTGCGTGGAGTATTACCAGATGTGTTATGTGATATGATTGACTTACAAGTTCAAGTTCATGATGCCATTGCCAAAATAACTCCATCTATTCTTCAATAAAATTCTTCCTCAGTTGATGAACTATCAATAAGACGGCCTATGTTTGATAGAACATACAAGGTACATCGATATGTATTGGATGTGCTTGCTGGCCATCCGGGAAGAGCATATCAATGTTTCAGGTTTCCTCCAGATGCCTTCGTGAGCTTGAGAGAACTATTAGTTAGTCCTAAACATCTGCGTGATACCAAAAATATGCTCGTTGCTGAGCAACTAGGTATATTTTTGCGGGGAGTAGCGCATGCTTATAGTTATCGCCAATTGTGTGAGTTCTTCCAACATTCATTGAAAACAGTTAGCAGGTACTTCAATATAGTTATGTGTGCTCTTGTATCCTTTGCAGATGAATTCATAAATTTACCCCTAGCAGAAGCAGACTGTCATCCATTTGTGTGTTCGAATGTACTGTTTTACCCTTCATGAACGTAGTTGGTGCAATTAACGGAACACATATTCCTGTCGTAGTCAATAACAACTTACAAAATCGTTATTGTAACCATAAGGGCTTCACTTCACAGAACGTAATGGCTGCATTGTCATTTGATTGACAATTTGTATATATGACATCTTGGTGGGAAGGTTCTGCTGCGGATATGCGCGTGCTTAGATGGGCTGTCGAGCAAGGCCAGTTTGGAGTGCCTCGCAATCATTATTATTTGGTTAATTCTGGTTATGCAAACACTGATAAGTTGATTGCACCATTTCGAGTATATCAATATCACTTGGTTGACTATCGTAATCGAACAACAAGAAGATATGCGTTCAACAAGAGTTATTTAACCACCGCATGTCCAATCACGCAATGTGGTAGAGAGGAATTTTGATATTTGGAAAGAACGCTTTTAAGTGTTGACGCACATGAGACAATTCCCTCTAATTGTTCAAGTTGATTTGGTTATTGCATGTGCAGTTATGCACAACTACATAGGTTGATATCATGGATATGATATGTATTTTAATATGTCGCAGACGAAAATAGAGCATGATAATAAACGTGGCGAAATTGAAATGTCCTATTTGCATACGACAATAGGAGAAAGAATTCAGGGAGAAGCGATACGACATGACATCGCAACAGAGTTTTGGAACGCTCGAGTAAGCATTAATCTATGCATTCACAATATTTCAACTTTAAATACATTTTATAGTAATTTTATGTTTTTTGGATTTCAGATAAGTTGCCAAAGAAATCAATCGTTATGAGAAAGTTATTCTCCAATACAAGATATATCAACTTCTTTATCATGTTGAAGTGTACTATCATGTAGTAGTTTATCGGTGTCTAAATAAATATTAGTCTATCATGGTGTCATGCACTCTTTATGCTTCTGCTAGTTTCTGTTGTATGATGTCATGTTTGATTTATTATGTGGAATACAATTATTTCAAATTCATAACTAGGGTATTGATGTAATTAAGTATTATTCCTTCATATTTCAATCTCCAATTGCTTTAAATCCTAGAGTCTATTCCCAAACATTGTCTCATGATTTAACATTTGTCATACCAAACAATTTTCATGATTTAACAACCACAGGATTTACTAAATCTCACTAAATTAAATCCAATCCAATACCAAACAACCCCCCAGTGTCGGAGATTAGGTTTCAGAGATAGAAGCCCATTACGATTCTGCCATGGAGAATGATGTCGTAGGAGGAGAGGATCCTCCACCTCGATACAACCGAAGAAGAGAATACCGTGAGTATGGAGGAATTCGGATCGGAATCTGTCACGGCCATGGTAATTTTGGAGGGTAATGTAAAAGAAGGGATCGGGAAAGAACCAGATGTGAAGAAGACTACTCCAAATGGACCCGCTGGATTTGAGTTAGAAAATGCGGTACTTTCAAGAAGGATTCTTTGTACTTGTCTTTGGTTAAGGGGGACATCGTAGTCGTCAAGGAAAAGACCTTGGAAGATAAAAATCCCATTAAGCTTAAGGAGGAAGCTACGCCAAAGCCAGTTAACCCCTTCAGTAAGGAGCTGGGGATTGATGAGATGACCCAGGAATCAAAACTTTTATCGGTGTCACAATTTGAGGATACATTCTCCCGTGGTGCTGGAGACAAGATGAATATGGATGAAGGTATGCCTTCAATAGTGGGTTAAACTCTACCATTGCTGGCACAGGCTAGGGAAATATATTTGCAAAGGAATGCTTGTTCTCTTCCATTGAAAGCGCATTATTTAATCGGTAACTATTTCAATCAAAGCATATTGTGTGTCACTTTTGTCCATTGACAATAATTATATACCATGAAACTCTTGCACAACAAAAAAATTTCTCTAATAGAATTGTGGTCGGCCAATAGAATTGTATCTTTGGGAGATGATTTTCTTATTTTAGGGTTGATATTTTGTTAGGCATGGCTTGTTTTGTTCATCTGTATCATAAAATGCCTTCCAAATATGTTCAGGGAGCCGCAAATATGAAATGAAAGTAAAGCGCGGGAGGGGAAGGTTATCATACCATGTGGCAATTTAAAAATTCATGCTTATTGTCAGTTTTTTGCCAACTCAATAGTTTGTTTTGGTCTTCAGGTTAAGTATTCTCTATTCTCTTAGAAGAGTTCATTTGATTAACTATACTGCATCATCTTTCAAGTTATAATTGAAGGGATAAATGTAGGAAGTTTGATTTTGGACTTTGATAGAATTGGCTGAATTGGATGAACGGGATTTTGTGGAGATTTGCTTGGTGGATAAGAGTCTTACATAAGTTGAATGTCATGGATGCTGAGGTTAATTATTAGTGCTTATCTTGCTAAAGCTATTCCATCTGACATAAGTCAAGGCACAAAATCGTGAGCTGCTACCTTCTTTGAGTCAGTTGTCTTCTAAAGGCTGGCAAGTACTTAGGAAGGTTTCTTTTGCTGTTAAAATTTCAATTGAATATCGCACACATATTTATTTTTGTTTAGTGATGGGTTGATGGAAATTCATGTATGCCATTGGTGTTCTATTGCATTTATTCCTTGATGTTTTATTACTTTCTTGAAAGTGATATTTTTTGTGTCCTACATGTAGCTCCAGCTGATCTAGTGTTTGAGGAGAGGTTTGATGTATGGAACATGTTGTGTATTGGTCCAAGTTTTAGGTTAGGTTGATCCACATTAACTTCTTATCTATGTAAATATCAATAAATAGATATCATATATGATGTATTAGATGGGGGAAAATTTTAATTAAACTTTAGGATAGATTTTCCTCCTCAAATATCTATCATCTCTCCTCCCTCTCTCTCTTGTGCAAGAAGTGCTCAAGAAGAGCCCAAGGATTCCTCACAATTTTCTAACAAATGGTATCCGAGCCTGGTGGAGGCTATTGACGAGGAGAAAGATGTTCTGTCCAAGAAAGGGGAGAAGAGGTGTTGTTTTGACGTTGCTGGTACGCGAGGAAGGAGCCGGCCTTGGATCGATTGCATGGGTGTGTACTATGCGTGAGGCGTGGTCGGTCGAGGAGTTGCTAGCCGAACGCCCGCGGAGCCAAGAACGCATGAACACGGAGCGTTAGAGGATGGGCTGCAGGATTCGGGTGCAATTTTTCGTGCGAAGGATGAGGCCCCGACCAAGAAGTAGATCGACATCTGGGATACCATTTCAGAGAATCTTGTTGATGCTGAAGATGAGGTCACGGTGATATTGGAAGTTGTCATGCAAGAGATATTCAACTTGTTTGATGGTGAAGTTGATATCCGCATTTTGGGGAGAGAAGACGGATCATTTATGAGTATTTGAGGAAAACTACGAGTCGGTGATGGAGCGTGAGCTGGTGATGAGGATATCGACAGACGCTACCGACATATTTATCGCCGGCGAAACCGCAGATCGACGGCCACGATTCAGCGCCTTTACTTTGATTTTGATGTCATGATGTATTTTATTCTTGTCTTGTTTTATTTACTGTTTTTCCCATTTTACCCCTGTGGGGAGTTATTTTATCATTGTAGCCCAGAGGGCAATTTAGTACTTTCGCTTTGTATGAGTTGAGACCTATATATAGTGGTCTCTTGTATCATTTTGAGCTTAATGAATATTTGAATGAAAATCTAGTTTTTGTCTCTTTGCTTCTTCTTCTTCTTGTCTTCCATGAGAGCTTGAAGTTAGAGAGGAGAACGAGAGCCCAAGGTGAGGGCGAAAAGCAATACCCACCAATCATTGGAGGAGTCTGTGACTCGTGGTCTATCTCCATCATCCGATCCCTTCCCTTCTCCCAACCCGTCGGCCCTAGGCCCTAGGCCCTCTTTTGCCACCGGCCACCTCACCTTCCACCATCCGTCGGTAAATCCCAACCGTTGGCCTCATCCCCCATTCCCCACACCTCCCAATTTTGAAATTTCAAAATTTGAATTTCAAAAACTTGTCAATTTTGGAATTTCCAAATTAGGAAAGTTTTAAACCCGTTTTCATGATGAAATTCAAATTCAAACGGATTTCATCCTAAACCTTCTTAAATCCTCCTGTGCTAATTTGGAAGCTAATCAATTGCTCCCTCATCAATTTTTCCCCCCATGAAGCCGCCGGCCTCACCCTAGGTGAAGCCCTATTCAATGCACCAATTAAGGCATTGATTACCCACTAATTTGAAATCAATTTCAAATTAACTTCCCCCCATATTTTCATTCAAACCTGAAATTTAATTTCAGGTTTTGAAATCACTCTCTCCCTCTCCCTCTAGAAGCCCGCCGGCCTCTCCTTAATGGGCCACATTAATGCCCATTAATTGCCCCTTAATCCTCTTGATAATTTGAAATCAATTTCAAATTTCTTTCCCTCCAATTTACACAAATTCTGAAATTAATTTCAGATTTGTGTAACTCCCCTCTTCCCTTTTCTTAACCTAATTTTCCTCATCCCATCCACCTGCCCCCTTCCTTCCCTGTTTTGGCCGACCACCTCCTCACTCCCTCTCTTGGGAAATTTCAGCAAGGAAAGGAGAAGACGACACCCCTCTCCCCGATTCTCTTCAATGTTGAATGGCGGATCCCGAGCTTGAGTGGGGTCTTGTGTTCAACGCCGACGGAAGCATCAACATCCTACGATCTCCGTGCTTCGACGTAGGATTTGAAGACGAAACCACCGTGGAAGAATACTTGAAAAGAGTCATCCCGATCCTTGCAAGCATCTACGACCGACGATTTTCAAGGTACAATTGGAGCCTCGACGGCCACTTACGACATCCCTCCCCACCGGATACCTTTTCACCGACGAAGTCCTTCGGCGCCTTCTCTCTAGTGGTAATATCTTTCATCGCTTGGATCTTCTATCTCCGCTAAAAGCCTACCAATATTTGAGTGAGACGGTCACGAGGTGAAATTCTCGTTGTTAAACGTTGGGTTTTGTTATTCGTACTTTGCATTTAAATTCTCCTTGAACTTTGAATGAATTGGTTCGGTTAATCTCTATTGCATATCTTTGAGCCTAAGCAAGTTGAAAATTTCAAAATCCTTTACTCATTTGTATGTGATCGCTTTAAATTTAAATGAGCCATACTTTAACCAATTCTCTTTTAAATTTCTAATTGCAACTCCTAGTGGTATTACATCAGCTGGAGCCGTGGTTTGGAACCCACGGTGGAGTTTATTCGTGAGCGAGATTGAGCTCAGTTCGACTGGATTGCGCGTGGAGTTAGTGCAAGAAGTCAGTTAGATCGCAGTAGGTGCACGTGGTTTTTTTTATGGTAAAATCTGGACCAAAGTGGAGATTGTTGAGTATTAGTTAGGATTTAAGTTGGTTGATCCGCATTGACATCTTATCCATATAAATATTTATAAATAGAGATTATATATGATGTATTAGATGGAAAAATTTTTAATAAAGCTTTAGGATAGATTTTCCTCCTCCTCAAATATTTGTCATCTCTCTCTCTCTCTCTCTCTCTCTCTCTCAAGAAGTGCTTAAGAAGAGCTCAAGAATTCCTCACAATTTTCTAACAAATGATATTAGAGCCTGATGGAGGCTATTGATGAGGAGGAAGGTGTTCTGTCCAAGAAAGGGGAGAAGAGGTGCCGTTTGGACGCTGCTGGTACGCGAAGGAGGAGCCGGGCATGGATTGATTGCATGGGTGTGTACTGCGCGTGAGGCGTGGTCGGTCGAGTAGTTGGCCGAACGCCTGCGGAGCCAAGCACGCGTGAACACGAAGAAGAGATTGGGGGCGGCTGGAGCTATGGAACCCACTTCTTAATTAAGTTTTTCTTGGGAGTAAAATTTGAATGAATGGTTGTTTAGGGATTTTGTAATTGTCCTCTTTGCTTTAATTAGTCTCTATTGTTAGGGTTAGTTTTTATCTTGAGTTTGAAATCAAATTTGAGATCTAGGGTTTGTCCCTTTGGGCTCTAGGTTTGGCTAGAGATTTGGAGGGCTATTTCTTCCTCTCGAATTGAATAAACTTGTATTGTTTGCTGTTTTCTTGCATCTACTAGTGGAATTCATCGTTGTTTCTCTCCATTTTTCCCAAGAAACCTGCTATATCTTGCTGTTTTCTGCTGTAATAAGCAGTTTTTCCCACTGTTTTTCACCAATTATTGTTAGGTTTGCTTGCGAATTCAAGTATTCCCCTTAGGGTTACTTGTGTACTCAAGTACTTCCTATCATTTTGTCAAAGGTCTCTTTTGATCATGATAGTACTAATGATGCTAATGATGAAAATGAGGAGAATGAGGAAAGCGATCAAGAGTTTTATATGCAAGCTTTACTAGTGGAGGGGACAGAAAGAAAAGAATCCGAGATATTTATTGGTGGCTTGGATAAGGGAGCAGTTGAGGATGATTTGGTTGAAGTCTTTAAGGCATTTGGAGACAACCAATCTGTAAGGATAGTTAAGCACCCAACAACAAATAAAAGCTAAGGATTTGCCTTTATTGGATTTTCATCTAATGATTATGCCATAAAGACTTTGACTGAGCTCAAGGATGGTATAGAGGTGGTTTATGCTAAAGGTTTCAGGCTCTTATTTTTTTCTCAAAAATAATAGTTAGTTTTTCTATAACTTATTCTCTAATATGCTGTTCAGGTGAATGGAAAACGTGTTAGTGTACAAGCCAGTCATGATACTGATACACTTTACCTAGGTAACATCACCAAGGCTTGGATTAGGGACCTTGTATGACAATATCTACTGTTTTAATCATATTTTTACATTATATATATATAAGCACTTGTTCCAGGATATGCTATGTAGAGTTATTTTCTGTTATAAATGATGAATGCATAATTGTAAGCAAAATAGTTTTAAAACTATTTAATCTATTCAGATGTAGCATTAGTAAAGATTGGTTGTTCAAGGAGTCTTGTTCTTCCAGATGATTGCAACGTTAAAAAGCTTTGGAGTTCAACAGATGGAGTGCCTGATTTTACCTGAAGATCTGAAGAGTGAGGGAAAAATCAAGGTTTTTGCTTTCCATGAATTTAGTTCCAACTCAGATGCCATGGCAGCATTTCAACGGTTAAGAAAGCCTGATGTGTTTTTTGGCCGTCATAACATTGCTAGAGTTGTGTTTGTGCGTTCTCCATTGCATCTTTTAGTCAAGAGGTCTTGTTACAGGTAAAAAGAATATTCTCTCTGTCCTTTATGATGTTTTCTTCTTTAATATTATTTCTATCTTTTAAAAACGGTGTACCAATATGGATGCAATATATTTAACATAATCAAACTTGAAATGACCAAGCATACTAAGGACGCATTATCACTCCATGTTTGCGTTAATTATAATATAGTAATGAATATTTTTGCGCATCATTTAATAAAAGGGAATGGAACTTTTAATGAGAGCAAGCACAAAGCTCAAGAGTATGTTGTATCACAACATTTTGAGGAAAAATAAGGAAGAAGAATAATCGGTGTGAAATAAAAATGAATGCGAGATGGATTTCTTACATAACTGGGTGAAATGGGTTAGATGGCGTGCACTGTTTCTAATTTGGTGTCTCATGTTGTACAAAGTGTGGCCTTGCCATGTTTTGAAGGTATGGAAGGAGTTACTTTCTTGATGAAATTTAGGGAACAGGACAAGCTATATACTATTTGCAAATTTGATTTCCTTCAGTGTCCCACTGTCAAACTTTCTAGCATCTTTGAATATCTTCTATATCAGGATTTTTATTTAAGTTGATAGAATTTCTATTGATTCCGATAAGGCTAACAAGTATGATTGGCCAAAACCTACCAGAATAGTGATATTTTTTTATGGTTTGATTACTCATCATAGACAATTACTATCTAAAAAATGGAGCTTAAATGTAATGATTGTGCTTTGCTAAGATTAAGTAAATGCTTACAAATACAGTTATGCTTAAGTTGCTTGGTTTTAATCAGCCTTGAAGTTTTTTGTGATGTGTTTGTTTTAGGTATTAGAGAAGTGTGAAGTTAAGGACGTCTCATTGCCTTTTTAAGAATTGAATGAAGCTAAATAAAAGTATTCGTACTATGATTGAGAGTTATCGAGCTTTTCATTATTAAGAGCATCATTTGTTGCCTTTAGAGTTTGTTTTTTTTATTTTGATCATCAATTTTTTCATGGATATTCATTTGTCTATAACATTGTTATAGAACGGAGAACAAAATTGCTAATTCTCTTAGTAAAGCCACTGTCATTTTAAATGTAATACAAATTAAGGTGGTTGATTTTGATCTTATTAAGTAGGAATGTGTTACGCCGGTCCAGCTTGGACCGGCTCAACCTGGACCGGCCCAGCCGGTCCAGTTCTACCGAAGGCGGACAACAAGCCAGGCGGAAGAGAGAGGGAGCCAGGGAGTGGGGTCCACGTGCAATTCAAACATGGATTAAGTATTTTTGGAGGGAGAAGGAAGGGTAGAGTAGTCCTTTTGCTTTTAATTTGAATTAGATTGTATTATTAGGGAGTTATGAGGAAAATTAGGTTTTCATCTGGATTTTGGAAAAAGAGTTTTGTGTTCTAGGTTTTCTTGCTTGGGCTCTCGGCGTTGCCGGAGATTGTGGGAGAGTTGTTCTTCCTCTCGAATTGAAGAACATTGTATCTTGCTTTGGTTTTGATCGTCTTCTAGTGGAATACAATTGTTTGCTATTGTTTTCCAAACGTTTTCTCCCTATTCTCACAGTTTTTTCCATTGTTTGGTGGCTGTTTTCTATTCAAAACAGTGGAATATTTGTGTTTTGGCGAAGATCCGATAGGAATCACTTGGAATATTCAAGTGGTACCTATCAAATTGGTATCAGAGCACAGATCCGGACGGTGGGGGGCTGTTTTCCACTGTTTCGCAGCAGATTTTTGCTTTTCGGAAGAGATCCGGAGACCATTTCGTGGTTCCCATGGCATCTAAACGTGTAGAAGTCTTGGAGACCGAAGTGGGTCAATTTAAGGCGGATCTGGAGGAGAAGATGGCGACGTTGAGTGAGAATGTGGAAGGGAAATTTATGGCATTGGAGGAGATGATGAAAAAGTTGTTGGAAGGGCAAGCAAGAACTGTGCCAGTGGAGGAAAGAGGAGAAGGTAGTGGGAGCAAGGGCAAGGAGAAGGCAAAGCCGGAAGGGGAAGAGGAGGTGGAACTGCTGGGTAGCAACGGAAGAATGCTGCATCGGGAGTCCATCAGGCGGGAAGAAAGAGAGGATGATTGGCATCGTCGGAGGCCCGACCCAGTGGACCGGCCATGGGGGATCCATAACCACCATGGCGGGGCGCGAGGGGAAGATGGCTATCGACGTCCGAGGAGGGATGATGAGCCCCGATATGGAGAGAGAGGAACTTGGGAAGATCCCATTGCCTGGGACAGAGGAGGCCATGGGGGGAATAGGGCATACGGGGTGGACACGAGGGCCAGAAAGCTGAAAATGCCAGTTTTCGAAGAGGGGAATGTGGATGAGTGGATCCACAAGGTGGAGAGGTATTTTGCAGTGAATGGCCTGATGGAGGAGGAGAGATTGATGGCGGCTAGTATGTGCTTGGAAGGGGCGGCTTTTGCCTGGTTCAAGTACATGGATAAGTGGGATCCGGTGAGGACTTGGAGGGACTTAAAGGAAGCTATCAGGGAGAGATTCAGGGGGAGCAGCCCATGGGAGATCTCCGAGCAGTTCTATGCCCTCACCCAGGAGGGAACAGTGGAGGAATACAGAAAGAAATTTGAGAGTCTGGTGGGAGATATGGAGGGCTTATCGAACAGCACGTTGGGGGGAAACTTCATGAAGGGGCTCAAGCCAGAAATTAGAGATGCTGTGAAGGTCATGAGACCTAGAGACCTGAGGGAAGCAATGGAGTTGGCTCAGCTGGTGGAGAACCAGAAGACCAACGCACGAAGTTGGAGGAACAACCACTCAGGAGGTCCCACTAGGACCACTACCACTTACTTGGCTCCAAAAGGGCCAAGCCCTAATGTCCCTAGAGAGAGTGGAAAGGAGAAGAGCGGGATGACCAGATCTGCTGGAAGCTTCAAAAAATTGACTGAGGAGGAGATGCAGGAGAAGAGGGCCAAGGGCCTTTGTTTCAGATGTGAGGAGAAGTTTGTTCCAGGACATAGATGCAAGGATCGCGCTCTTCGGGCTCTCACCGTCTATATAGACGAGGCGCCTGAAGAGGGTGATGATTCTGATGAGGAGCAGATTGATCCACAGTTGGAGGTAGCCGAAGTCTCCCTCAATTCTGTGATGGGATTCACTCCTAGCCATACAATGAAGGTGAAGGGGGAGATTCGGGGGAGAGAGGTTGTGGTTCTGATTGACAGCGGGGCAACCCACAATTTCATATCCACCCAGGTGGCGGAGGAGCTAGGGATGGAGCCTACTGAGACAGGCAGCTACGGGGTGATGATGGGGACAGGGAAGATTGAGTCCAGCACCGGGATCTGCAAAGGGGTGGAGATGAGATTACAGGAGATCAGGGTGGTAGAGGATTTTCTACCCCTGAAGTTGGGTAGCACAGATGTCATTTTGGGCATGAAGTGGCTACAGACCTTGGGGGAAACCAAGGTGAATTGGGGGACCATGGTGATGGAGCTGAGCGTAGAGGGGAAGCAGGTGAAGCTGAGAGGAGAACCAGGATTGTCCAGAGCTGGAGTGTCACTCCGATCCATGGTGAAAATCATACAGGAGGAAGGAGGAGGATTCCTGGTGGAGTTGCAGAGCTTGGAGGAGCAAGAGGAGGGGGAGGGAAGACCCATCCCCGCTTTGGTTCAACCCCTGTTGCAGGAATTTGAGGATGTGTTCCAACCTCCAGTTGGACTACCACCTGACAGAGAGCAGGAGCACCATATTATCCTGAAAGAAGGAGTATCTCCTATCAGTGTGAGACCTTACAGATATCCTCAGGTGCAGAAAGATGAGATTGAAAGGTTGGTGGGAGAAATGCTAGAAGGAGGGATCATTCAGCCCAGTGTGAGTCCTTTCTCTAGTCCAGTTCTGCTTGTGAAGAAGAAGGATGGGAGTTGGAGGTTCTGTGTAGATTATAGAGCGCTCAACAAGGAAACTGTGCCTGATAAGTTTCCTATCCCTATGATTGATGAGTTGATGGATGAGCTACATGGAGCCGCCTTGTTCACCAAGGTCGATCTGAAGTCAGGCTATTACCAGATCAGGATGAAGAAGGAAGATGTGCAGAAAACGGCCTTCAGGACTCATGAGGGTCACTACGAGTTTCTGGTGATGCCTTTTGGCCTCACCAACGCTCCGGCAACATTCCAAGCTTTGATGAACCGGATCTTCAAGCCACACCTCCGCAGGTTTGTGTTGGTATTTTTTGATGACATCCTAATTTATAGCAGGACTGAGGAGGAACACCTAGAGCACCTGAGAGTGGTGTTGGGTGTACTGAAGGAGCATCAGTTGAAGGCCAACTTCAAGAAGTGTGACTTCGCTCAGGCACGGGTGGAGTACCTGGGGCACGTGATATCCCAGGAGGGAGTGGCTGCAGATCAATCCAAGATAGAGGCAATGCTGGCGTGGCCTCAACCCAAGACTTTGAAGGGACTCAGAGGGTTTTTGGGACTGACAGGCTATTACAGAAGGTTCGTGAGAGGATACAGCACCATAGCATGGCCTCTGACAGAGCAGTTGAAGAAGGACGGATTTTTATGGGGAGAAGCAGCTTCAGAGGCCTTTGAGAAGCTGAAGAAGGCCATGATGACGGTGCCAGTGCTTGCTCTGCCAGACTTCAGTCAGGTGTTTGTGGTAGAGACAGATGCTTCAGGCTATGGATTGGGAGCAGTGTTGATGCAGAGGCACAGGCCCATAGCTTACTTCAGTCAAGTCCTATCATCCCGGGCTAGACTGAAGTCAGTATACGAGAGAGAGCTGATGGCGATTGTACTGGCCATCCAGAAGTGGAGACCTTACTTATTGGGCAGACACTTTATTGTCAGAACTGATCAGAGGAGCCTGAAGTACTTGTTAGAGCAGAGGATGGTCACAGAGGAGCACCAGAGGTGGTTGTCCAAGCTGTTGGGATATGATTTCGAGATACACTACCGACCAGGGCTAGAAAATAAGGCAGCGGATGCCTTATCACGCTGTATGGGGGAGCTCCAGGGATCGCTGTATCAGTACCAGTATTGATAGATTGGGGAGCCATTAAAGAGGAGAGCATTCAGAATGAGGAGTTGAGGAAGATCAAAGAAGAGGTGTTAGCAGATGAGAACAGCCACCCGGGCTATTCAGTTGTGGGAGAAAGACTGTTCTATCAGGGAAGGAGTGTGATTCCTAGGTCTTCCATCCATATTCCCCAGCTGTTACAGGAGTTTCATGAGAGTGCCATAGGAGGGCATTCAGGAGTGCAGAAAACTTATAGCCGGTTAGCTGCTGAATTGTACTGGAGGGGAATGAGGAAAGACATAGAGGAGATGGTGGCTAAGTGTGATACTTGCCAGCGGAGCAAGTACATGACAATGGCACCAGGGGGATTGCTGCAGCCCCTGGCCCCACCAGAGAAAGTTTGGGAGGAGATTACTATGGACTTCATTGATGGGCTCCCAAAATCAGAAGGCTACACAGTTATACTGGTGGTGGTCGACAGGCTGAGCAAATATGCTCATTTCATTCCTTTGAGACACCCGTACACAGCAGTGTCGGTAGCAGCAGCGTTTGTGAGGGAGATAGTCCGCCTGCATGGGGTACCAGAGTCCATTGTTTCTGATAGGGACAAGGTGTTCCTGAGTCATTTTTGGAGGGAACTGTTTAGGATGCAGGGCACCGTATTGAAGAGGAGCACAGCCTATCATCCATAGACTGATGGTCAGACGGAGGTGGTGAATAGGAGTTTAGAGACATACTTGAGGTGCTTCGTGTCAGATACACCAAAGCAGTGGGCCAAATGGCTAGCCTGGGCAGAATACTGGTACAATACCTCGTCTCATTCGGCTACTAAGATGACACCTTTCAAGGTGTTATATGGTAGGGATCCCCCACATCTGGTACACTACAGCCATCAGAGCACTCCAGTATCTGCAGTGGATCAGCATTTGAAGGAAAGAGATCAGGTGTTGGCCGAGCTCAAGAGGCACTTACTTAGAGCCCAACAGATTATGAAGAAGCAGGCCGACAGCAAAAGGAGAGATATACAGTTTGGAGTCGGGGACAAGGTCTATTTGAAGCTCCGACCATACCGACAGAGGACTATGGCCCAAAGGAGAAATGAGAAACTCGCAGCGAGATATTTTGGCCCTTTTGAAGTGGAGGAGAAAATCGGGGAGGTGGCATATAGATTGAGGCTTCCTCCAACAGCCAGAATACACCCCGTTTTTCATGTCTCACAGTTGAGGAAAGTGGTGGGGGAGCATGCAGTAAGCCCAGAGTTGCCCAGCACATTGAGGGAGGACATGGAAGTGACACTGGAGCCTATAGAAGTAGAAGGAGTGCGCATCAATGCGAAGGGGGAAAAGGAAGTGAAGATTAGGTGGAGCGGCCTTCCAGACTATGAGGCCACATGGGAGCCACTGGAGAGGATTGCAGAGCAGTTTCCGACCTTCCACCTTGAGGACAAGGTGGTACTTTGGGAGGGGGGTAATGTTACGCCGGTCCAGCTTGGACCGGCTCAACCTGGACCGGCCCAGCCGGTCCAGTTCTACCGAAGGCGGACAACAAGCCAGGCGGAAGAGAGAGGGAGCCAGGGAGTGGGGTCCACGTGCAATTCAAACATGGATTAAGTATTTTTGGAGGGAGAAGGAAGGGTAGAGTAGTCATTTTGCTTTTAATTTGAATTAGATTGTATTATTAGGGAGTTATGAGGAAAATTAGGTTTTCATCTGGATTTTGGAAAAAGAGTTTTGTGTTCTAGGTTTTCTTGCTTGGGCTCTCGGCGTTGCCGGAGATTGTGGGAGAGTTGTTCTTCCTCTCGAATTGAAGAACATTGTATCTTGCTTTGGTTTTGATCGTCTTCTAGTGGAATACAATTGTTTGCTATTGTTTTCCAAACGTTTTCTCCCTATTCTCACAGTTTTTTCCATTGTTTGGTGGCTGTTTTCTATTCAAAACAGTGGAATATTTGTGTTTTGGCGAAGATCCGATAGGAATCACTTGGAATATTCAAGTGGTACCTATCAGAATGTCTTATAAGGATTTAGTAAGATTTATCAAGACTTAAATAATAACTCATCTATGCTTAAAAATCATTATATTGCTCAAAGATAATTATTTATTTAAGGGTACTTGTATTTGTATCCTTGATTCAACTTTGAGAGATTTTATGATTGTAGAATTACATATTGGAGGTATTGTTGGATATTTGGTATGTATAAACCATAATGATTAATGAAGGTATATTTATTGGCAATGCTTGAGAAGAGAGGTGACACTAATTGTTTCTTAATGTAGAATTTATCAGTTTGTTAAGGGTAGAAAGCATGACATAGGGGGGTTTTAATCACTTTTGGCAATTCCATGCATGCCTTGGGAAAACATTAGCAAGGATTTTGTGTTGAGTTTATTATGAACATTGAAAAAACACGATTCTATTTTTGCAGTAGTGTTTCATTTTTTAAAGGTCGCTCATTTCATGTACCTATTATAAAACTGTTGTTCCGGTTCACATTACTAACTTTTATCTTAATAAGTTGGTTAAATTCTTTTGTTGCCTAAAAATAATTATTTCTAATTGAGATATAAAATTCATTAGTTATTTTAGAAAACACTTTGGAAAAAGTTGAAAATATAATTGAAATTTTCAACTACTTATCATCCACAAACTAACAGACAAATTGAAGTAGTTAATAACGGCTTGAGAGTTATATTACATTTGAGAAAAGTTTATGCATTTGAGTGATTTGATATTACTTATGACTGAGTTTGTATGGAGTTCATTTGTCACTATGTCTATTTCGATCGGTCCATTTAAGATTATCATAAGGTTTTAACTTAAAATATCCATAGATCTTCTTGAGCCTCTTATTAAGTTTAAGCTTGATGCATTTGCGCAATCATTAACACAATACATGTATGATTGACGTATGGATATTCATAGAAATTGGCTACTATGCCCAATACAAGCTTTCTACTTATATGAACAAAATTGGTTACTATGCCAAAATACAAGCTTTGTACTTCTGTGAACAAAATGTATGTGAAATTTAAAGAAAAATGATTATGATGCATTTAAGCTCTAGGAGGCTTCCATCAGGAACATTTAAGAAATTAATGCGAGAAATGTAGGATTACTTAAAATCCTGCAGTATATTGGAACTAATATACCTATAAATTGAATATTTCAAAATTTTCTGGCATTAATACAAATTTCAATTATTTAGTTTAATCTTATTTCATGAATCTGTTGTTAATTTCTTAGATTATTCTCTTTTTCCATGTTTTTGTAAATCCGCATCCATTATTCTACCAAATAATTAAGTATAATTTATTATTGAAGATATTTTGTGTATGAGTTTGTGTCCACTGTTGATTATGGATTTTAGAGATAAGTTGTTGACAGTTGTGACAGATCTGTTTGTGAAGACCATGGATTCCTTTGTAACAGAATTTGTCCAAGTTGAATTCTTTGGAGCTATGATCTTAATGTTTGCATTCAAAAAATATCAAGAAAATAAATAAACATTTTGAGCAAAATTTTATTTAGTTTTATTATTTGGTAATTAATTTATAATTTTCAATTTTTAGTTATTATGAGCTTATGTTTTATGAGAATTGGATATTTTCTCTTAATTATGTTTGTTCTCGGTATACGTTTTGTTTCTTTTACTTTTTTTCTTTTAGGTTGTTAGATTATTTCAATTGGTTCTATTCTAAGTTGCGGGTTTCATTGCAATAAAATTTCTGATTTGTAGCATGCTTATGTAGGTCTTTATATTTTTCTTGATTTGAATTCCGAAATTCCTTATTTGGTTCCTTTAATTGCGAGGAAAAACCATTCTTGGTTGGATTTCTGCTATTTAATATTGGAATTATTTTGGCCCTTCATGGTTCGAATTCTGCTAACTTCAACTGTGACTTTTGCAGCGGTAAATTTTATTTTAGAAAACATGACTTCTGTGTCAGTATTTTTTGCTTTGCAATTATTTGATCCAACATGTGCAGCAATTCAAATTTTGGATTTAAATTAGCTCTACGAGGGGAACAATTATTTGGTCCGGTGAACGTACGCTCCTCTACGTTCGGCCACCAATATTTTAGCGACACGTAGCATTAAGAAAAGTCGCCGACCCGACCCGCCGTTTTTTGGGTTCTCGTACATGCATTTTTTTAATTCCTTTACAAACCGAACAACATCCCATCACTTTTTGGATATATTTCAAATATCTAGCAAATACCGAGTTGTACCTAGTTTTTTCTAGCAATACCGAGCAAATACCTAGCAATACCGAGCAAATACCTAGCAATACCGAGCAAATCCTGAGCAAATACTGAGTTGTACCGAGTTGTACGGAGTTGTACCTAATTTTTTCTAGCAATACCGAGCAAATACCTAGCAATACCGAGCAAATCCCTAGCCATACCGAGCAAATCCTGAGCAAATACTGAGTTGTACCGAGTACCGAGTACCGAGTTTTTTCTAGCAATACCGAGCAAATACTGAGTTGTACCGCCGAGCAAATCCCTAGCAATACCAAGCAAATCCTGAGCAAATACTGAGTTGTACCGAGTTGTACCTAGATTTTTCTAGCAATACCGAGCAAATACCTAGCACTACCGAGCAAATCCCTAGCAATACCAAGCAACTCCTGAGCAAATACTGAGTTGTACCTAGATTTTTCTAGCAATACCGAGCAAATACCTAGCACTACCGAGCAAATCCCTATCAATACCGAGCAAATCCTGAGCAAATACTGAGTTGTACCTAGTTTTTTCTAGCAAATCCTGAGCAAATCCCGAGCAAATCCTGAGCAAAAAAATAAAGCATTCCTGGGTTCCGCTCCGGGTCAAGTCGTCGGGCCGCGCGGTAAAGAGTAAGAGCACGTGGCGATATGTTATTGGCGGCCGAACGTACCTCTACGTCAGGTCAGAGGACGTAATAATTGTTCCTACGAGGGACAGTCGATTGGGAACTGCGTGTTTATAAATATTCACATATGTTGCATATAAAACCAACTTTTCGTTTAAAAAACACTTATCTGAGTATCAGTCTATCAACCATTTTGATTTTGGGGTAAATCATCTTTTTGTGCCAATGTGAGATATACTTTGATGAATTTCTTAACATAAATTGATGAGGACATTGACAAACGTTATCGACGAGTTTATCAGCGTAGGAATCGTAGATCGATGGCTACGATTTACAGTCTTTATTTTTGATGCATTTATGTGTTGTAGTTTATTTATTTGCTATTTATGATTGTACCCTTTCTTTTAAGTTCACTTGAGTTGTAGCCCAATGGGCATTTGAATCATTGTTATTTTATTTTCTAGGCCTATATATTGTGTCCTCTTCCATTGTAAAAGGATGATGATTATTGAAATGAAAATTCAGCTCTATGTTCTTGATCTCTTTGTGAGTTCTTGAGGTGAGAGGAAGCTTAGGAGAGGCTCTTGAAGTATCCAACGACTCTTTCTAGAGAGCTCTTAATTAGTTTAAATTTTTCTTCCTTATTTTCCTTCCCCTTCTTCCCCTTTTCCCCTTGCCCCACCGCCGGCCCAACCTCCTCCTTCCCATCTAGCTGTTCGACCCCCCCCCCATCTTTCTCCATCGCCGGCCACCTCACCTTTGCCCTCTTGATGATGATTTTAATCACCATTAACAATTGTCTTAATTAGCCCACTTAATTTGGGAGAGATTTTAATCCAATTTGAAATTCAAATTTGAATTTCAAATATTGATGTGAAACATATCAACTTAATTGCAGGATTTTATTAAGAAATTTATTTTAGCAATGAATGTATAATAGTAATGTTTTACTAAGTTAGGATTTTCAGTTTTCGTAGTTATTGACTTGTTTCTAGCATATTGTTACATGATAGATTAACAAAATGATTCAAGACAATAACAAGAAGATAGCAAGACAAATATGCAGTTAACAATAATCCGACACTTAACAAATAGAACTTTCACCTTCGAGTTTTCCTTTTGCTCACTCTCTAAAAGTAGGGTTAACGGAGGAGGGATGTTAATAATCCAAGTGATGCCATTGAAAGACAGAGGAGACCAACGATCTTGATCAACGGGAAGTTGGCTGGAGTTGGAGAGGAGGGTGGTCACCCTGCGATCTTCCACTGTCCTGTAAGTTGTTGCTCGTCGATGACATCCACCAAAGTAAAGAGAATACGCTCCACGTATTCCTCGACGGTGCCTTTGGATCCAAATCCGGGATCGAAGAAAGGTGATTGAATGATGTCGATTTCCTCTTCAGAATTATAAATGAATTAGTGATCAACTTCTGGATTCGCCATCCATGAGATTGAGGGTATTCATGTGGTTCTTTGGTGGGGCTGGCGGTAAGGAGGAGAGGATAGTGGCAGGTAGAGCTAGGGTTTGGATGGGGGGAAAGGGATTTCAGAAAATCTGAAATTAATTCATATTTTCTAAGAGGGAAGGGAGTAAATAATTTGAATTTTAAATTATTTCACAAAGGGAAAGGGGTGGCAGTTTAGGAGGAAATTAGGGAGAATTTAAGGGAAAGGGGCGGCAGTTTTCGACGACCAAGTCCACGTCGACATCCTCAACTCTCCTTTAGAGCGCCTAGCGCTGAACGAAAGAGAGAAGATTGTCGCAGCGGTATAAATACGGCGCTGCATCGGTGCAAGACAGGCTTCAATGTCGCAGCGCCCCAAATTGGCGCCATAGTGCTGAAAGATGGACTTGACAGTTTTCTTTTTCGTTTTTCTGAAGGGTTGTGTCCCTTGAGTTAATTTACTTGGCTTTTTCTTATATTTTATGTGAGTAAATATTGAGAATTGTGCATGTGACAGATAAGCAAGAGGAGTGAGAGATAAGAGAGATCTATAATTATTTCTCCCAATTTTTTAGTAGATTTTTTGGTATGGTATGACTCTGAGTTTTTTTTTCTCTTTTTGGGTTTTTCCACATTAAATTCTGGTTTCACTGCTTTTACTTTTGTGTTTGTTTCATCGTTGTGATGTTTAGTCCTCATCATCCCCAACATTTTGATGCCTCAGATAGACGCTGTTGTAACCTGTAAGATGGGCCTATTAACAAGCCAAGAATTAAGGGTGAGTCGCTATTGAATCTTGGCAAATTCTGAGATATCCCAACAAATTTTAGTAAGAATCCTATCTCGATGCTAATATGGGAGTACGTATGATTAGTAGGTAAGATTTTCAGGAGGGTCTTTTCAGGCCTATGAGTTTGAAATCTCTGAGAAAAATTCAATATATGTATTCTCTCGCAGAAATAATACTCAAGTCTTTTGTGCTTAATTCAGACTTAGGTTTCGTTTGGGACGATTTTTTTACTGTTTTCTAAAACGAAGGTTTAGTACAAATTTTTTTTATTTTTGTACTAAAACGGGGCAATAAAAAAACCGTTCCAAACGAAGCCTTAGTTCTCTATTAATAAGAACGCAAGAAGACTCAACACTTTCTACTACTTGTAAGCTTAAACAAAATTAATAAATCATAATCACCAAATTATAGAACCTATTAAAATTTAATAATTGACTTAACAAATCTAACTCGGCTAAATATAAATTTATAAATTGTCATATTATTCTTAATTAATACGTATGTAAAATTTTAATTTCTTCTCTCCGACAAATTATCTAACGTACAAGCTCATACACATAAAACCAACTAATATTATTAAATCCGAATGCTGTCCACAGTTCAAAATTCTGAAATTTGCAAATTAGACCCTCTCATTCTTTTGACCCCCACCGCTACGTTCACTCTTTTCCCCCGACACCATCAGAACCCTACACTTCACGACATTGCAAGTCGCACCGTGCACGTAGAAACCCGGGGCCACCATCATAATCACCTCGCCCGTCGTCGGCTTCTCCCCGGTCGAGTCCTCCATGTAAACCGGATCAAACCGGGCTCCCCGATCTATCCGGAGGATAGGCAGAGCCGGGTGCACCGACCGGGCCAGCAGATGAACCGCCCAAACCCCCCGGGCTGCCCCGAAAAAGGCCTGCAGAAGCCCTTCCGGCCAGGCTCGAGCCCAGCCCAGCATCCCCACCACCTCGCTCATCCGCCGGTCGCAGAACCGGCTCAGACCCGCACTGTAATGCCGCGTCCCCTTACTCAATACATCCTCCCAGCACAGGCCACGGACAGCCTCATAAGCGGCCAAGTTCGCCTTGCACCGGTCCGCAGGGTCCGCCAGCATCCCCTCGACCTCCCCCAACCGCTCGAAATCGGAGTAGAAAACCCGATTTAGAACCGACTCCAACCCCATGATCAAACTCCCCGGGCTCTTTTTAACCAAACCGTGGGAATGGAGAAGAGACCCAAGCCGGTCCATAGACCGCGGCGCGGCTCGGAGCTGGGTTATCAAACACCGGCTCAAGTGACGGACGGCAGTTCGGGAGTCATTTACGGCGAGAAGGAACTGCTCGACAGTGGCCGAGGTTGGGCCGGTTGCGCTGCGGTCGAGAGAGGCCTGGAGATCGCGGCAATAAGATTCCAACCGGTTCAGCTTGCGCTCGAGCTCGGAGACGGAGTATTTGAGCCGGGAGGCTTCGAGGAGAGCCTCGTCGCGCTTGCGGGTAACCTGGAGGAGTTTGCGGGAGAGGTCCGCCGCCGTGAGCTTCCACTCGCTGTTGTCTTGGGCTTCGGAGGAAGAAAAAGGAGTGGATGTTGCGTGGGGAGGGGTTTTGCGTGCTAGCGCGCTAAAGAGGGATCGGAGTAGGCTGTTGGGAGTCGAACCAGGAACAGAGGCGGGGCGTTTTTGGCCGTTGGGGTCGAGCGGGACGACGGTGATCTTGTCGCGAGAGGAGGGGCGGCACTTGCTGCAGGAAACTGAGAGGTCTTCGCGGCGGGAGGATTTGGTGGGAGGGTGGAGCGGTGTGGGTTGGTGATGGTATGTGGCGGCGGTGCTCTGCTTGGGCTCGGATTCGGGCTCGGCCTCGTCTTGTTCTGTTTCTTCTTCTTGGATCTGCAACAAGGTTAGTGATTAGTTTTGTTTAATTAAAGTGTGAAAGAGATACGAGGTAGAGGACTTACGGGGGCGAAATGGGGAGGAGAAGGGAGAGGAGAAGAAGATGTGCGGGAGGCGGAAGGAGGAACGGCCATAGCTAGAGATCACCAAATGCTCTACTTCTCAGTTAAATAAAACACCAAGGGACGATATGTAGAAGCTAATTTAAGAGGGAAGGATGGTGCCGCTCTCTGCGTTCGTTCGGAGGAAAGGAGGTTACTGTGACATGTAACGGTTATTTACGAGCATTTATTAGTAGGAGTTTGACATTGAGGTTTTAGCTAGCTAGTTAGTACTGTGCAGTGGTGGAACAAAATGGTCTGTAGACAAACTGATCTCCCCTGGGAGTGAAATAAATTTGGGAGGTGGTTGAGATTGGTAGATCGTTATAAATGCATGAGCTATTTGCCTATTTGTGATGGTGTTTATAGAAAATAACTTTGAAAGGAGATTTATATAGAGCATTCAAAATTATTCTATTTAGATATAAAAAATATGCAATTAAATTTTACTATCTGTTCGTATCCCACTGAATTCCTCTAGTGAGAGCTCACTACAGCCTATTTGTTCGTGCTGGAATTTTTGGATTTTTGGGACGATGATGAGCCAAGGTCTACATCAATCCAGCATCCTTGGACGGTTTTATGGCAACCAGGATTTCATGGAGGGGGTTTTTCTGAGGTGCTGCGATGGCCTGTCAGTTTTGGCTTCAGGCAACCGGTGTCTCTATGGCTAGATTCGTGGCTTTCTATTATTTGCCGGGCTTTGATGCCTGTCTGATGTAGACCTTATTTTCTTGAGTCCGCGTGTTTCTTCTTTCTTATTTTTGTTACTTTTTGGCACTGTTTTCTTTCTTCAGATTTTGGGTGGTATAGTTCCTATACTTACTTGTAACTATCTATTTTGTTTTGTAACTTTGAATGTTTAATATATGGGCTTATGCCCCCATTTTTCCCAAAAAAAAAAAAAAACTTATTCTTCGTCGACATTCTTTACCGTAAGATCTCATCATAACATTCACTTCACATGTATGAGAAAGGGGTCCGATATAGTCAATAATTAAAGAATTAGTAACGCTAGGGGTGTCAATATTTGACACGATACGAAAACTCGACTCGAAAATTTCGGGTTAGACCCGGTCTGATTTCAAAATGGGTCAGGTTTGGGTTGACCTGTTGGGTTTTTAGGTCAACCCGGAACTCGTTTAAAATGAGCTGCCCGAGCCTGCCCACGCGCCCACCTGAGGCTCCCCACGGCTGCCCGCAACTGCTCGCGTTGCGTCTGAAGCTGCCCACGACTACCAAAGCCTGAAGCTACCCGAGGGTGCACGCTCGCGCCCGAGCACGTGCACCCGAGCTTTCCTGCCGCCACTCATGTCCTCGCCCGCCCGCAATTTGCTATCTTTCATCCCGCAGTCGCCGTCCTCGGGTCAACCGTGTTGGGTTCGGTCAATCCGGAACACTATGTGTCTGGTTCGGGTCCGAATTTCCGACCCGTTTATATAACCGGGTCGGTTTAGAGTCGACCCGTTTGAACCCGGATCAGTTCCGAGTTCAACCTGAATCCTGATTTTGACACCCTTAAGTGACGCTATATGTTAAATATATAAAAAGCTTATTTATTTGTTTGAAATTTGGGAGAGTACATATAATATATACAAATGGCTACTTTGCTAGTCTCTAATGTAACGTCGAGGCTTGTTGGTATGGTAAAAAAATTTATTTTATCTATCAAGCAGTTAAAAGATATTGGTTAATTATGCTATCAATATCACTTGCGATGTTGATTCAAAAACTTGAGGCGCTCCAAATGATATAATAGTATTACCAAAAGGATAATTTCATTGCAACAAATTTGAAGACACCAAAAACCACGTGCGTACAATCACCTACCCTTACTGACCATCTCAAGCTCGCAATGTGCCTCAGCCTTCATGGGAAGGTTCTTTCTGACCATCTTCAGTAGTTTCATCGGCTTTTCTTTGCATATCTTGGTCTTTCATCTATTTTATTTTAATGATCTCTCTGATGAATTTTCCTTCATAAATTTCATCTGCTATTAGTAGAAGCGTTTTTTCTTTGAAATTTCACCTAAAAAATAGGGGGATTTTCATCCATATCACATAATCCTTATATATTTAATGTCTCAAACATACTAAAATATATGCATTGAAAGATGCATTTCACTTTATCAAAAGTAATATTAGTAGCATTATTTTTGTTATCTAAAATTTTGGATGCTATATAACAAATATCAAATTTTATGTGTTAGATATGCGAATATATAAGATTTGTGTGATATGTAAGGGTCCATGTAGGATTGCTTTCTTGTTGTTGTGTTTTTCTGGTAGTGACCATAATTTCATTTAGGTATCATTTGAGATGGCTTTATTATTTCTTTCAAAAGTAACTTTTTAGTATAAAAATTTCATAACTACAAAATTTTTTACTATAACGCTTCAGAAAGAAGTAACAAAACCATCTCAAATGAAGCCTTAAACTACCGTTTTATTGCTACTTTCTCACTAATACTATAAAAAAAAAATTTATAATGAAAAGCTAATTTTTACAATCATAATAGCTAAATTGTTTTCTTCATAGAAACTTCACAATCAATTTTATAAAATATCGCAGACGTTCCAAATAGATTCTAAATCTCCCAAAAATAATAATGTGCTTCTTTCTTAAGTGAAATGACATTCACAATTATGATAATCGAAACTTCTTTTTCTTCTAATTTAACTTCTATTAATCAATTGTGCTTACACTAAATTAGTTTTTAGAGGTAAAGCAAAATAAATGAGATAATGAGAGCTAGCAAATGGTGAATGATTGATGACAATAGATTTGCTTATTGTTGTGTTGCGTGGCTGTACAGAATGGAATCACATTTATTCAATGATCTAACGAAATTTGATGGATAACTACAACCTCATCAATGATACAATAAATATGATTAATGCGAGTATATATCACTGGTCAAGTGATTGCAACTTATGTACTGAATTTTCAAATTGAAATGAACCTCTCAAAGGCAACATTGAATGCCTTGATAGGTCAAGTGTATTATGTAAATTTTTTTATTTTTTTTTTAAGTCCTGGGAAGTAATTTTTGCAAATTAGTAATGAAATTAAGATGCTTGATTGAATGGGTTAATATTTTTACCAACAAATTTATCATTTTTATTAAGGAAGTATTGATTTTTTTACTATAGGAATATTATTGAGCAAAAATCTCAATTGCAACCGAGAATTGGGATCAATCATTAGTTATAAGTATTTGAGGCTACGGTTTCGTTTGGGGCAACTTTTCTGTTGCTTTATAGAACAATTTTTTTAGTGCAAAATTAAAAAAAAAAAATTGTAAAAGCAGAAAAAAGCTGTCCCAAACAAGGCGCTTTGTTTACTCCCTCACTTTAGAAGATGGCTCTCAACAAACATCATAAATTCAAACATATTGAATACCGATTGTCTTTCTGATAAAAGATCGATTTTATCTCTATAGATTGTATGTATTGATGGTCCATTAAACTAAGAGTTCACAAGTTTTCTTGTGACTGGCCTTCTTCTATCGTTAATTAAGGATAATCTTTAGTCATTTGGATTGTTGAGTTATAGAGAATTAGCTATTGGTTATGCAAACTGTTGAATTACAGAGAATTTGCTAATGAAGAAGATGCGGGAATTTGTAAAAGAGGAAGAGTTTTCTTCTTAGAGTATAGAAATTAGGGCTGTCAAAATTGGATCACGGGTTAGGTTCGGGTTAAACTCGGAACTGACCCGACGCTATTTGACCCAACCTGAGCCCGACCCATTTTTTTTTCCAAATGGGTCAGGTATTACAACCCAGACCCGACCTATGTGAATTACTTGTTGACCCAACCCGCAAACACGTTTTGATTCAAAAAATGGGACATGAGGCCGCAGGCTAAGGTGCAGGCGGGGTGAGGCATCAGCGGCATGGTGAGCTCGGCGACAGCAGTGGCACGGCACGATTTCGGGCACTGTAACCGAACAACAAGCTTAGGCGCTGATGTATCGTAACTTCAGACCGGATAGAACACCGTCAAAGGAGGCGTCGGACGACTAACCAGTGCGTGGGACGACGAGGCGATGTCCAACCAGATGACACTCGACGAGACGTTGGCCAAGCATAGCGCGGACGAGACGACGTTTTTCCCTGGTTAACCCCGGTTGAGTTTGGGTTTCGGGTGAACTTGAACCCGACTTGTTCTTTCTAAACAGGTCGAATCCGGGAACCCAAACCCAACCAATTTGCGAAACAGTTTGACCATAACCCAAAATTTTTTAGTCGAATTTTTGGATCGTGTCAAATATTGACATCCCTAATGGTAATAGAATTACCTCACATGAGGATCAATCCAAATTAGCTTCTAAGATTGCCAGTTATGCCTATGATTCTTCTATAGAAGGAGAGGCTTTGAAGGCCAATATTATATTTTTGAACTTCTTTGATGAAATCATCTCTGAATTTTTACAAAATCTTCACACAAAGATTTGTGAGGGTTAGAGGTTTTTTCTATTGCAGGCATTTTTTAGATTTCAAGTTGCTCATGAATCTATATCAAATGTCTTGAAATAATAGACTATGATGAATACTGACTGCAATATGATAACAAAAAATACCCCCAACAGAAATAATAATAATAATAATGTTTAGTTGGTATCCATCATTATCATATTAATAAATATATTATCAGTTTGTTAGCAATCATCCTGACTATTGATAAAATTAGAATTTATGAAGATTGTCATATCAAGTGTCAACACATCAAAATAAATAAATAAATAAATATAAATACTCAAGCCAAATTAGAGTTTGATTAGTAAGTAGCAGAAATTTAAAAACTGAAAATGTGGTTTCTAATGTCCTGTGTAAATATTATTTAGAATCTCTGGTACATGTTTAATTGGTGCTCGTTTAGTTGATCTCTTATAGTTTGATATTAATTATAAATTTATTGAATTTATTTTATTTGCATGAGAAATCAAGTAATTTGTTCGATGTATAAGTTTAAGTTTGATATGTCATCAAAAAATTATCTTGATCAGGTGTGAATCTCGATGCAAATATGAATTAGAAACGTACAAAATTAAATCCGAGACTATTCAAACTCTAATTTCAACAATCTTATAAACAAACTGAATGTCACAAAGAGAAGAACCCAATGACACCAAAATCGGTCCAATCCGAACTCAAATTGGTCCAAAATCGAGGACCCAAAACCTATTTAAAAGTTTCAGAGCATTAATTGGTTGATCAAATGATATTCAAATTTGACATGGTTATAGTTGAATCGAGCGGCTCGATGAGACGAATCCAACGAGCACATGATCGTCGAATTTCGACATCTTTAAGAAACGCAAATGCTCGATAAACAATTCATGTGGAAGGAGTTGATATCGGACATCAGTTGAAATACTTCCAATGTGTCCTTAATCTTCTTCCTATTTACTAGTCATGTCACTCCCAAAAATAATAAATAAACCCCTTATTGTTCACAAAGTGGGAGGAGGAAGAGAAGAAATAGGAAGGATCCCTTTTAAAATTGTTTTATAATACCTAAACATGTTTTAATTATCTTAATCAATAATATGAAAACTTATGAGCTGAGAACAAAACCAAAGGAGAGTTCAAAAGCCTTAGCAAAGCATCATCCATCGATGCTCTAAAATTTCACAATCAGAGTTTGTTTAAGTAGTAGTTAGAATCATGATGGCAACCTCTTCTTCAGGTATCAATTTTTAGGAGATTGATGTGCACTGATCAACTAAATACCAAAAAAAAAAAAGACCATGACTTTTGTGTGGGACAATTTAGCCCAAAATAAAGCATTGAAGGGAAGAAACATCCCTACAAAAGAATCATTATTCTGTGCGGATAGGGAGATTGTCTGGAGACTTATCAGAACACGCCACATCACCTATTTATTGTGTACTGTGGCTATGTATCAGGTGACGTAGTACGTTCTGATTTGTCTCCAAACGGTCCGGTATCCACACAGAATAATTTCTCCAGAGTTAGGGCATCTCCAACCGAATGACCTATTTTTCACTTCAAAATGCAATAAAAATCATATCAAACAGTAATTCATCTCTAACATAACTTTTTTTTTAACATTAAAAATGAATATTTTATGTATATTCTTTTCCATATCCATTTCTAACCTCCATTTTTTCTACCAAAAATTTTTGTTTATGTGAATAGTGGGACATCAATATCTTCGCATGTGGATAAAACGTAAAATGTGTTTCCATTTGTCATTCAAATGGGCGATCACGAGAGCAGCAAACGGATAAATAACGTTCGACTGAAGATGCTCTTAATAATGAATAATAGCCTCACTAAACCCAAAACTTTTAATTATCCTCAGAGGCTTCATGCAATTGCTCATCTTTAGTTGACTTTCAGATTATAAATGTAAAAAATCATTACAATAAGTATCAGAGTATATATATATATAAATATTGTCCTACAATTTAAGATTAGATTTTTTTTTAAAATGATTAGTAAAATATTATGAATTTTATTATTTAACTATGTGAGTTTAAAAATAATTAATCAGTGGGTGATAGATTCTTTTATTGATTAGGATCCAATGTTCTCATGAATTTATGATTACTTTTTATGATTAAAATTAAATTTGCTAAACGACATTGAAAAAGCTTTTGAGGAAAATGAATGTAAAATTCTGCCCCAAATCAGAAGAAAAAAGGGCTCTCATTACCAATTTTATGGTCCCAAAATGGATAAAAATATCTTCTTTTTTTTCTTTTTTGAAGCATAATTTGTTTTGTATCTACTTCTTACCGTATGCACTGAGTTTTTTGTTGAATCCCTTCTTTTTTTTTTTTATTATTCTGTCAATATATTTTGGAGTGTTTTTTGGGATCTGCCTTTTGTAATTAGTATTTGCTTTTATTGGAATTTTTGGCTTCGGACTTATGTTTTTGTTTTTCTAAAAAAAATCTATTTTCCATCAAATCATTGCTACAGAGGAGATTTATTGGAGTAACGAAAAAGTGCAAACCGATAAAAATTGTACTGTCCATCATTGAAAATAGATATTATTCATATTATTATTTAGGCAGCTTATCTTGGCCTCATAGATGGGATGTTTTGACTATTAATTAAAAGATTTTTATTTTTTTTATTCGAACATAGTATCCACATATTGCTACCCTCGAAAGGGTGATTGGCGGCGTGACTAATCCTTGACTGACCTAGAAGAGGCACCTACCCCAAAAATCTCCTGACCTTCACTTGATTGTGTCTAACTTAAGAGACGCTGGCGCTCGAGGGGAATCGAGCATGGGTTGGAGGAATCTCAACCATACTCGCCCACCAACCAAGCTAAACAATAGTGGGTGAGATTTTGGATTTAAATCCTAAGTATTTGATGTGTGTGTGAGTTTATTTTAATTGACTTAAATGTCACCAGAGAAAAAATCATATTATTGTTATTCAAAATATTAAGGTTTAAAATATAAATTTGAAGTAAATAAATTTTATTTTTAAATTTTAAAAAAAATATTTTAAATATTTTCATCAATTAAACTAATTAACTTTATGAATGCTAGTAAATTTATTTGATTTAAATCTTTAAAAATATCATTAAAATTCGAAATTAATATATATATATATATATATATATATATATATATATATATATATATATATATATATATATATTAAATTTATGATTATTAAAAATGAACAAACACCCACCTCAGATCCACTTATTATCCTCGCCCACATCATAAATTGGTGGGACCGGAGAAGCAGCGACCTAAGGAATGGCATGTGAATCGCATTAATCGAAACTGGAGCCCCAAATGAGCAATCCAACGATCACATTTATCATCTGCATGAACGGCCTTAGTTGACGAGTTAATAACCGTCGGATGTAACAAATGGAGCGGTGTGGCCATATGCATATTAATACAAACGCATCAGTCAAATCTCTGCGAGATCGAACGGCTACTGCTCAGCCAGACAGTACAACAGGCTCGGCTCAACTGGTTTCTTTGAGGTGACCAATCGCCGTCTCTCTTTCCCTCTTTCTCTCCTCGCGCTCCTAATCATGCCATGTAAAAGTCGTCTGCGATGTTCGTTGGGTCGCCATTGTGGCAGGGAGGTATGAGCTCGGTGGACCGGGTCAGGGTCCTGGTTTCGGGCTTTGTGTCAACGGCCCGGAGCACGGGTTTAATGTGTGCCAGGCAGGTCACTGGCAGGTCTGCGGGCCGGCAGTTATGAGCCCGGCTGGGGTGGGTCAGGCCGCTAAAGTGGACCGTTTGCAGAGCACACTGCCGCAAGAATGTTATCGAAATTGGCTAAGGTTAGATGAGCTGTATGGAGCGGTTTATTTTGAAGCATTAAAGGTGCAAAGTGGAAACAGGTTTTAAGAATGTTGATGTTTGATTTGAATTAAAAGAAAATATAGACATAAAATTTTTAAATTATTTGAATTTTAACTTTACAAAAAATGTATGTATTTGAAATATATTAGACTTTACTATTTTTTTGATACATTATAAATTCTATACATTTTTATTGCAAGTTGTAGCTGCTGTCCAGTGTTATAATTAAGTAATAGGATTGCTACTATCTCTGATCTCAATCTCCAGCACCGCCACCAACATCAAAGCCAGGTGCTGCACTGATCCCGGCCTATCGCAAGCTATTGGCTATCAACAATGGCGGAGCCAGAAATTTTTTTCGACAATGGCCTAAAACTCTTGGATTTTGATGAAATCTTTTGATGGCATATGCAACAATCTCATGAATATTATAGTTTGATGCGGCCTTCCAATAGTATTTATTTATACATATTGAAAATTAAGCAAACATCCAAGACATAAATATCATCAATGAATTCAAACAAATGTGCACACTTCAAAAAATTTTCTTGAATAGCACATATTCAATTTGATAATTAATATTCCTATTCATCTCATTCATTTTGTATACGAGCTAAGCTTACATAAGAGCTGCTTGATTATAATTGAGCTGAAGTGATCATATCACCAGTTTTATAAATGACATTATGCTGAAAGCACATGATAGATAACACAAACATTCAACAGAGGCCTAGTAACTAAAGGCTTACATGAAAGGGTGGCATGTACTTTCACATTCACACTGCTGATTTAACTGTAAACATGATGAACTAGTACTCATTGTAAATTATTTAAAAATAAATTTTAAAATATTAATTAATCGAATCCGATTGCTTGGCATGCTGCCAAAAAAAAAAAAAATCGGATCTGAATTTCAATGTTGATTGTGCGATCTAATTGTAATATGGGATGATTAAGATCATGAAAGTTTGATCATTTAATCAATTTCTTTTATTTGGGGGGGGGGGGGGGTATCCACCTGCTGCCACCCCCAAAAGGTAGCTTGGTGGCATTAGTAATCATCGGTTGACCTAAAAGAGGCTCCCACCGCAGAAACCTTTTGGCTCGCACTTGATTGGGCCCCACTTAAGAGGTGCGGCCGCTCGAGGGAATTCGAGCACGGGTTCGGGGTTCTCAACCGTACTCGCCCATCAAACAAAAACTAAGCAACGGTGGGTCTAATATTTTATCTTAACACCACCATTATGCATATGCATGCAATAATTATTTGTTTTGGACATTTGAAGTGATTAGACAGATGATAGATGGATGCCCAAACCAATTATAGCAAAAATCACTGGAAAGCACGTTGCAACATTATTCCTAAAAAGAAAATTTTGAAGCAGGAAAAGAGAAGCATAGTAGAGCAGGTGAGAACTTGATAGTGAAATCATAAGCAGACAGTACTAAAAAGAATCCAAGGTTTTCTAGACAAAAGTCAAGACCATTCATGATGATGAGGTAAGTAAAACTTGTCAAAAATAAGATTATCATTGTCATCCATATAAGACAAATAAGCTCAAAATTATTGTATAATTTCCTGATGATATTTGCATTCTTCCAGCTTGTCGAATTTTGTAAAATAGCAGTTTCTATGCTGTCAAAAATTAGACTGATGGAGCTGATGACCAAAGAATAATGAGGCCAAATACTCTTTTTATAGCTTGAAGAAACCTATAAGTACAAGTAGCATTAAAATGATTGAACCCTGCCAACTTGTAAAGCTCAGTTAGCTCTTGGAATCATTCAAGCAATAATTTCACAGCCTTATAGTTTGTACAAAGCGCCCTGTAGGCCTGTACTTGAAACTTGTACCATTTTTTATTTTACAAGATATGCTACTAGAAATGATCCCGTTCAAGTTCATCTATCTGACTTTTTTTTCACAGATATTTAAGTGTATTAAGTCAAGCTTAGGAAAAATTATTAGGTACAGAGTATGCACCGTCCGTATAAGTACTGGGTACCTAGCTAGGTACCAAACAATACAGCTGAGAACCGCTAGGTACCCAATGCTTGTTGCGGACGGTTCTTCCCGTCCGCACTCCGCACGTAATAATCTCTCCAAGCTCACACACATCATATACGTAATGCTCGAACCTATGACCCCTTTTTATGCTTTCTTCATAAGATTGTTGTATACCTAATATCATTATGTAATGAATTAATTAAATTATAAAATATAAATGCTATTATGACTTCAGTTCAATTATTTGAATTAATTCGCTAAAGAGCATTGGGTTTCCTAAGGCAACAATAAATCAATTCATCACAAAGTTTATAGGTTCAATTGGAAAAGTTTTGGGTCAAAAAAGAAAAAAAAAGTCAGGATATAGGACTCAAAACCTATAAATTGCTTTCATATTTATGTAATATTAATTATGTATGTATTTCATTCAATTAAAGCATATCAAAGTCTTTCAGGTCTATCCTGACCATTTTTTTTTCCATAGGAACATTCCAATCAAATTTTGTTTTCGATGGGTTCAAAGCCAATAAATGCAAATAATATATATATATTATACTAATTTCAAAACAAATGTACTACTTCAAACCCCACTCTCATTAAAATTTTATTCAGAATTTCTTAAACTTATTTTATTTTTTATTTCCAATCTATTTTACAAAATGGCATTCCTTGCTCCACATAGCAAATGTTTGAAGTTTGTCCGCCCGAAAAATTATTTTATGCGGACACCAGACGGCGTCCGGAGACCAACCAGAAGGCCCCACATTACTTTTTTGCTTGGTACCGGTGCTCGGTACTAGGTAATCTGGTTCATTCTGATTATTCTCTAGACCGTCCATTATCCGCACAGAATAATTCCTCCGCTCCTACAAGCTAAAAAAAAAACACACCAATCAATATGTTTCAAATAAGAAAATGTTATACTTAGGGCTGCAAGCGAACCAAACGTTCGACGAGCTACTCGTTGTTCGGTTCGATTAAAGCTCGTTTGAGATCGTTTAATTAACTAAACAAACAAACTTGAACAATATTTTAAATACTCGATTCTTAAATAAACAAACTTGAACACTAATGCGTTCAGCTCATTTATGTTCGCGAACAACATCATTTGAAGTTCGTGAACAAGCTCGACATTAAGCTCGATAAGAAGCTCGATAAAAGCTCGATTCGTGTTTGATTTTGAACTCGTGAATAAGCTCGATGAAAATAATTAATATTTGACTATAGAATTAATAAATATAAATAATCATTACATTTGTTATATAGACAATTGCTTTTATTATAAATGTGTTTGTTCATAAATATGTTCATGAACGTGTTTGTTTGATAGTTAAAAAAATTAGTTAAATATGTTCGCGAACAAGCTCGATAAACACTAAACGAACGAACATGAACTGAACATGAACCGAACATGAACACTCCTTAATTTAAATGAACCAAACATGAACACAAATGCTAAAGCTCGAACAAACATGAACCAAACATGAACAAGCTGATATTAAATGAACACAAACATGAACACTCACATACTCGGCTCGGCTCGGTTCGTTTGCAGCCCTAGTTATACTCAAATAAATGAATACAAAAGATTTAAAGGATCCCACATTGTTGATGTGAGTGCTTGTGCCCAAAGACAGATCTACAAAAAATTTTCTCTGATTATAACTCTAATCACTGTGATATAAATATCAAATATGTGTTACTTTTACTTTAAAAATTATAATTAGCTCCCGATAATAGGAATAGAAGCAGGAGACTTTTGCGACAAAGCTCCATGGATAAAGTTTCTAGCCTTCTAGGTGAGGCCTCAATTATCAGGATTTGTGGCAAAAAAGAATTTCTTGCAAGGCAATTACTAAAAAAATAAAGAAGAAAAATAAATGACCTCATCAAATATGTAATAATGAATCTTCTATTACACTTGAACATTTATAATTGATACGTGATCAAAAAATTATATTGATCGGGCACTAATCTCGATGCAAAATCAAGTCGGAAGCTTCCGAAATTAAATCCGGGATCACCTGAACTCCATTTCAGCAAACTTATAGTCAAACTGAGCGTTTCGGAAATACGAATCCAACGACGCCAAATTCGACTCAATCCGAGCCCAAATGAGTCCAAATCAAGGACCAGAAGCGCTGTTGGAAGCTTTGCACCACTATTTGAGTTACCAACGGTTTCCAAATATGATGTGCTTATAATCGAATCGAGCGGCTCGACGAGACGAATCCAACGAGCCCAAGATTGCTTAGTTCTGACCTCATTAAGGCCTTCAAATGTTTGACGAACGGTGCATGATCAAGGGATTCAATATCGGCCGTCCATCCAACCACTCCACATTTACCCTTAATCTCTCACCTATTTACGGGTCATGCCACTCCAAAAATCTATAAATAGACCCCTCATTTCTCTTGAGGGGGGGACCGAAGCAAGAAAAGAAGAAGAGAAGAGAAGGAAGAAGCTCCTCCTCGACCACCGCCGGAGTTTCGCTAGACCACCGCCGGGCCTTCACCAGACCACCACTTGAGGCCCTCACCTCTACTGGACCACCACCTGACGCAGTTGTTTCTCCGGACCACCACTTGAGGCCCTCACCTCCATCGGACCACCGCCTGACGTCGTTGCTCTGCCGAACCACCACTAGAGGCCCTCACCTCTGCCGGACAACCGCATGACGCCGTTCCTCCGCCGCACCACCACCTGAGGCCTCAACTTCTGGCGGACCACCACTTGAGGCCCCATGCTCCACAAGAACATCACCTGAGGCCCGAACTTCTGCCGGACCAAAACTTGAGGCCTTGAGCTCCACCAGGCCACCACTTGATGCCCAGAGTTCTACCAAAGTACCGCCCTACTACAACGATCTTTCTGACCTCTGTCTCCTACCGACTACGGCCCTTCCAGCAAAACAAACATGTCTATGTTGATTATTGTACCTCCCACTATGTAATGTGCTCTATATGACGTACATTTGTAACATCAAGTAAAGGCCTTCTCCCTTGGTTTTTCCCCCTTTTCAGGGGTTTCCATGTAAAAACTCTTGTGTCTCTTATGAACGCTATGTTAGCCTACGTACATACTACAGTAGGTCCTTATCTTTGGTCCTAGTTCTAAGTGTTGTAATAGTCTAGAATATACGATCACAACTTCTGTAGCTTATATATAGCCCTGTTTAGTCTTGTAATAATTCAAGGAAATCTATTCAATTTCATTCTTACTTTTCCCTCCAAACGATGTCTCATCTGATACATTTCGTCTTCATGGTATCAGAGCGAATTGCCTAGCGGCACACTTTCTTGCGTTCGTTCTAAATAATCTTGTTCATCTTCTTCGTTCGCTTTCACCATTCATGGCCGATCAAGAATCATCGGCTTCTGCTCAAAGAGAGTCTAGCCTCACCGCAACTCTGGAAGAATTCGTGGTTCCCGCTCCCCTCAAATTTTTAATTTCAAATCTCAAGAATCTCGTTCCCACTATTATCACCAACGAGAACTATTCTATATGGCGACACCAAATGCATCAGCACTTTGCTGCAAACGGTTTCAGCGGCCATCTTACCGGATCCAGCTCGTGCCCTCCCACCACTGCTGTCAACGATCATCGGCTTTGGATGCTTATCGATAGAAATCTCGTGTCCGCGCTTCTGTCAACAATCTCCTCCTCGGTACTGCCTTATGTGATCACGTTGTTCACAGCACACGAAATCTGGTCGATTCTTGAATCAAGACTGCAACCCACGAATCGGTCGAGAGTAATCCAGCTCAAGAACGAATTACATCAGGTTCAAATGAAAGATCGATCAATGCAACAATACTTGACTCAAATCAAGCATCTCGTAGACAATATCGCAGCCGCGGGATCCAAGATCGACAATGAAGATATCATACTCTATACATTGAATGGTCTTTCAACCATATATAACTCCTTCAAGACTGCTATTCGGACCTCCTTAACACCTATTTCTTTGGAAGATTTCTACTCTCTTCTTTGTAGTGAAGAGATAAACCTTCGGCTTCATCTTCAGCAAAGCCGACCCCTCACTTCTCATTTACACGAAAGATCGGACATACGTGTTCGTATTGCTCTACGTTGATGACATCTTGGTCACGGGCAATGATAAGTCTACAATCACCTTACTCTTAAAATAATTACATTCTAGTTTTAAACTCAAACAACTTGGTGATATATCACTTTTTTTAGGCATCCAGGTAAACAAAACATCTACGGGATATTTCTTGCACCAACAGCATTATGCGAAACAGCTTCTTCACACAGTCGGGTTCACCAACAGCAAAGCAGCTCACACACCCATGTCACTCAAGCAATCAACTGCGATCACCAACCAGACACGTTTCTCCGATCCTAAGCTCTATCAGAAACTTGCAGGTTCGCTTCAATACCTCTCCATTACTCGTCCCGATATCGCTTTCACTACTAATTACATATGTCAACATATGCATGATCCATCCGTCGCCGATTTTCAAATCCTCAAACGACTGTTGAGGTACATTCAAGGAACCGTAGCTCTTGGCATTCTAATAGATCGTGGCGATCTTCAGCTCCGTGCCTTCGCCGATGCCGATTGGGCCGCCGATAACACAGATAGGCGGTCTATCACCGGGTTCTGCACCTTTTTGGGTAACACAATCATTTCATGGTCAGCAAAAAAACAAGTGACTGTAGCAAAATCCTCAACCGAAGCTGAGTATCGGGCTATCTCCTCGGTCACGTCTGAAGTAATTTGGCTTCGCAGGCTGTTGGTCGAACTTCACATCCCGCAGAATGAACCTACTCCGCTATACTGTGATAACACTTCCGCTATCGCTCTCGCTAACAATCCGGTTTTTCATGCCCGGACAAAGCACATTGAGCTAGACTACCATTTCATCAGTGATCATATCAAAGCCGGCGCGATCAAGATTCTACATATTAGCTCCACGGAGCAACCAGCCGACATTCTTACAAAATCTCTACCTAAGGACCGATTTCTTTTTCTACGCAGCAAACTAAACATCCGCTTTCCAGATGTTTAGTTTGAGGGGGCATGTTAGCCTACGTACATACTACAGCAGGTTCTTATCTTTGGTCTTAGTTCTAAGTGTTGTAATAGTCTAGAATGTACGATCACAACTTCTGTAGCTTATATATAGCCCTGTTTAGTCTTGTAATACATCAAGGAAATCTATTCAATTTCATTCTTACTTTTCCCTCCAAACGATGTCTCATCTGATACATTTCGTCTTCACGCTACACCCTCTCACTTATCTGATTGTGTACTGGATCTTCGTACAATGCTAAGACGTTAAACTATATATTTCTCTACCGCAGCGAATACTCCATGACGCAACAATAATCACTCTCTCTACATTCAAACGATTTTAATTTTTGTCAATAGTTGAATCCCAATTCCACGATAATTTGTGAAGCTTAAATTTTGTTATAAGATGGAAACGTGCTATATATATTTAGTGGCGGTTTGACCGCCTTGATAAGATTGCTATAGGAGTTGGAAGAGGCTAGGGAGCTCCACTCTTGGGGATTATGGTTTTGTTGTAATTATTTTTTTATTGTTTCTTAACACAATTTTTTAGTATAAAAATTAAAAAGCTACTTTAAGAAGCAATAAAAAAACCGTCCCAAATGAAGCCGAGGAGAAGTTTCTGAAAGCTATCTAATTTTTATGAATATTTCATAAGGATTCCTTAAGCTGTCTTTATAAAGAGAATAGGTCTTTGAACCAAAATGAAATTGCAGCGACGGCAACAAAAAAAGGAATTTTTTTATAACGCGCACAAAATTTTTCGTAGCTTTTTGCGCGTTGATCCTATTCTGCATGAAATGACTAATTGGGCTGTCTCAGGAGATAAGTTAGTGGACTGAATTCAGGCCCAAATTGGGCCCCTTACATGGATTTGACTATCACTGAGCTTTTTCTTTTATAAATAAATAATAATAAATACTGCTTATTTTGATTTGTTGGTTGGATGTTTTGACTATTAATAAAAAACACGCGTAATAGGAATTTGTTTCCCACATAGCCTCTAGTAAATTCTAACTAAACTTTAGGGTAAAGGTTGGCTGAAAAAACGAAGATCTAATGATTCTTTCTAATTTAGCTAACATTGTTTATGGTGTAGACCTTTATTCTATTACTTCTATTTTCTTACTTTTGAGCAATTCGAAGAAGTCCAAATTCTCGAGCAACAGCTAAATAGGCTACAGCCCATAGTTAAAATGCCCAAAAAACTTGGGCCGAACTAGTCCGTTTAATTTCGCTTTTATCTCTTGTTGCTCGTCTTCCCCGCCGAAGGAGCTATTATTCTGTACGAATGAGAGAACCGTCTGGCTAAGCACTAGGTACCCAGCGGTACCGAGTGTGGGTACCGAGCTGGGTACCCACCAATGAGGTGACGTGATACATTTTTATTAGTCTCTGAATGCCCTCCGCACAGAATAAAAGTCCCCGCCGAAGGGTCTCCCGCAAATAGTTTACATCAACTCTATTAGTTCAGTATTTTAAAAATATTTAAAATTATTTGAATAAGTATAAAATAATTTAGGGGATAATATTTTTATTTGATTTGAAGTCAAATGAAGGTAGTGTAATGCCCGACAATGATGTGGCCATTAGCCAACAAACAGTGGAAGGGATTCAATGAGAGGGTTTAGTGAAAATTAATAATGTTTTTAAAAATAAATGAAATCTAAAAATTTTCAAATGCTCAAAAAATTGAACTAAAGAGTAAATTCCACATACTTTAAAATTCTACTCTTCATTTCTTTACTTGCAAAATATTAATATTTTTAAAATTCATATATTTGACATACTTTGCACTCATTTTATTTCAAATTAAACAGCCCCAAAATTTATTTTTTATTTAAATTGAGCTGATATACTAACACAGGACACAAAAATCAAATATTTTACATCAATTTTATGATCTTTCTAACTTAATCGTTTGGGACGGCTTTTTATTGCTTTCTAAAACGGAGTTTTAGTACAAATTTTTTTATTTTTGTACTAAAACTCCGTTTTAGAAAGCAATAAAAAAACCGTCCCAAACTAAGCCTAAATTTGCTTTCTATTTGAATTGAGCTCAAAAGTAAAGCTGTATTGGTCACATCTTTTAGCTGATTTTCGTTCGGAACTGATTTCATTGGAATACAGCTGACTTATAATTATTTCAAAATACTAAATATTAAATATGAAATTATTAAAAACATAATTATGAATTTGCACAAAGTGAACTATTTTCAATGTATGACCTCAAAATTTTATTGATTTGAATGATGAATAGATTTTGTTGACTATTAAGTTCAACGCACTTTTAAATAGGAACCAAATTGGCTTTAGATAAGTTTGTTTTTACCTCCTATAATGAATTTTCTCCCTCCTTTTGTCAAACTTATATCGTTCTTCTTATTTTCTTCGAAGCTTAGTTATCATTTCAAGTTGTTTGTGAAATTGATTTTCGTTCGTGTTAGTTTTGTGTGAAATTGTCTCAGATCTCAATTCAATCGGTCGAGCTAATTGGGGGATTGTAGGGGGTTCTCCTCATATTTGGATTCGAATACTTTACACTTGAAAAAAAATTTCCCCATACGGCGCCCCAACATTGTATACTCATGCACCTAATACTGCATAGTTTGGTGGAAAAAGACAGAGCAAGGCAATGTGATGCTCCAAATCTTGGAGAAGCGGTATTGCCAGGGGCACTGTGGCACTCTAGATCCCGACGTTGTGCCGTTGTCATACATACATGAAACAAACAATTGAGTATCACAATGCTCCAACTGCGATCTAGTGTTGTAAGGCGAACATAGTGGTTTTCTTTCTCGTTTTTCATTAAGGGTTACGTCCTTTGGCGTTGTTGTGAACCTTTTGATTTTTTGTTGTGTAAGAACAGAGAAGAGAGACAAGGAGAGAGAAAGAAAGAAGAAAATTTCGTACTATTTCTTTCATTTTTCATAGTGGATCTTTTGGTATGATGTGGTTCCGTGATTTTTTCCTGATTTCAAAATTTTCCATGTTAAATCTTGATGTTCTTTTCTTTTCACTATAATTTTCTATTTCTTATTTGTTTCCTTGTGTGGTTTACTTCTCCCCAATAATACAAATTAGTTTCTTCTAAATTAAGTTCTAGATGGAGTCTCCCTCTTCTTGTGCTTCAAAGTCGATAATTATATCATTTATCCACTATCAATATTTATAATCAAAACTACTAAATATATCTATTTTGACTTATATAAATAAAGCATTACAAAGTCAAAATATCCTTTTTTTTAACAAAACTAATATATTAAGATAAACAAAAAAGGTTACAACAACAATTGACCAAAAATAAAAAGAAAGAAGGCAAAATACAACCCAAAAGAGGGCTCAGTAATCGGCCAAGGCTCCCAGCATCCCCGAAGCCTCGCACGGACCATCCATTAAGGTGAAAACAGCGTCCAATATCCAACTAACTCTAAGAACAACACCAAAGGTTGCCACCAGCTCGACGACAAGGACATGAGCCTCAGCCACATCATTGCCCCATAAACCAGCGCACCACCCAAGCGACCAAATGACCAGAAAGCCAATCCTGCAAAAATAAAGGGAAAAAATACTGTATACATAAAAATTATCTTCTTCTCCGGCCCCTTCCACGAAATCTCCCTCGAGAAGCAACCGAGCTAACAGGTCTATCACGAATCAGAGTAAAATCGTTTCCAGGATCAGAACCACTGCAAAAATCTGGAGAAACCAAGCCACAATCCGAAAAGTCGGATTCAGATTCAAATTCAGATGAACCATGTAGCCAATCCACATGGTTCCTAATATCAAATCCAGAATTATCACCCAAACGATTGACCATAGTATGCGTGTCGACCAAATTTACAGGGACATCAACAAAATTATTAGAACACACCGAATTTCCATTCATTTTATCCACCTGCACACACTCAGCATTATTGTCCACAGTCACAGTCGATTTACACGAAACCTCGACACCAGGCGACGGAGCTAACGAATCATCAATCACAGCCGCAACAGGGCAACTATCCACAACATTACTAATATTAACACCAACAGGAGTAATAAAGGGTGCCGAAATCACCCCAACCTCATTACCAGGTAAAACATCACCCCCCAACCCATCAAAAGAAGCCATCGGAATAGGGGACCCCATAGCATCAAGAGAACAAACCGGAGATTCAACAGAGGGCAAGGCATCAACCTCCACAGCATTAATAACAATATCACAATTCAAAACCTGTAGAGCCGAAGGAACTTCACCATTTACCACATTATTATCACGTAGAGCACTACAAAAAAGACAAGTTTTAAAGACATATATATTAAGGCACTTTTATTTAACTGCCTTAACAAAATTTTATTAAGGCATTTTTCCATTTCGCGCTAATTAGCGGATTGTATTAGGCGCGAGAGCTCCGCATATTTTATTTCGCCGTGAGAGGGTTTGCGAACAGAGCAGTTACCTCGTGGGATAGTTATAAAGCCCGATTCTTCTTGTTTCGATTCGTCATCTTGTTCGTTCGCCTCCAAAATCACCTTCGTCCGCCTTCGAAATTTTCTCTTTCGTTTGCCTCCTTCGTCATCTTGTTCGTTCGCTCGTTGATCTCTGCCGCTAAATCTACAATCACCACTGCCGCATAAGGTAAAACGCTTCACCGGCCCTAATCGTTCGAATGTCAAATGCTCACTATCTAGGGTTCCATAAAATTTAATTCTTTCTTCTTTTGATTTGTAGGGTTCTTGATATTCTCAAGATTCTCGTAATTTTTGAAGGATCGACCGAGAAAAGGCAAATATTCCGCTGAACTTCAAGTTCATCCGGACATTGGTCTGATTTTAACTCTCTTCATTTTTCTTGTTTGATTCATTGCATTACTTTTTTTTTCTTGTTTGATTTATACATCATGCTTGAAAGTTCAAATATCAACAAAAGAAAGCATGATTGGAACATCGACCTTAGATTCAAGGATATCAAGATTGATTTTGGTACCCCGAAAGAATTTGATATAATTATTGGAATGGATTGGTTGAACAAGTATTATGCTAAAATTGATTTAATCTAACTGTGAATGGAAAGATGTACTTTTAGGGTGCTAGAAGTGCCTTATCTTCTTTATTTTTGTATTTCTTCATAATAAAAAGTTTTTAAGTCTTTTTCTGATTGCCATTTTGTAGACATCTCCAATATTCCAAATCATAGCTTTAATTATTTATCCATACTAGTTTTACATCTAGCGTTGTTCCTAGTATATCTTTTTGGGGGAGAAGTCTTTAATTTTCCTTTTGTCTTTGAGCTTGTTGTGTTTGTTATTAATCACCTAATCTTTTATGTTTTTCGGATGATCATCACAAGTAGATATTTTAGTAAGAGACTGAGAATGGTGCATTAGATATCATAATAAATGACATGTATAAGGTCATCATTCAAGAGACCCACCTCGCTAAGGTCATCATTATCACTCTTACTAAATTAGTTTTTAGGGCACAAAAAGATGTCCTTAACCCTATGCCAACGGCCACCTAAGTGACACCATTATTTGATGCCTTAATATATCATGTGCCCTAATAGATACATATTAGGGCACTTTAATGTGCCCTAATAGCCATTATTTTTTGTAGTGGAGGGACAGAGTTAACAATCGGGATAGAAGAAATAACAAGGATACCAGAATTCACTAAGGGATTAGAAACAGAGTCCACCAGCGGTGGAGCTGAGACCACAACCGGACGTAAATTAGGAAATAGCTTAGAACATTCCGACTTCTTATGACCCACAACCTTACAATGCTGACAGAAGTTTGGCACTCCTTCAAAAACAACTCTTTGAACATACCCAAGTTTCTCCGGACCCAGCCAAACAGATTCAGGATAGGTTTTAGAAATATCAATTTCAACAAGAATACGTGCGACTGAGGGACGCGAGCCAACAGCCGTGGCATTGTCGGTTTAAATCGGGCGACCGAAAATAGAACCCAACCCGAAGAGAATACGAGAAGAAAAAAGGTGAGGACGCAAACCCGGAAAGGAAATCCATACAGGGACGATCGACGACTCCTCCGAAAGGTCCAGGAGAGGCGACCACTTAATAACTTTCATGAAACAGCCATAAACGAAGTAGGAACGATGAGCAAAAACCCTACCATAGTCAAGATCATTTGAAAGCTTGATCAGAACATTTGACTGATCCAACAAAGTAACAGAAAAATCACCGGATAACTTAAGATTGAAAAAAAAACCTACAGATTGAATCCAAAACCGGACGCTTAAGGGGAAATTTCCCTTCCAAAGCAAACTCAAAAGGTTTAGCAAGATGCAAAAATTCATCTTCCTAAAACCACAACGCTGGCATACCCCGAATCGTAGAGACACGAAAATCCGGAAAACACTTCGAATCAACGGAACCAGACAACACATCTTTGAAGGATTTGGAGTGCTTACCCTCAAGAAAGCAAGGATCCAACCTTTTATTCGCCATGAAAAACGAGGATATCGGGGACGAAGGCGAAGGCGGCTAGGGCCAAAGCCCTAAAAGGAAAAAACCCTAGCAGACGACTCGCGTGAAACATTGTAGTATTATTAATATTCAAGGAGCTCCAATTTTTTGAAGAGTCAAAATATCTTTGATTGTTATATAATAGTAATTTAAATTTCGTTCATTCTTGCATAATATTAATTTAAAATTCTTGATATTTTAAATATTTAAACATTAAAATTCAACTTTATAAGCTTATTAGTGATAATCAAACTTTAATATCAATGTATTAGACGTAATTTACTTTTGCATTTGAGTGTCACTTACATAACCTAACCTTTACAGTTGCTGACAAAGTTATTCTTTCAGTCCTGCTCAAGGCAATGCTCAGGTTCTTGGTTCGAATCTCCTGGACGACAGTGTCAGCCTTAATCATCGGCTCGGATAAATTAATATGGGTTGCCTGCTAGGTCGATCGAGATAAAAAAAAGTCCTGCTCTTAGAAATTAGGATTGAATGCTATCATCACATCACTTTAGAATAATGCTTTGCCGATGGAAGGCTATCCAAAGAGAAACAGACCTAATGTTCTCCACCGAGAAAACAACATATTCTATACTACAATTATATTTTAATGTATCCCCACTCAGCTTTTATTATTATTATTATTATTATTATTATTTTGTTGCAAAAGTATAATGAATATTATAGATATTTTTTAGATATCAATGTTTTTATTTGCATTATAATATATTCAATTGAATACAAATATTTTATAGTTAAAAATTTCTTTAAAATAATAAAAAATTTGCAGTTCAATAAAATTATGACAATTTAAAAAATAAAAATATAAAAAATCTTGCTCAAATAAATTCTAAAATGGTTTGATTGGAATAGTTTTATGACTATTTTGCTTGTAGACAACAACTACAACTTCATTTAGATTTTTTCGTTGCTTTCTCACTATTTTAAAAAAATTCTTGTGCTAGAAAGTTTTTTTCTTACAATCATATTAACGAAATAGTTTTCTCTATAACAACTTCATAAACAACTTTATAAAATATTGCAGTTGTACGTCTCAAATAGACCCTAAATTAGTTGAGCCTCACTTCCGATTAGCTTCTAACTTTACAAACACTAATAAAAAAAAGTGATTATGAAGGACCCATGGTACATTAATTCAAAGAAATTTATTTGGGTTTGCTTGGGAAGATTGCAGTGCTTTATAAAGCTGATTGTGAAATTATTGTGGAGAAAATAATTTCGCTATTATTATTGCGGCAAGCAGCTTTCAACCACATAAAATTTTAAAAATTGTGAGAAAGCAATAATACAACAGTAGCTAAACAAAATTGTGCATGCCGTTGAAAACAAAAAAGACCGAAAACTGTTCCAAACAAAGCCTATCTAATATCACAAATCCAAATCATATATTTTATTATTTATCAATATAAAAAATAAATCCCCTTAGTTAACCTTCAATATTGAAAATTGACAGATCCCAAACTTTTCCAGTACTGGTTAATTAGTGCTGCTACTTTTTCATCATGGGTCATTTTATCTAAGCTAAATTTAATTTAGTTATAGAAATTATATGCTATTGCTCATTTATATTTTATAATTATGACCCACTCGAAACTTTAGCCCATTGTGACCCTAAAAAAACATTTTCTATCATTATTATTTGGAACTTAAAAAAAAAATTAGAAAATGTTAGCATTTTTTATTACTTCATGCCAACTAAAAAATTTTCTGGTCTCATCTTTGAGATTCATCAGCTTTTCCAATTGAAAAGAAATTTGTTAACTGGCCTTGTCAAAACCTAAAGTTTTTACTTTATGTCAACATATATAGAAATTACAAGCCACCTTCTGAGGTCAGGGCAATTTAGGAATTTATTTTTGTAAAACTAATTACAAATTATTGCTAATTAATAACAGTCCCTATTGCCCATCACACAAGCCACCTTCTGATGAGTTTTCCCTGCTTTGTCCTTCTCATGTAGGTAGCTTTTCAAGATCATCTCGAATCGAACTGCTTACGGTGATATACTATCCGTCATTCGCTCCTTTCAAACGCTAAATTGCACATCAAAATTCAGTAGTTGAACAGCACCTACGCCATTTTTTGGGTTACGGGATTTGCCGAAGAAGCGCGCGAAAGACGAGAAAGATGATTACCTTCGCAGCAAGATGAAGAAGTGTGTTAACAAAGAGAAAAAAATGAAGTTTGACTGGAGAAGCATTATTGCATTTTGGAGTGGAAAATGAGTTTTTCGGTTGGAGATTCCGTTAGGTTTCCGCCAATGCATATATGCAACTGTCATGAGTTAGATGAGTGTTGCAAGCTATCATTCTTCTCTTCATCCGGACTTCCTTGACTGTATTATTTGTCCCATTGCTAAAGGTGAGCTTGCAATTTCTTCCGAATGCAAGTTTCAGAAAATTTTAAACTGCAAAGCTGTTTTAGAAAGCAATCAAAAAGCTATTCCAAATGAAGCCTTAATTTTGTCATCCGTAGAGAACTTTAAATGGCTTAAGAATTGAGATGTAAAAGATGGCGTGTCCAATTTTTTGTTGTGGCAACACCAAATGTTACACAATTGGACTTATAATGACTAAAATGCATATTGACCTATTAAATCATTTGAGTTCTATGCGATTATGAGCTTGTTGCATATTATAACGCAACTTTTTGAAAAGTTAGATTCAATCATTTAAGGCCAAATCAAGAACAATTAAAGAGTTCCTAAAATATAAGTTGGTATGAATGGCAACAAGTGGCCTTAAAGGGCATGATAAGGAATCAGTTGGGAAGCAGAATGGAAGCTGATGACGCCAAAATTAGCAGTTCCTACCCAAGAAAAGTAAGGAGACCAAAATTTTGGCTGTAACACAACTCACCTTGGCCTGTTGGTTGAGAGCTTATGATTTCAATTAAGAGGTCTTGAGTTCGAGTCTTTGTGTATGCGTTGTGTGAGTGTGTTTGTCTTAAATGGCATAAATGTCCCAAAAAAAAAATTTTGCTATAAAAAATTTCGTAATTTTGATTGAAAAATACTAGACTACAATATTTCAAAATGGCTATATTTAAGAAATTGATCAATAAAAATCAAATGATGTATCAAAGGGAGTCTCGCACCAAGTGATGAAATCCATTGAGATGTCTTCCCAAGAACTCGCCGATGGTGTGTGAAAGTATTTAATCTCTTGACATATTAGGATGTTACTAACAAATCATTGCACATCCTTTTGTTTGATATTAATGCAAAATATTTTTTTAAAATTAAAGTATTATTATTGTTGCGTCCTGGAGTATTCGAGGCGATAGAGAAATATAAAGTTTAACGTCTTAGTATTGTACGAAAATCCATCACACAATCAGATAAGAGAGAGTGTGTAGCATTCATCTGAGACATCAATATTTTTATATGGAAAACCCCTAAAAGGGGGGGGGGGGGGGGGGGGGTGGGGGGGAACCACGGGGTCTAGCTCAGTTTGAATGAATCCACTAGTATTGCAATTGATTATAAATGAGGCACTTCTTTGGGGGAAGGCCTTAACTTGATGTACATCTTATAGAGTACATTACATGATAAGAATACAAAAAATCAGAGCTGATGTGTTTGTTTGGTCTGAAATGATTGTAGTCGGTGGACGATGTAAGTCAGAAAGACCATAGTCGGGGGGCGAAGAAGGTTGGAAGGACTGTAGTCGGTGGGCGACGTAAGTCGGCCGTAGTCGGCGGATGATAGAGGTCGGAAGGATTGTAGTCGAAGTTGAAAGGACTGTTGTCAGTGGCCAACGTAAGTCAAAAGGATCGTACTCGACAGGCGACGGAGGTCGGAAGGATTGTAGTCAGTGGGCGACATAAGTCAAAAAGACCGTAGTCGGCAGGGGACGGAGGTCGGAAGGACTATAGTTGGGGGCGACATAAGTCAAAAGGAACGTAATCGACGGGCGACGGAGGTCAGAAGGACTGTTTCATGTAGAAGTCCAACAATGAATAGAAATCCAATATCGGATAGATGTCCGGCGAAAACCCAACAACGGGCATAAGTCCGGCGTTGGGTAGAAATCTGGCGACGAGCCGAGGTCCGGCATCGGGTAAAAGTCCGACGCTAGTTGGCAGTCGAAGAGAACTCCGACGTTAGGTGGTATTCGGGCAAAACTTCATAGTCACCTTGAGATCGGTTATAATTGCAAAGTCCCATGGAAGTCGGGCGAAATTCCAGCATCACTTGGAAGTCGGACAGAATTCAGACATCACTTGAAAAGTCGGGCAGAATTACGACGTTACTCAAACATCAGGCCGAATTCTGGAGTTGCTTGGGCGGGCTTCTGATGTCAGGTAGAATTCCGACGTCACTTGGGCGTCGGGCAGAATTCCGGCGGTGGTCGAGGAAGAGTTTCTTCCCTTCTATCATTCTCTTCTTCTTCACTTCTTCTTCTTGCTTGGGTCCCCTCTCATGAGAAATGAGGGGTCTATTTATAGATATTTTGGAGTGTCATGGCTTGTAAATAGGTGAGAAATCAGTGGTAAATAGGGAGTGGCCGGAGGGACATATCAATTATGCTTTGTTGATTATCCGTGTATTATTTTGATGAGATGATGAGTTTTGATGATTCATGACAAAAGATTAAACAAAGGAGAACTAAGGACAATTGAGAAAACATTTCAAGTGAAGGAAACTTCAGCTAGTACTAGCAAAGAAGGAGGTCTCAATAGAGGAACATGAAGTGCTTATAAAGGAAGAGCAGTCGTGTTGAATTTGGTGGAAGAGGGATCTATGTAGATAAAAGATCAAGTTTAGGTAAAAAATAATGTTATTATTAGAAGAAGTTTGATCATATTGAAACAAATTATTGGAACAAGTAAAGAAATCAATAATACAAAGATAAAATGTAGTGTCATTTTCTCAAGAAGTTTAGACATTAAAAAGATAGATGTTGGTCCAAATAAAAACAAATAAATATTATAGAGAAGACAACAAAGAAAAACAATTTGTTTATGACACATTTTCAAGGTTATTGTAATAATTCAAATTTTTTGTTTCTTGATAGTGATTACTTTAATTATATGTCGGAATGAAATATCCTGTTAAAGAGATTGATATGTCAAAGAATTCAAAAGTCAATTTAATGGTAATAATGTTGTTCAAGATGAAGAAAAAATGGAGCTTGTTGTTGGGACAAATGATGACAAGATAAAGTTATTACATAATGTTCTATATGTGTCAAAACTTGCACATAATTTGTTAAGCATTGGGTACTCGATCGATAGTCGATAAAAAGTTGAATTTAATGAAAAAAGTTGTAACAATGAAGATAAGAAAAATAAGCAATAAATTGTAAGAATTCATATTGATACAAATAATATTTCTAAAATTCAAGAGAGTATTGATGGTTAAAAAATATCTAAAGCACCACTTAGGTGGTGCTCCATGATCCTTGAAGCCTTGTGTTATTTAATTATTTGAATCAGATATTAGTTAAATATAATTAAATTAATATGCACTAGTTTCTAATTCTTTTTTTTTTAAGTTAATATATGCCTCTTGTGTAGCCTTCTCTTGTATAGCCTTGTATGTGGCTTTATTTCTGGTATTTGTTTTCTCTTACCTAAATAGGTGGGGTCTCATGCGGCTAGAGTAGACAGAGCGAACTTGAAGGAGAGCGAACCAAGGGAGAGAGGAAACCGAGCGAATAAGATTGACAAGAAGCATCGATCGAGAGAGGGTGCCGAGCAGGAGAAGAGAAGAGCGAAGCATGCGAACAGGAGGCAGAGTGAGAGCCACTCTGGAGCTTCTTGTGTGATTCAAAGGGGAATCAAAAAGAGATATTGCATTGGGAAAAAGGTAAGTATCTATGCTTTTAAACTCTTCCATTTGGAGTTCCTTTACAAGTGATCAACGAGGCTAAAGCATTACTGAGTTGCCAGTTTAGAGAAGGAATTGAGCAATTTGTAAGGTAGACAAAGAGGTAATCTCAGACGATATCTCTTCATTGTAATTTCTTTAGGAGATTTATAATTCTTTGAAAGATTTATCTAGATCTATGTAATGTACATCATTGTAACTTGCTTGTGCGTCATTGTATCCTTCTTTTTCCCCATGGATGTAGGCACCCTGTGTTGAACAACGTAAATCCATCTGTTTATGATTCTTTTGGTGGTTGTTTCTATGATTCTTTGATTTATATGTTTATGTTCAAGTTTGCAAGACTCTTGGTTAAGAGATTATTAATATTGTCTACTATTTTTTGTTCTTCTTTTGTATATCTAGTTTAGAATCTCCAAAGATTGAGTAGAAGCTTGATTTGAACATGTTGATTATCTTTGTTTACTGATTTTGATCAAAAAGAATTTGTTCTTAATATATTTTGCATGTGAACCTTGTCTTTGAATCAAATACTTGTGAGAATAAGTTTTGGTTGAAAACAATGGCATATTAATCATATTTTTGTGCAAAGTTTTAGTGAAGAAAAGTTTACAATTAATTGATTAATTGGTTGGTTACTTATTGAATTTTTATTATAAATAAAAATTAAGATAATTCTTTATTTACATAACATAACCTAGATTTCACTAGTTTGGGGTTTTTGTTTCAATTGTAGGCATTTTTTGATACAAATGTTTAAGCAACTCAATTTGGAAAAGATCCTGAATAAGTTGGGCATTTAAAAGTTCTTTAAAAGATTTAATACCTCATAACTTTTTTAAATCTCAATACAAAATTCAAGCTCAAAATCCAAGCTATATAAATTTGTTAGAGTAACATACCCATAAATATAGAGAAACTTAGAAAAACTCCTTTTGACAGTCCATTTTGATTATATTGATCATAAAGCATTCGTACATCATTTTAGTGCATTAATGATGTCAGAATTAAGCAATTTTGGTTTTGTTTAATTCGTCTTGTCGAGACAATCAATTTGACTATAAGCATGTCAAATTAAAAGGTCACTTAACTCCGATTAATGTCAATATGCTTTCAATTATATTTTAATGCTTAAACTAGGCACATTAAGACTCAGATCAAACTAAGATCTATCTCACTATGTCGTT